>CM045945.1:4150000-4750000 GCA_025177825.1 Aechmea fasciata
AACGCATTAGCGAAGTCGGAATCGCGATTCGTTGAGCAGGTGAAAAGCTATTGGCAAAACAAGGCCGTCTGAGCTTCGTTTCGACCTAGGAGGCCGAGACATCGAGGGAGCAAGTGCCAAGGAGCATATTTAGGACCTCTACAACGCCAAACATTTTCGAAAGGTGGGGGGTGTCCATTCCGAAGCAACCGGGCTTCTTTCTATGTCCAAGTTAAATTATTGATCATAGTTCATATGTTGTTCTTATGCATTATAGGATGTATGTATAGTTGTATTTCTATTTCCTTGCATGCATGTCTAGTAGTATAGCATTGTGGGCTTGACACTTAAACCTAGAATGCACGAGGATTAGGGTTTGTGACATGGGATCCTACGGTGATAAGAAAATGGTGAACTCAGACTTGATGATGAAAACTAGAGGCATGTGAACTAGTGTATGGAAGCACTTATAATGAGAAAGAGTGGCATTTGGAGTAGTGTAAGTATTATGCATGATAGGGTATTAAATAGTTGCATTTTCATTCTTGCATGATCCTTAGTAGTATAGCAATATGAGTTTGGCACTTGACTTAGAAATGTATGAGAATAGAGGAATTGTGACCTAGAGCCCTATAGTGGTAAAATTAATAATGAACTTAGTCTTGTGTTGATGAGAACCAAAGAACGAGTGGTATCTAGATTAGATTGATAATCTAACGAGTGGCATGATGAACTTAGCATAAGTGAAAACATTTGTTACATGTCGAACTAAGGATGAACAAGTTCCCAAGTGATGTTGACCTTAGTGGCAGGGTATCCTCAGTGACGAGGATTTGATCATACTCACATGTCTGTTCAGAGCTTGTAGGCGGTCGCTCCGCAGAAGCGTGCACTCCGGAGTTGTCACACGATTGGGATAGCCTTTTTGGGTCCCGAGGGATAGCCTTTTTGGGTCCCGCAGACGGTCTCGGGCGAGTAAGCGGATCCTCCCCATTGAGATTTTGTTGTGAGTCGGGTGTCATGCCTCGAGCCCGCCGCTTTGGTCGGATTCGGGCACGCCGACAGACCGCCTAACGGACAGGGTTTTTCCCTGTACGCAGACAGAGTCTCCCATGTACGTCCAAAGCGTCGCAATCATACATTACAAGAGTTTCAACCAGGAACAGTAATTAACACTCAAATTGCATAAGAAAGTATCAAAAATATAATCACATCCTATGTTATTACAAGCATTCACTTGACATGCATTTTATCACTTTAACATGTCATGCAATTCACTTTAGAATTAACTACATGCATCATTTAGAGATTACAATCTACTTTGACATGTAGGCGGCCTTGTCACGCCCCGCGACCGCTACCAATTTGGTCCGGTCCGGGCACGTCAAACAGACGCCGAACGGACAGCACCTCCCCTGTCCGCCCAAGGCTCAACAACAAGTCATGTACAGGAATTGCCCAGGAAGTAATTCAAATACATACATGACAAGAAACGAATCACCACAAGTGCTAACAAATAAGAGCAAGATACAAGTATACTATACAAGTAAATAAAGAGAGAAAACATCTAGCTATTACATCCACTTTCGACATTCACATAAAGATTTATATTTTTCATCTTTCTGTTTCAACTCTCAATGAATACAATTTTCCATCTCTCAAATGAATACATTTTTCATCATAATACGAATAGGGCACACATGTACACGAGGGTACTCTAATGCATAATGGAAGCTGCTAGCTACTAGGGCGCTGTGCCCAAACCTCGGTCCTCTGCCGGTACACTCTCGCTAGCCTCTGTAATAGTGGTGGGGTGAGAACTAACTTCCTTAGTTCCCAGTGGGCTCGGCCACCGACTCCACCGATCTCCCCACTAGGTCCATACGGCATAGGCATATAACAGATAGATATTTATATGGAAAGCAATAAAGCATGCTATCAATATCTCTACTATGCTCAACAACATAAGTAAACATGCTAAGTATAGCATAAAAGAAACTATCACTTTACTATGTTTAACAGGAAACATATTCTTTTCTTTATCCAATCCACTAGGCTACCCCGCCTAAGATCTCAAATCTCATAGGTACTCACACTACAAATCTAGTAGGTGAAGAGGTGAGGAGCTACCCCGCTCAAATCTCACAGGTGAAGAGCTACCCCGCCCTTCGCCCGACTCACTCAATCTCCGGGTAAGAGGTACTGGTCACTCGTCTACCCGAGACCGTCTGCTGGACAGGTACGTTAGTCCATGGGCAAGTACGTTAGCCCCTCGTGTGACAACTCCGGAGTGCACGCTTGTGAGGAGCGACCTCCACAAGCTACGAATGACACGTGAGTATGATCCAATCCTCACTCAGGAGGATACCCTGTCAACTACAAGTGCAATCTCTCAAAGCTATCATTGCTAGCCCAATATGCACGGTGTACCACTGGTGCAATCTCTCAAAGCTATCATTTCAAGCCCAATATGTACGGTGTACCTCCGGTGCAATCTCTTAAAGCTGTCAATGCTAGCCCAATATGCACGGTGTACATCTACACACTAGTTCGACAGATTCTTGTCAATGTTCTTGTTTACTAAATGCCACTCGATCTAGGTTCTCATTTGTCTAGATGTCATTCAATCTAGGTTGTCATTCATCCCTAGATTGTCATTCATTTCTAGGTTATCATTCATCTCTAGATTGTCATTCATATCTAGATGCCACTCGATCTAGGTTGTCATTCATCCCTAGATTGTCATTCATCTCTAGATTGTCATTCATATCTAGATGCCACTCGATCTATATTGTCATTTGTTCTTAGTTCTGTCAAACTCATACAAGTTCTTTACACTAGAGTTTCAATGTCATCATTCACCTTTATTCATGTATTCTATCCTAGTGTCAAGCATATCTCGCTACACTAGCTAGAATCACATGCAAATAAAGGAATGTCTTTCAGTTTTGCCAACTCATGTAAGTTTTCTACTTTAGGGTTTCTATGTCATCTCTTCTCTTTATTCATGTATTCTACCCTAGTGTCAAGCATATCCATCTACACTAGCTAGAACTACATGCAATAAAGGAGTATCTTACCATAACTTGTTCTCGACAATTTACATTAGATCGATACTATATACATATACACATACAGACATAGGGAGCAGCCCAGCTGCTTCGGGATGGACACCCCCCCACCTTCTAATACCGTGTCGACTCCACCGGCGCGTTTCGCCGACTTTCCAAAAGCTTCGCCGCACTCTACGGCAATTTGAGTTGAATTAGGCTCCCGGCTCAATTTCTCCGCACTCGCTTGGCGGAACCGCTAACTGATTTCGCGGGAGTACTTGTGAGCCTAAAACCATCAGAAAGATAGGGTTAAACATGATCAAACCCTAACCGTTAGCAAAATCGCATTTTGGAGCCCTAGCTCACAACATCGGCAAAAATAGCCGTAACGGTCTCTAGATCATGCTTCTAGCAACCAGCTAGAACTCTAGAGTTCTCTAAAATCCCATTCTAAGGCCAATTAATAAAACCCTAGAAGAAACTAAGCTTTAGAAATCCCAAGCTTACCTTGAGAAGATCTCTACTTGATGTAGAGGAAAGCCCAAAGGAGAGAAACTTCACTCTCCAAAGCTTCCTCCAACTTCTCTTCTTTTCCTTCCTTCTCTTCTTCTTTTTCTCCTTTTCTTTTCCTTAGAGAGAGAAAGAGGAGCCCCTTCTTTTCTTGCTTTGGCTGCAGGAAATGAGAGAAAGGGAAGAGACCAAGTCTAAATAGCCTACTTGCATCCATAATTACCAAAATACCCCTCTAATACACAGCCCAATTTTGGGCATTTTCGGGTGTCAGAATGGCATGAAACTTTAAATCTAGCCTCATAATAATAATCCTGACATACCCTACAGTTTTCATAATTTTCCGACACTGTGCATTTTCTGCTAATTTATCTGCCCCGTTTCTCACAGAAAATTTTAAATCTTCTGTTTCCGCTCGGATTTCAGTACAGGTCATTTCCAATGCACTTTTAGCTTAATTGATGCCTTTAATCACTCTAAGGCATTCCTAACTTGACTTTGATCAATTTGAATTATAGTCCAGTTTTTCGTTTCGTAGTTTCGAGTCCTTACAGGCCTAGTCGCTTCGGTAAACACAACCCACCTTAACTTACTCTCCGATTGCTCGTAGTCACTTGCAATCTGAGTATCGCAGCACTCGTGACCCGGTTCGGCCCGAACTCTCGTGCGACCAACCGAACGGCCACCAATCCCCGATTCGGCAACTCTGGAGTTATACCTCAACGCCACGATGCTCCGGATCCGATCTCACGATTTATGGACGCCTATTTTGCGTGATGCGGCTATCTGTTAAAAAAATACTATTTTGTCAGTAACTTTGCGTATGCTCGTCGGATCACCGAACCGAGCGCACCAACGCTTTCGTTATACTCCCAATTAGGTTTACATGGGTTCAAATGAGATCAATCTCATATATATACAAAAACTCTCTTTTGAACCCTAGGTTTGCATCTATGCAAAACCTATCATCAAATCTCTAGATTTGAGCTTTGATCCTCTATTTAGCATCAAGGGGTTCCATTAAAACCATTCTTAGAGTTTAGAAGCCCATCCTTAGAGATCTACCATTAGAGAGCTTAGAAGCTTACCTCTCAAGTTGCTCTCTTGCACAAGGAGAAGAAGATGAAGATGGCTTTTCTCCTCTTTGCCTTTTTCTTCTTCCTCTTTTTCTTCTCTTTTTTTTTTCCTTCTTTTCCTTCTAGAAAGAGAGATGTGTGTGAGGGGAAGAAAGGGTGAGGAATGAGGGAGAAAGAGAGAGAGCACATTCCCTCATATCACTTAACCCTAGCACAAAATGCCAACAAGTCCCTCAACTTTGTCTCCTTTACACTGCCCAGACTGGGCAGATTTCGGGCTCGGGGACCGGTCTTCCCAACCAGGGACCGGTCCCGGAGAGCTCTACTCCTGCCCTTTTCGCACACGGGGACCGATCTCTCCCCAGAGAGATCGGTCCCTGAGAGCAGCTCTATCGCAGGACACTCAAGACTCAAATCTCTTGCTCACAGGAACCGTCCTCCCCTGAGAGACTGGACCCTAGAAGACCGGTCCTCGCTTGAGGGACCGGTCCCCGAGAGCATTCCAGCACAGAATGGGGATTTGTCCATTTTGCACGCGTACGGGGACCGGTCCTCCGACTGAGGGATCGGTCCCCGAGAGCATAAAGGCTGCAGTCAAGCAGACTTATTCCAACTTGCTCTCGAGGACCTTCCACAATGCACTTTATGCATTTTTGACGCCTTCGTCCTTTCCGAAGCATCCCGAGCTCACCCTTGGTCAATCTTACACGAAGTCTAATCCTCGTATTTCGGGAATTCACTTCCTTACATCGGGTGAGTGAGCAGATCCTCATCTGTGAGATTGAGTTGTAGCACCTATGTTGTGGGTGTCGGGATAGCCTTTTTGGGTCCCGAGGAATAGCCTTTTTGGGTCCCCTTTGAGAGTAGATTATGAGTTGGGCAAACCTTCGGGTTAGCCAAGTTAGTTGGGAAAGGAATATGAACAGCATAGTAGAATTGCATTCATACCTTGTATAGTCATAGTGTATGTGTAGATTGCATAACTATGAGACTTTAGTATTCATGACATGATACTAGCATGACAGTAGGATTGTTGCAGATGAACATTGCATGCATTGCTTTGCATTGGAGGCATGGTATAATAGAGTTGCAATTACTTTTCTTTAATTATCTATCTATATATCTATCGGTCCCTGCTTAGACCTAGTAGGAAGATCGACGGAATCGGCGGCCGAACCCACTGGAAACTATGAAAGATAGTTCTCACCCCACTTTATTGCAGGGTCTAGCGAGAGAGTACCGGCAAAGGACCGTGGTAAGGGCATAGCGCCCTAGCTTAGTTAGTAGCTTTTTCTACTTGCATGTAGAGTACCCTCGTGTACACAGATGATCATGTATATTTTGGTGAGATGTTGGAGAGTTACTTATGTATTTTGGATATAAAACATATATATTCATTTTGGGAGATGAAAATATAAACTTGATGTAAAGGAAAGATGAATATGATGTAATAGCTAGATGTAACACTCTTTATTTCACTAGTATGTTAATTGTGATTCTTACTCTTACTTGTATAGCATTTGTGGTGCTCCGTATTGATCATGTATGTATTGAATTTTTTTTCCTGGGCAAATTCTTGTAAATGATCGGGTTGTTTAGCCTTGGGCGGACAGGGGAAGTGTCGTCCGTCCGGCGTTTGTTTGACGCGCTCGAACCGGACCAAATTGGTAGCGGTGCCGGGGCATGACAATTCTGGAGGGTCGTTGACTGTGTTCCGACCTATGGCTTGCATCCCGAGATTTGTGGTTTAAAACTTAGCACCAAAACCCAAAAGATTGGATTTTTAGTGTGCACTCGGATTTGCCTCAGCAGGGAAGTGTACCGGTACAAATTGATGGTTGTAACGGTACACTTGGATTTGTACCGGTACAGAGGGGTGCTATCTGCCAACCTGAGGCTAGGGTTTGCGTGCACAGTACTTTGTACCGATACACTTTCCCGTGTACCGTTACACAGTGTAAAAACTGCAGTTCGTGCAGTTTGTAAATCTTGAATTTTGAGGGGCTTTTTTGGGGATTGTTACTGTGACACCCCAATAGTCCCACATCGGATGGGAATGTGTTTGTCATTGGGTTTATAAGAGACTTAGATACTAGTAATAATAACCGGGCTTAAGCATTTTGGGCATGTGGTTGGGCCCAACGAGTTATTGTTGCTAGTGGGCTGGGTCGTTACATTTGGTATCAGGGACGGTTCACCAGCTGGACATGTGTGGCGAGTCTCGGCTGAGCCAGGGTCTGGATGACGGGCTAGCGAGACGAGTCTCACATCGCCTGGTGATCATGGGCTGTGTGTGTGATCGGACTGACGAGGACGTCAGGGCCTTAAAGGGGGTAGTCTGTGACACCCCAATAGTCCCACATCGGATGGAAATGGGTTTGTCATTGGGTTCATAAGAGGCTTAGACACTAGTAATAATAACTGGGCTTAAGCATTTTGGGCTTGTGGTTGGGCCCAACGAGTTATTGTTGCTAGTGGGCTGCGTTATAGTTACCACATGTTATATAACCCCATCACCTCCCTCACAGCACCCTTTGAGCTGAGCTTGGAGAAGGAGAAAGGTAGGGTTTTCTCCTATTTTCTCTCTAGATTTTCTCTCCCAAACTTCTTTTAATTTGAGGTTTGATCCCTTTTCTTCTTATTCTTCATGGTGGCTAGCTTGTAGACCTTGGGGGAAGCCTGGATGAGAAAAGGAGAGCTTTTTGGTGGATTAATCTTGAACTCTAACTCAAGATAGCTTGTTTGGAGCTCCTTTGAAGGTTAGTATCCATCTTGCAACTTCTAATTGTGATTTTTGCAAGTTTTGGAGATGAAAACCTAGTTTTAGGAAAACTAGGGTTCTTATTGGGGTTTCTTGATTTGAGACTTTAGGAACCTAATTGATGAGTGTAGAGCTCTCCTTTAGGTTGGATTTGAAGATCCATTGGGTTGATTTGAGCTTTGGACAAGTGTAGCTTGATCAAAGGTAATTTTCACCTCTTTTCTATGTGAATTTTTGGTGAATTAATTAGTTGGATGTTTGTTCGAAGCTTTTACCCCTTTTAGAATTTCTCTTAGGGTGCTTGAAGCTTGGGGGAAAACTTCGTTCGGCGAAATGAAAGAGTCCGAAGTGCTTCCGGTGGGTTTGACCTCACCGAAATGGGTGAACTCTATGTCTTTCTTATGGTTTAAAGACATGTTTAGATGTTTAATCGCTCTACTTATGACATACTTGAATTTATGAGAACATAATATGAGCATGTTATGTATGGTGAAATTATATGCTCTATGTGGTAGAGACATACATATAGAATTGAGCACTATTGGACCATAGTTGAGATTACTCGTTTATGCAACGACCCTAAGAAGCATGTTAGAGTATGATTCATGAGATAATCCCTTGAGAGAGTACCTAGTGAGTGGATTACGCATATAGTCATCTCACATGATGACAACCTTATATTTGTTAGAGACAAGGTAAATGGAACTTAGTGTTTTTGCATGATACTTGTGTAGACAAGGAATATGGCTTTGTGACTTAGTAATTAACAAGGTGTTGACCTTGAGGTTAATAGCATATCTATATGACTTGGACATATGCATGAATGAAACTTAGCAATCAATTGCATGATAATACCATTCTTGTTGTAGACAAGTAGTTGTGAATGGTGACATAGTACGTGTAAGATCTATAAGAAACCAAATCGAAACATTCATTCTAGTTGAATAATTGCATGCGACATTAATTGTTATTTGCATGATAATATATATTGCTCCATGTAGTGGAGGTCTCGTTTGTAATGTAAAAGCATGACATGCATCATGAACATTGTAGAATCAATGCATATGGCATAAGAAAGTGAACTATTCTTGATAGGATAATGACATATGACATGTGAATATGAGTTAGAGACTTTTATTTGGCATTAGTAAATATTTTTTTTGACAATTATTGGAATTGCATGTCATGAACCTCGTTGGAGTCTTGTATAAAGTAGTGAACTATCCCAAATAGGATATTGTCATTTGAACTATGCATGCTTTAGGCATTATATGTGTTGGTAGAGGTATACCACCCAAGTAGTTGTAAACAAGTCGTGACATAAATGATCTAGTATCTGACCATCGAGTCGATGAGTGGAATTCCAAGTTTAGACTTGATGATTGAGTATCCCAAATTGAGGACCCTATGCTATGATTACGCTTGCTTGTCCTTGTACTCATTCGCACATGCTTGTGAGGGTCGCTCCCTACAAGCCGGCACTCCGGAGTTTAGCCTTGCGATGATAGATCGCCTGTGCGGGATTGGGCGCCGAAGTGGACTTCCGTGGCTTGCGTCTTTTTTCTTGCGGAAAAAATCGATGACTCTGATCTTGAATCGGAATTTGATGAATTTTTGATAAAAAATTCTATTCACTACATAGATAAAGATCAATAACTCTGATTTTGAATTGAAGGATCCGATCATCTTTTTTAGGACGTCGTTCGATTTTGACCGTTCATTTTATGCCCACTTGATGGACTTTATTATGATTTCAAAAATTTACGAAATTTATTTTCTAGAAGTTTCAAATATTTTAGATCATATTTAACGGAGTGGATCATCGATTCGGAAGCTCCATCATTGAAAACAACTTATGAGTACGAGGTCTCCAATACTCATAATAGTATAGTAGCAATGGCCTATATATATGTGTATATATATATGTATATATATGTGTATATATATGTATATATATATGGAGTAGAGCTAGAATACTTTTGGAAGCACCAAGCTCTTGGTGCTTCTAAGTTTCTAGCCCTTGGATCTACATCCCAATTACTAATACCCGTTGGATCAAACACTATTCCACCTACCACCATTATCTCAACCCCACATCTATCCATTCAATAGTTAAAAACTCTAAAGCACCACCTCATTGGTACTTTTGAGAGTATTCTAGCTCAACTCTATATATATATATATATATATATATATATATATATATATATATATATATATAGTAGTCTCGCTATGCTATCGATAAGACCGAGGATTTAGTACTATCATGTTTTCTCGTCGTTAGATTAAATCCTTTGATAATTTTTTCCCATTAGATTATTCTATTCAACCAACCACCTACTCAACCATAGCGGGCCCACATCATCCTAACTACAGATTTTTCAATCCAATGGCTAATAACAAAGAATAGTTTGGTGCTATTGATAGTATTCCACCTAGTTTTATATATATATATATATATATATATATATATATATATATATATATATATATATATAGTCATTGGTATTATCGATAGCACCAAGGATTTGGTGCTATCAAGTTTTCCACCGTTAGATTTAACACTTAGATTATTTTTACCCATTAGATTATACTATTTAACCAACCACTTACTCAACCCTAGGAGCCCACATCATCCTAACCATTCATTTCTTAATCCAAGGGCTAAAAATTAATAAAGGGCTAAAAATTAATAGCACCAGTTTGAACATGTGTTATCTGATAGGTCTCTGCAAACTCTCTCTCTCTCTCTCTCTCTCTCTCTCTCTCTCTATATATATATATATATATATATATATATATAAGAAGGACTACTATTAATTAATTGCACTAATAGCTTGGTGCTATTAATTTTTATAGATTGAGAAATGGGTGGTTAGAATGATGTGGGCCCTTTAGGGTTGAGTAAGTAGTTGGTTGAATAGTACAATCTACGGTAAAAATAATTAAAGGATTAAATCTAACGGTAGAAAACTCGATAGTACCAAATCCTTGGTGCTATCGATAATACTGATCGGACTATATATATATATATATATTTATGTAGTCCTACCGCTATGCTATCAATAGCACGAAGCACTTGGTGCTACCAAGTTTTCCACCGTTAGATCCACCCTTTTGATGATTTTCACCCATTAGATCATACTATTCAACCAACCACCCACACATCATCCTAAACACACATCTCTCACATCTCTCGATCCAACGGTCAAAAACTTGGTAGCACCGATGACTTATTAATTAATAGTACATAGTTATAGTTATATATATATATATATATATATATATATATATATATATATATATATATATATATATATATATATATATATATATATATATATATATATATATATATATATATATATATATATATACCGTCCGCTACGCTATCAATAAGACGAAGACTCGGCTACCAAGTTTTCCGCCGTTAGATCCACCCCTTTGATGATTTTCACCCATTAGATCATACTATTCAACCAACCACCCACTTAACCCTAGGGCCCCACATCTTCCTAACCACACATCTCTCAATCCAACTAAAAAATTAATAGCATCAATGACTTGGTGCTATTAATAATATAGTAGTCTAGTTATATATATATATATATATATATATATATATATATATATATATATATATATATATATATATATATATATATATATATATATATATATATAGTAGGGCTCTATATTATGAGTAGTAGAGCCCTACTACTCATAAGTTGTTTTCGATGATAGAACTTCCGAATCGACGATCCACTCCGTTAAATATGATCTAGAGTATTTAAAACTTCTAGAAAATAAATTTCGTAATTTTTCAAAATCATAATAAAGTCCATCAAATGGGCATAAAATGAACGGCCGAAATCGAACGATGTTCTAAAAATAGATGATCGGATCCTTCAATTTAAGATCGGAGTTATTGATCTTTATCTAGGTAGTGAATAGAATTTTGTATCAAAAATTCAACCTATTTCAATTCTTTTACACCGTTAAACTACAAAGTATCCCATATCGGCCGTTAAAAATTGTCAATTTTGTGAGCTTTTGATCGTAAGGTAAATAATTTCGAAAAATTAAGATATTTATTTTCTAGAAGTTTTAAATACCATAGATAATATTTAACTGAGTGGATCGTCGATTCGAAGCTCGATCATCGAAAACAACTTATGAGTAGTAGGGCTCTACTACTCATAATAGTATAGTAGCCCTACTCTATATATAATATATATATATATATATAGAGAGAGAGAGAGAGAGAGAGAGAGAGAGAGTTGAGCTAGAATACTCTTAAGAGTACCGAGCCCATTTTACTCTCGAGTTGTTTTCGATGATAGAGCTTTCAAATTGACGATCGGCTCCGTTAAATATGATCTAAACCATTTAAACTACCTAGAAATCAAATTTCACGCACTTTCGATATTGTTCTTGTATCCATCTAGTGAATAAAAAATGAATGGTTGAAAATGAATATTCTTTAAAAAATGATGATAGAGTCTTGTAATCAAGATCAAGAGTATAGATCTTGTTTTAAATAGTTTAAAGAATTTTTTAACAAAAATTCAATTGATTTGGATATCTTTACACCGTTAAACGAGAAACGTCTCTTATCCACCATTAAAATTACAAATATTGAAACCCTTTGATCATTAGGCAAATGATGTCGAAAATATTTGAAATTTAATTTCTAAATACTTCAAGTGGTATAGATCATGTTCAATGGTGCCGATCGTCGATTTGGAGGCTTCATCATCGAAAACAAATGGGTGGCAAAAATGGGTTTGCTATCAATAGCATTCTAGCTCAACTCTCTCTCTATATATATTTATATAAGAGCTACTATACTATCTAAGTATAAAGTAGTTGATGTTTCTTATTTTTAGCCCTTAGATTAACCCCATTGATAATTTCTAACTATTGGATTAATATTATTAACCAATGGAGACCGCTCAACCCTAGGGAGGCGTACCACTCAACCCTAAAGGGACCGTTGTCATCCCAACTGTAGAATTTTTTATCCAAGGGCTAAAAAATCGGAAGCACCAACTATTTTATACTTCCGATAGAATAGGAGCTCTAAATTATATATATATATATATATATATATATATATATATATATATATATATATATATATATATATATAGAGAGAGAGAGAGAGAGAGAGAGAGAGAGAGAGAGAGAGAGAGAGAGAGAGAGAGAGTTGGTAATCTTATCGTGCATGCAATTCCGTTGCCACACTTTTGTTTTCGATGATGGAGCCTATAAATTGACGATTGGCACGTTGAACATGATATATACGACTTGAAGTTTCTAGAAACCAAATTTTAAATCATTTCGACATTATTGACCTAATAATTAAAGGGTTTCAAAAATTGTAATTTTAATGGTAGTTATGAGATATTTTCTCGTTTAACGGTGTAAAGTTATCCAAATCAATTAAATTTTGATTAGAAAGTTCTTTAAACTATTTAGAATAAGATCTATACTCTCGATCTTGATTACAAAATTTCTATTATTATTTTTTAGAGGATATTTATTTCAGCCGTTCATTTTTATGCCCATTTTATGGATAAGAGAACAATATCAAAAAACATAAAATTTGATTTCTAAATACTTCAAGTGGTATAAATCATATTCAACGGTGTCGATCATCGATTTAGAGGCTCCATCGTCGAAAACAAATGGACGGCAACGGAGCTTGTTAGCTACCGATAGTATTCTAGCTCAACTCTCTCTCTCTCTCTCTCTCTCTCTCTCTCTCTCTCTATATATATATATATATATATATATAAGCACAATTGCAAGCTAGCATTAATACAAAAAATAATGAGTAAACACAAAAAAAATTAAAGTGTTTCAAAGGGAAAAGCACACAATGATAATATTAAAGGGAAAATTAACTAACCAACAATCATGACCTAAACCAAACACTACAACACAGCATAGTTGGGGATTCTTTCACTCTATCTATAAGCTCCAGCTCTCTCTCTCTCTCTCTCTCTCTCTCTCTCTCTTTTTCGCTCTATCCCCCCTTTGGAGATACCGAAAAACTATGCATAATGAAAATATATAAATATAAATATGCATCTATTGAATAACAACAACACTATGCAGCAAAAGCCTGGGATTGCCACTGTTTGGAGACCAAGTCAATACCCGAACCACCACCATTGCTCTCGTGCTAAAAAAACCATGCACGCATGCATGCATGCATGCACCCACGCACGCACTCCGCTACGTGCGTTCCTTAGCACTTAGCAAAGGTTACGATATATGCGTCGTCGTCGTCGTCGTCGCGGTTCGTTCTTGACTCAACCCACTAATGTGTGCTCGCCCAAGGCTAGCTCTATATATATATATATATATATATATATTACGAGCAGAAATATATCTTAAATATAACCTTTTTTTTCTTTTTTTGAATGGAATCTTCTTATTTTGGGGATTGGGACTAGTTACGGTGAGATGATGTTGTCGTTCTGGAGCGCGGCCTTGATCTTCTGGATGGTGCAGGTGAGGAGGTTGTTGACGGTCTCGACGGACTCCATGGTGAGCTTCGCGGTCGGGAGGCTGTTGACGAGGATCTGGAACGCGACGGTGACGAGCGACCCCCCGCCGACACTGCTGCCGTCGATGTTGGCGTCGGAGGGGGCGGCGGACGTTGGGGGGTTGGAATTGGGAATGTTCGGATTGCTGCGGGGGGCGTCGGGGAGGATGGCGAAGCCTGAGGGGAGGAGGGCGACGTAGGCGGAGTCGCCGCCGTTCATGACGAGGTGCATCGCGGGGACGTCGACGGGGGCGTAGACCACCAGCGAGCCCGACGCGTCGGTGCACGTCTCCTGCAGGATCAGCATGCTGCTCTGGTTCGAATTCACAGCCTACAATTAATACCAATCAAAAAAACAACACATCAATCATCTTAAGCAAGAACTAGCTATTACAGGGATAGGTACAAATATGAGGATAAGACAAATAGCGTTTCAATAAAAATTGGGTTGTCCCGAGGATAAGAAAAATATTAAGTAGTTTTATATAAAAAATAAAAGTATTGGTGGGAATAACCGAGAACTACTATTCTTGGATAAAAAATTAACGTTTGGATATAAAGCAGGGAATAAGAGCCTATTTCTATTTTTATTCCCGAACCAAACGGTGCCTTAGACATTTTTGCACTTTATAGTAAATAGAATAGTAAATTAATTAGTATATTTTATTAATAAAATACAAGAAAAGTACTATATTTTATTGTGATGAACATCTGCGAGTAATAAAATGTAAGTATATACAATTTTATTATATATCCTATTGAATGGTAGATTTTTCGGAAGAAAAAAAAATAAAATAGAAGGCAAAATAATGGAGCTTAATATTAAAACCAAGGGTTATTTAGCCTGTCACTCATGCTTTATCATTCAAGTATTTTTCATCAAAAGGCTTACTTAATTATATCTAAATTTTTAGCAAATTTTAAAGTTCATAAATTAAGGACTGGTACGATTCAATTTACCTGGCCTCAGATTTATTTTCTTTAATTCTTGAAACTTACATCAAAATTATGCAATATAATCATATAATTGTTTGTATATTAATTAAGTTTCTGACTTTTGGATGCCACATGGAGATGGATTCCTCAGCTTTTGGAGGATCGATGTTTGTACAAAATGTCGTTTTCGAGCGTTAGATATGCCAAAAAAAGAAAAAAAAAGAGAAGAAAATTCCCACCCATCCCAACCAAAACTACAAAAATAAAAAGACGACAAAACTTTTCAACTCAAAGGTTTGCAGCAGCAGACAGTACTCTTCCGAAAAGCTAAGAAAGAAAGACAGCAAATCGCAGTAGATCGAAAGAGCTAGCAGCCCATCAAACTGTCCCACACAGTGCCCTCGCGATCACGGCCGTCCATTGTCGACGGCCGTGATCGCGACGCGGAGATCCAACCGCCAGGATCTGAGTTTTTTTTATTTTTTATTAATGTCGACCTTTTCAGATCTTAGCCCTGTCTAAAGTTTTCGAATAACTTGTCCCCCTTTTGCCTCATTGTCTACGACTGCCCTGCCTAGGAGAAAGTAAATCATAACAATTATTTTGTCTTTTTAGTTACATACCCCCATGCAAATGAGAAAAAAAAAAGTACTAGCTAGTACCCTATTTTGAGGTACATGATATATGAAATGCATTACTAATTAATAAAAATAAATTCTAACCGATCGTCTATAAAATAAGTGACAAAAAGTTTGGTGGTTAATTGATACCCGAGATTCCAAGTTTGAATCCTAGTTGATTCACATTTTTAACTAAATTTATTTCTAAATAAAATAAACGCAATGATTAGCGTGCTACCTATCTCTCAAAAAAAAAAAAAAAAATTTGATGTGTAACAAGCATCAACTTAGCAGATGTAATCCTAGAGGTTAATTTGTGTTAATTTGTGTATTTGTATATATATGATCAGCCTTTCAAATTTGTTATTTATTTATTTGCATGCTGTATATAAATTTTTAATTAGCTTTTAATTCATTTTAACTAGGAAAAATTTACTTATACATTTCATAATAATTATAAATCGTACGTATATCCTTACTTTTATGCTTACTTTAGAATTTATATTCCTTTTTCAAAATGAATTACTATTTTAACAAGCCACCCAAGGAGCCCCAGTTTTTGTGCATCCTCACAGTCATTAAATAATCCGTACAATTACTTTTGATCCTCTTTTAGTTTCTAATATTTGAGTCATTTGAGCTGTACACAACAGTAGATTATATATTGTATTTTTTTTTATTTTTTATTTTTAATTTATACAGTTTAGATAACTAAGTATAGTGGGGCCAAAGTTCAAACTGATCAGACATATATATATATATATATTTCTACACCATATAAACTATTTTGAATTAAATTTTTAATCATTCAAAAATTTTAAGTTTACTATTCAATCTTGTAATTTCGTTTGGTTTTGGAGTTAAATGAATGTTGGATTTAGTTAGTGAGCGATTCTCAGAACTCGAATGCATTAATTAAGTGAAGAGGTTAAATTTTAAAGTTAAAAGTATATTTCTGACTTATTAAAAATGTATTATTAAATAATTTGGCAGGTGGTATAATAAAATTATATTATAGAAAGAAAGATGAATATATATATAGGGAGATATAAAATAAGAATTAGAAAAGGAGAGGAGGAGGAGGCAGATATATGTATATAGATATAGATAGATAGATGGACTTACGCCGGCGCGGAGGAGGGAGACGGCGTTGCCGTGGTGCTGGCCCTTGGCGATGTGGGCCATCTCCTGCATGGGGCCGCCGTTGGAGAGGATGTCCCAGTCGCCGCGGCGGCGCTCGTCGCGGAGGAAGTCGAAGAGGCGGTGGGGGGGGACGGGGAGCCAGACGGAGGTGGCGGCGCTGAGGACGACGCCGGGGGGCTCGCCCGGGTCGCTGACGCTCTGCCGCGTCAGCACCCGCACCTCGTCCCCGACCCCCGCGCAACCCCACTCGTCCAGCCGCCGCCAGTTCTGCGCCGCCGACGCGCACACCCCCGCGCAGAAGCTGTCCGTCATCCGCTGCGCCAGCTTCAGCATGCTCCGCCGCCCCCCCGGCGTTATCGCTGCTGCACCCACCCCACACCAACCAACCATGCACGTTAATTCGTTCGTTCACCCAATTATGAATTTAATTATATATATGTCGATCGTTGCAATTCACAAACATCATATATATATTCATCTAATTTAATCACTAGCGCCCGCGCGCTTAATTTGGTATATATATATATCATCTCCTAACCAGAGAACACTACTACAGCATTAATACTTTTATATCATATATTTAAAACTCCCTCTTAAATCTCTCATATTTACGTAACTTTTTTTATCATCATTTTATACTATATATTCAACCAACCAGGATCGAAAACCTAGCAACGTCAATGACTTTGTGCTATTAAAAACATTCCTATTGTGCGCTCCCAACTTTCTATCCATCCATCAATTTTGATGGCTAGTTAGGATGTGAATGAAGAAAAATTTAAGAGAAATTCGGTGTCTCAAATTTTTATTTTTTTTTCGAATTTTTTTCAATTTATTTTTTCTTTTTCATCCTAATCATCTATCAAAATTGATGGATGGTTAGAAAGTTACTAACACAAGGGCCGCTGTACTCTTAATAGCAAAGTAGCCCTACTTATATATATATAGAGAGAGAGAAAGAGAGTTCGGTTACTATACTAGTGATAATACCAACACTTGATGCTCTATCGAATTTTTCGTCGTTAGATCTATCGCTCTGACCATTTCCATACGTTAGATTATACTATTCAACCAACCAACAACTCGACCCTACGGGAGTGCTATCATCCTAACCGCACATCACTTCATCCAAGGGTCGAAAATCTAACAGCACGAATGACTTGGTAATATTATTATATGGTAACCTAATTCTATATGTATCGGTCTTAACTTAGAACATTTTAATTAAAAGTACGAAAAAATTAGGAAAAAAAGAATTATTAAGTGAAATAGTAATTTATTCCTAATATTAATATATCTTAATTTCTAAACCCATTCCCTCCTAAATTGATATTTTGGGTAACATAGTATCAAAACTAATTCAAAATTCCTTCATTCTGGTAGATCGTGGTTTGATCTCAACCTTTAACATCTAATGCATTAATTTTTTGCATCATATTTACTGGGTTAAATTTCAATCTTCTACAGAGAAAGATAATTTATATAATTTTTATTATATATTTAGAAGAGTACAGGCACAAAGTACTAATTTTTTGAGGGGCAAGTATATATGTGCATCTATTTTAAAGGAAAAGGAATTTGTTTGGTCACCTAAACGATGCATTTAATGCAGCTGCACATATATGACCCTCACAAGCTTATTTATATATGAGCAATGCAATATTTTTTACTAGTTCTATTTTTTACATTAAACATATAAACACTCTGGTTTTTAAACATATAAACATATACATACAACATTTTTCTAAAATACTCTACTTTCAATTTAAACACTCTGGTTTTTAAAAAGAATTTTCGGCATAAAAAATAATTTTTTCACTTATTTTGTTAGATGTAATATAATTTTTTTCGTAAAAATATTTTTACGAATTTAGAATTTTTTTTTTTTTTTTTGATTTTTCTCAGTGGAAAACAAAAACTCTCTGGAGGAGAGTCATTAATTACCCTCCTCCTGTATTCTTTAAATTAATGTACTATTATATAATATTATAGTTATATATATATATATATATATATATATATATATATATATATTTTTTATATATTTATATATAATATTATGTATATATTATTATTATTATTATTATGTAATTTAATTTTGAATGTATTGTATAATTTTGAATATATTTATTTAATTAATAAATGTAGATGATGATGATAATAATATTTATAGATATAAATTATAATTAGAATATATATAATATAGGTATTATTTATATAAATATTATATATAATAATATATAATAGAAGAAAAACATATAATATTATTTTTTTATTCCAATTTTTCTCTGGACCAAACGGATACGACTGGAAAACTATTTTTTTTTTCTAAAATAAAATATTAAATAATTTTTTTTTTTTTTTTTTCACCGAAAACTTTTTTTTTTACGGAAAATTATTTTTTGTAGCCTTAAACTTAATCTCCGGATAATTCAAAACCTCAGCTTATTAGGATTTAATGAATAGTTGGTATAATAACATGATCTAAGCCATTGTTTGGTTGGGGGTTAAGGGGTGGAATAACCCCTTAACCCCCATATTATTTCCAAACATTCTCAAAAATAGATGGAGTTAGCTAATCCCACCTCAAATAGGTTATTCCGGCTAAGCTAATCCCACATAACCCTACCAAACCTCAACAAACACTATTTTCTATTCATAAATACTCACTATACTTCTTATTCCACCTATTCCAACCAAACACTATTTTTTACTATCTTGGACTAACTCCAATCCCAACCAAACACAAAAATACTCTAACCCCACCTTAACCCTGAACTTAACACTATCTCTGAAATAACTAGTTTTTCCTTAAACCCGAACAAAACGGTAGCTTAGGGAACAAGTCGCTGTATATGTACAGTACCTCTGTCCTTACATTTTAATAATCAGAAAATATGACAAACCGAGAATTCAATGGCAAGAAACGAAACCGAACAAAACAATAAAAAATCAAAGTATATAATTACTGACCTGCGTGGTCGCGGGCGGGGACGGACGAGGACATCAGAATGGCAAGGCACTGACACTGGCGCTGGAGCGTCGCCACCCACCGCCGGGCACCGAACGCCAGCCCGGACGACAGTAGCGGCCGGTACAACTGGTGCACTCCAGTCTCGTCGTACTCGGCGTGTTCCACCCATGTTACCTGTGAAAAATAAATACTTACAATATATTTTGATAATTTTAATTTCTTTGTTTTTCAAATAAAATTTATGCAAAAATAGTTTCTGGATTGGGGTCGGACTCGGACACGATAGAATGCGACAGTACAATACGCCACCACGTGAGGACAAAAAAGATGTCCTGGAAAGAGTAATAATAGAAGCTGGTAAGAGAAACGTTGACCCACGAGAACTGGAGAGAGGTTTTTGTTCTCTTTTTCTTTTTTCTTTTTCTTCTTCTTCTTCTTCTTCTGGGGGCACGAGAGAGCGAGGATTTAGGGGGAAACAATGAAGCGAAAAATAATAATAAATTATCATGGAGTGTGTGGATTAAATACTTAATAAATAGATAAGCAGCTCCGGGAAATGGGGATAATCTTGTGCTGAAAATCAGAGAAGAAATAAGGATGCTTTTAATAATAATAATAAAAAAAAAATACAAGGGAAAGGACACAAAAAGTACCACACAATGGTCGATAGTGACGTTTAATGCGCATGTTTTACTGTTCAATGTGGGTTAGATCTAAGTGAGAGCAAAAAATAAAAAAAAAAAAAAAAAAAAACTTCAAAATGGACTCTATGATATATGATGCATTTGTTTGCAATTCATTACAGAGATTCAAAGATATATATATAATACTCTACCACAGTTAAATATAAAAATATCTAAACACCGTTCTCTACTAAGTTAAACTTTTAAAGCATAACGACTGTTCCATATTATTTAACATACTATCAGAGCAAAAATTTCATATCCTGAGTGTTGCGAAAAACCTTGAAAGAGTTAAATATAATAATATTTAAATACTATTCTCTACAAGCTTATATTTTTTTAGAGTACAATGCTTGTTCCGTGTTACTAAACAGCCACTGCATCACTAATGCACTAATCACTATAAATTTTTTTTATAAACCATAAATTAATAAACTGTGACTTTTAAATTAGTTTTATAAATTTTTATTTAAAACTTGTACAATGGTTTCTTATTTGATTCTGTCCACAAATTAAATTGTCTTTTCCTCATAAATTATAACAGATATTTAATTGAACTCCTCCAAGTCAGTATAGTAGTAATAAAAAATGTTTGTCAGTCTAGCATTAATTACTCATAAAACAAAATAGCATTTTACTCTCATTTAGTTTATAAAATTTACATGACATGTTATTATTTTTTTTTTTAAAAGTAGTTTCTGTATCAAACTAATGTAGAATCTCAAAAAGAGAACAAGATACTACATTTTGAATTATTGAATTATAAACTGTAAATATATTGTAACATACAATTTATTAATTTTTAAGTATTACACAAAAAAGAATGCATATATATATATATATATATATATATATATATATATATATATATATATATATATATATATATATATATATATATATATATATATATAGTCCGGCTGCTATGCTATCAATAGCACGAAGCACTCGGTGCTACTAAGTTTTCCACCGTTAGATTCACCTTTTTAATGATTTTCACCCGTTAGATCATACTATTTGACCAACCATCTACTTAACCCTAAGGGGCTCACATCATCCTAACCGCACATATCTCAACAATAAAAACTTGGTAGCACCAATGACTTGGTGCTATTAATAGCATAGTAGCCTAGTTCATATAAATATAAATATACATATAAATATATATATATGAGTAGGGCTACTATACTATTATGAGTAATAGAGCCCTACTACTCATAAGTTGTTTTCGATGATAGAGCTTCCGAATCGACGATCCACTCCGTTAAACATGATCTAGAGTATTTAAAGCTTCTAGAAAATAAATTTCGTAATTTTTCGAAATCATTTACCTTATGATCAAAAGCTCACAAAATTGACAATTTTTAACGGTCGATATGGGATACTTGGTAGTTTAACGGTGTAAAAGAATTGAAATAGGTTGAATTTTTGATAGAAAATTCTATTCACTACCTAGATAAAGATCAATAACTCCGATCTTAAATTGAAGGATCCGATCATCTATTTTTAGGACATCGTTCGATTTCGGCCGTTCATTTTATGCCCATTTGATGGACTTTATTATGATTTTGAAAAATTACGAAATTTATTTTCTAGAAGTTTTAAATACTCTAGATCATATTTAACGGAGTGGATCGTCGATTCGGAAGCTCTATCATCGAAAACAACTTATGAGTAGTAGAGCTCTACTACTCATAATAGTATAGTAGCCCTACTCATATATATATATATAGTCCGGCTATGGTGTTTTTAAAAGCACAAGCACTTGATGCTTGTAGGTTTTTAACCGTTAGATATATATGCATCGTTGACTATTTACACCAGTTAGATTATACTATTCAACCAACCACCTACTGGACCCTAGGCTACCGTTTGGTTCGAGGTTAAGAAAAAACTAGCTATTCTAGGAATAATGTTAAAGTTCAGGGTTATGGTGGGGTTAGAGTATTTTTGTGTTTGGTTGGGGTTGACTATTTACATCCGTTAGATTATACTATTCAACCAACCACCTACTGGACCCTAGGCTACCGTTTGGTTCGAGGTTAAGAAAAAACTAGCTATTCTAGGAATAATGTTAAAGTTCAGGGTTATGGTGGGGTTAGAGTATTTTTGTGTTTGGTTGGGGTTGGAGTTAGTTAAGGATAGTGAAAAATAGTGTTTGGTTGGAGTAGGTGGGATAAGAAGGATAGTGGATTATTATGAATAGAAAATGATGTTTGGTTGGGATTTGGTAGGGTTAGATGGAGTTAGCTAAGCTGGGATAACCCTTTTGAGGTCGGATTAACTAACCTTACCTATTTTTTAGAATGTTTGGGAATAAAATGGGGGTTAAGGGGTGGGTTATTCCACCCCTTAACCCCCAACCAAACAATGGCAGAGGTTCTATATCATCCTAACCACATAATTCTTAATCCAAAGGCTAAAAATTTATAAGTATCAATATCATGATACTTTTAAAAATATAGAAGCTCAATTATATATATTTATATATATATATATATATATATATATATATATATATATATATATAGTTGCGTCGAGATCAGTGTGCAGGGTTCTTACTATTGATGCTCCCAATGAAGAAGAAGAAGAAGCATCTAAATGATAAACAATGAAAGATGCATGATGAAACCCAATGTATTATAATAAGAGCTGGAGGAGATGAGATGATGCGCCTTCATTTTGGAAGGACTAATAAATAATAGATAAAGAATAGGATTCCAATATACTCTCTCCCTTTCTTTCTCTCTCTCTCTCTCTCTCTCTCTCTCTCTCTCTCTCTGATAATGCCTGACAGACAGAATCAGAAGTCACGCAATCCAACTGCAAAACTTTTGGAAGACTGAGCTAAGGCATTGACTTGTTGACAAGAAGAACTGCCTCGGATTCATAAAACATAAAAATATGTACAGTGAGTGAGAGCAGTGAATCCAATCAATCAAGGTGGTCAAATAAACTCCATGAATCATGCAGTTTAAGGTAATATAATCGATCCATCACATCCTCTTACATTACCCTCACATACTATTTAAAAACACCTCCACCCCTATATTATGGCTAGTTTTCAACATGATCTATTTCTCTTTTTAGATTTTAAGTTGCTATAAAATAATATTTAATTCTATATTTTAAGTAAATAATAGAAAACTCAATGAACTTAGCGATAAAAATGAATTCGAATTTAATATCTTTTATTCGTTACTATTATAAAACAGCTGTATTTATAAATTGAAATGTATTGAATAAGTCAGGACACCGAGAAATTACGATATTGGTATGCTGATATAAACCAACTCCCTAGCTACTGTTATTTCTCCTGTTTCTAAAGATTTAGGTATATTTATGTAAAGTAAAATCTAACGGTTGAGCATGTTAGACAGACAGATTACTCCACGAAGCTTATAATTAATTAAAGAGGTACCATTAAAGCTTTTCCCTAAAGTAAATTTAAGGTAACCCATCACATCCCTTAATAACCCACATTGAATATGAACAACTCAGAACAAGAGAGAGAGAGAGAGAGAGAGAGAGAGAGAGAGAGAGAGAGAGAGAGAGAGGGGGGGTTATTGTACCTTTGAATACCCATTAGGCATGTCTTGGACCACACACCCGGAAGGCAGCCTCCTACAGCTCATGTAAGGGGTGTTAGCAGCAGCAGCAGCAGCAGCAGCAGCAGAAGTGTTATGATCTCTGAGACCATCAATGGAGACATCCACCACAGCCCAGACCCCCTCGGCATGCTGTTTACAGAACCTCAGGAACTGCATTTCCCGGACCGGAACTAGCGGCGACAAAACCTGGAGCTCCGCATGCATCTATAGCAACATACCCAATTACAATTATATATAAACCATCATGGATATATATATATATTAATTAATACTCAAATTTCTCTTCCCCTCGATCGGAGTATCTAGCTAGCTAGCTAGCTACTTACAAGTTGAAGTGCTCCATTTCTCGTTCCTCCTACGCCGATGGATATCGCTTCCGTCGTGCTTGTTCTCGCGATCATGCACGGGAACATATCGGCCCAACGATTCTGCACCGGCCAGCAGCATTTCACTTACATGGATCGATAGATAGATAGATAGATAGATAAAAAGAAGAAAAATGCATGTAATTAATGTGTAGGGAAAGAAAGAAGAGTTAGTTTGATGATGGAGTGCGCAACGTACGGCGTCCATGAGCGTCTCGACGAGGGCGACGCTGTTGATGATGACCATCCCCATCTCCCTGGTGGCCTCCGAGACGTAGCCGGAGGGCCTGGGGCCGATGATAGGCGGGAAAGTGCTGCGGTACTCGTCGTAGTCGAGGGTCTCCGCGGGGCCGCCGCCGCCGCCGCCGCCGAAGCTGGGGATCCAGAGCGGCTCCTCCATCTGCGCCATCTTCACGAGCTCCTCCATGGCCGCCAGCGCCAGCTCGAGGAACACGCTTCGCTCGAACGATCCGTCGAGCGCCATTCGATGCGCCGTCGTCGTCGGCGGCGGGCCAGGGGTGATGGGCCCCACCATGGTGCCGGGGACGAAATCGGGGATGGCGGAGAGCGTGTGGGCGACGGAGCCGAGGCCGCCGGCGAAGCCGTTGGTGCCGACTCCGACGGCGAGCTCGAGCGCGGAATTGGGCATCTGAGGGATGGGGCCGGCGAGGGCGGAGATGGGGCGGCCCAGGAACTTGCCCGCGAGCGCCGAGACGCGGTCGAGCTCGTCCTTGAGGCGCGCGTTCTCGATCCGGAGGTGCTGCTCCTCCAGCGAGACCTCGCCCAGCATGGCGGGGCCGCCGCAGTTGGTGCAGATCGGGTTCCGCATCGCCTCCCGGATCGTCAGGTTCTCCGCCCGCAGCTTGTCGTTCTCCTGCCGGAGGAGCGCGTTCTCGTGCCGCTCGATCTGGGTCTGCATATATATATATATATATATATATGATGAATTCATTCATTCATTCATTCATTCATTCATTCATTAATTAGTGCATGCCCTCCTCATCAGATTCAGTCTGATTATCAGGACGGAATTGAAGCTAATTAAGCTGAACGTACCTTCATTTGGGTGCGTCTGTTTTGGAACCAAAACTTCACTTGCCGACTTTCCAGGCAAAGCCGCTTGCTCAGCTCCAGCCGCTGCTTCTCATCCGGGTGAGGGCACTCCTTGAACAATCTGCACGGCATCGATAATCAGCAAAATAAAAGATCCGATCGACAAGTATTTGTATATATATATATAAATATGAGAGAGGCTAGCTAGGAGGCCGAAAAGAAATTAAGTGATCAAGGGGAAGAAGAAGATGGAAGAATGTTCTTATATCTTACGATTCGAGCTCTTGGATTTGCTGAGGGGTGTGGCGGTGGTACCGCTTCTTCTTGCGCGGGTTCTCGTTGGGGTCGAGGTCGTCCCCGGAGGCTCCGTCCAAGTTGTCGCTGCCCCCGGATCGGCTCTCGTTCTCGTCCTCCTTGTTCCGTCCCATCGAGTCCCCGTCTCCGCTCCCCGCTCTGCCGCCGCCGCTGCCGCCTCCCACGCCCATAATTCCCATGCGATTCATCTCTCCTTGCACCTCCAAGTTCGTTTGCTATATCCAATGAAAATCGTAGCTCATCAATACACCATATATAAACAAAAATGATCGATCTCACAAAAGAAGAATAAAAAGAAGAGGAATTAATCAAACAATTTAGGCCAAATTAATTAATTAATTGTACCAGGCCGAGGGAGAGGGCGGGGGAAGTAGTGAACCCGGCTTTCGAGATCGCGGGGGAGAGGGTTCGCGGTTGCGAGACGGCGCCGGCGGGCATCGTAGCGCTGCCGAAAGGGAAGGCGCCCGAGCTGCCGCCACCGCCGCCGTCGAACAAGCCGCCGAAACTCATTATTAAAATTAAAATATAGAAAAAAAAAAAGAAGAAGCGCCCGCCCAAGCTCTAATAATTTCGATCAGTAATCGATTCCTTTAGCGCCAAAAGTTGCTCCTTTTTCCCTCGCAAAGATCCCTCCTTTCTTATTATGTATGTAAATGTAAATTCTCCTGATTCTTTTCTCTCCCTCTCTCTCTCTCTCTCTCTCTCTCGTGGACTCGCACTGTAGACAAGAGGAGGAAAGAGAAGCGACACGCCGAACCAAAGGGGCAAGTGCCCAAAATAGAAGGGGGAATAGATAGAAGAAAATAAATACGAATTAAAAAAAGAATAAGAAACGGAGAGAGACTAGAGGAGGCAAATGCTTAAACTTTGCTGTGAAACCAATCCCCTCCAACTCTCTCTCCTCTCTCTCCCCCCTATGAACGAACACAAAGGGTGGAAAGAGAGAGAAAGAAGCCCAAGTATGTGAGTGAGATGAGATCCACCACCTTGGTAGTATAATAACCTCTCTCTCTCTCTCTCTCTCTCTCTCTCTCTCTCACCCACTCACAACCCTAACCCTAACCCTAACCCAAAAAGCCAACCAAAAAGGCTAGGAAAAAAAGACCTGTGAATTAAGCAAAGAGGAGGAGGAGGAGGAAGAAGAAGAAGAAGAAGGAGAAGTGGCAGAGAGAAGACCACAACGGCCAAGAGAGGACCGGACGTGTGGACTCTACGAGCACCTCTCAAAGATTAAAGCACCTCAAAGATCAAAGAAGAAAAGAAATATATAATAATAATAATAATAACACGAAGACTAATAATAATGTACGATCACCAGCGTTAATGATGGAGAAATGTTACTGTATATTACGTACGTCACTAAAAAATATTAAATTACAGGAGAGACGAAAACAAAAACCATATTTCAAAAAGACGACTATTTTATAATTTTATTTTTTAAATAATTTTTATTAAAAAACACAAAACAAGAAAAAAAAAAAAAAAAAAAAAAAAAAAAACTTGTGGGGCTGACTTTAGGAAGACCCCGGAGTCAAACAAACGGCCCACACTCCGCCCTTGTTTTCAGACCGAAACATAGGGAGAGCAAAAGGTTAAAAAAAAACAACATAGTAATTTTTAAGTCAATATTTTAATGCGAGAATTTAAGCGAAAAAAAAAGAAGAAAAAAAAAAGAACAAGCGCTTGAAAGAAAAATCTCCTTGTCCCGTGAACCCGGTCCATACTCCCTCGACCTCTCACCTCTAATAATTTACTCACCTTGCCCTGTTTTAATGGGGTCTCTGCTCAGCAAGGACGGAGTAGAGAAGCACAAAAAGAGCTTTGAAAGCGACTATTCCAAGAAGAAGAAGAGAGAGAAAGTGGTGGGGGGAGGAGAGAGAAAGTTAGGGAAAATAGAGATAGAGAGGTAGAGATAGAGAGAGAGAGAGAGATAGAGAGAGGGGACATGGAGATGGGTGGGGGTTTGAATACGGGGGTGCCGTATATATTGAAACGGCACGGACGAAAACGGGGTCTATGAGCTTTGTGGACCCCGACCACTAAAATGACTAATTTGCCCCCCTCACAATTTGGTACTCCAAAAAAGTTTTGCGGAGACCCCTCTCAACGTTCTCCTTTGACCTCTCTCTTTTGTTATGGTTAAATAATGCCAAAATTTTTAAACAACATTTTTCGCTAATAAAAGTTATTAGAATAGTGAAATTCCAAAAGGGTTGTTGATCGTTTTTTTGATAGTTGAGGGGCCTCGGTGCAATTCCACCCCGTCGACAATTCTACATGATTGCGTCTCACGTGGGGCGTTTCGGACCGTCGGATCACGATCCGACGGCCCCTTGCGCTCCGTAACGGTACGTGAATGGGACAGCGGGGGTCCAAATTTGGAAGGACGCTACGGGGGTCAAAATGGGAAGGATAAGGCCTTGGGAGGGGGCGTCGCAATAAATGAGGGGGTAGCGGTGGTGGATACGCTATCCGGGGTCTCGGAGATACGGGGGTGTCGTATGGGGAGCGCCCCCCCCCCCCCCCCCGCATCCGCACCGCGTGCTCTATGCGGACGCCGTGGGGGGGGGGGATTAAGGAGGGGTCCCCACTCCCCACTCCTCACGCGCGCGCCCGCACGGATGCGTTCGTGCGGCACCCCTTGCAAGCTCACTGCCCACCTGTCTCCGCAAGGATGCATGCATGCATCGCGTGGGGGGTGGGGATGCTGCGAATACTACTAGGGCTGGTTTGCTGCACACTTGCCATTTGACCACAATCCCGCCCATTTTACCGAAATGCCCCTCCACCCCCCCAAAATCAGAAATTAGGGTTTGGATGCATTTCTTGTTGCTTTTTAGGGTTTTGTCTTTTTTAGGGTTTTGTGGTTGCTATATGTATTATTAATCAAGCACTTTTTGTGAAGAGTAATGCTACATCCGTAACGGTTTACGATCACGCACGGTAGAAAAGTGGAGATGCGATTCGAGGGTTTGCGTAGCTAGGTCAGAATTTGGATACGTACGTTTCACAGTGAGGCCTGCGCGTGTCGCTATTTCTACAAACAGAAGCTACGTACGATGGAAATTTTTTACACGTGTTAGAGTGTACGTACGTAGCTCAAAATTCAGAATGAGCTATTACTACTGTTTCTACAAATTGAAGCGCTTGGATCGTTTTACGCACGAGTAGGTCAGAATTCGGATACGTTTCACAGTGAGACCTGCATGTCGCTATTTCTACAAACAGAAGCTACGTACGATGGAAATTTTTTACACGTGTTAGAGTGTACGTACGTAGCTCAAAATTCAGAATGAGCTATTACTACTGTTTCTACAAATTGAAGCGCTTGGATCGTTTTACGCACGAGTAGGTCAGAATTCAGATACGTTTCACAGTGAGGCCTGAGCATGTCGCTATTTCTACAAACAGAAGCTACGTACGATGGAAGTTTTTTACACGTGTTAGAGTGTACGTACGTATACTACTGTTTCTACAAATTGAAGCGCTTGGATCGTTTTACGCACGAGTACGTAGAGTATGCGCAGCTAGCTTAGAACTCCAATTAATCATGAGATTATATATACAGTGAGTGCTAGCTAATGCCAGTGCGTCGGATCATTTTATGCACGCATAAAGTGTATGCGTATCTTAGAATTCAAAAGAGATTCCTAGTGAGCGTTGCTACGTACGTACTGTTTCTATGAATAAATTAATGTGTCGGATCACCTTATATATATAAGAACATCTAGAGTATGCGACTATGCGTAGCTCAAAGTTTTGCTGAGACTCAGTGTGAGCTTTGTTAACACTACTTTTACAGATAAAAGTGTCGGATAGAAGTGTCGTTACCGCAATTTCTATGAATAGAAGTGTCGGATTGATCATTTTATGCACATGTAGAGTGTATGTAGTTTAGCATCCGAATGAGATTCTTTGTGAGCGTTGATACCACTGTTTATACATACAAAATTAAGTAATTGATCTTTGATCATTTATGCACGTGTAGAGTGTACATAGTTTAGTATTTGGATGAGATTTTTAGTGACCGCGTGTTGATATGCACCACTATTTCTACAAATAGGAGTGCTAGATCATTTTACGCACGAATGTGTAGTGTATATATAGCTCAAAATCTAGGTAAATTCTTAGCGAGCACTAATAGCACTATTTCTACAAATAAAATTGTCTGATTGCTTTACGCACGTGTAGAGTATGCGTAGCTCAGAATTTGGATTAGATCATGGTGAGCGTTAATTTGTTAACACTGCTCTTAGAAATATGAGTGTCGGATCACTTTAAGCTCGTGTAAAGTTTATGTGGTTCATAGATCGGATGAGATTCATATATAAAAAGCACCATTGTTGCAATTTCTACAAATAGAAGTATTGGTAATTCATTTAATTTATGTGCAAAGAGAATGTATGTAGTTGAGCCATCGGGTCCGATTCACAGTAAGCATTGGTACTAGCTACTATATATTTATACAAATAGCAGTGTTAGATCATTTTACTCTTGTGTTGATGTATGTAGTTCAGAATTTGGATGAGGATAGAGTGTTGATACCACTATTTCTACAAACAAAAATGCTAGATCAATTTATACACGTACTCAAAAGCCAGGTAATTAAAATTTCTACAAATAAAAGTGTCGGATCACTTTACGCGATCAAATAGAGTATGCGTAGCTCAGGATTTGGATGAGATTCATCATGAGTACTATTAACGGCGCCATTTTTACAAATAAATATGTCGGATCTCTTTAAGCATGTGTAAAGTGTATGTGGTTCATAATTTAGAGGAGATTCATATATAGGAAGCATCGTTACTACAATTTCTATGAATATAAGTGTCTGGTCATTTATGCACGTGCAGAGTGCATGTAGCTTTAAATTTGGATGAAATTTACGGTAAACATTGATATCTACCACTATTTATACAAATAGAAGTGTTAGATCATTTTGTGCACATTATAGTGTACATGTAGTTTATAATTTGGATGAGATTTTTGGTGAGCGTTAATACCACAATTTCTACTAATAAAAGTGTATATATATAGCTCGGTAATATTCTGAGTGTGTAGATACCACTATTTTTACCAATAGAAGTGTTTCTTATATGCAAAACTTCTGTAGAATGTTTAATTGCAGTTTAGAATTCAGATGAGATTAATTTCCATTGTGGGATAATACTACCACTATATACAAAAAATCTTGCATTTAAGGACACTTTAAATGATATTTAGTTACGCTTTAAGGCGTCGGCAAAAATAATTCCGACGCTTGTAAAAGCGCCGTGTAAAGAGTCGTTAAATAAACATGCCGGGATAAATATACCGACGTTTTAATATAACGTCGGAAAATTTATATAAATAGTTGATAAAAATATGTTTATTAGCGACGCTTAATCATAGTGTCGGCAAATGCTAAGTATAATTATACTGTTTTTGCAAATAGAAGTGTCCGATCGACCGTATTCAAAAGTCAGGTGAGATTTTCAGTAAGCGATGATAACACTTTCTACAAATAATAAAAGTCTCAAATTATTTTACCCTCAAGTCAAATGTACATAGTTCATATATAACTCGGATGAGATTTCTAGTGACCATAAATACCATTTCTACATATAATTAAATACATACGTAAGATTATTTTAAGCACGTGCAGAGTGTGTGTACGTAACTCAGAATTCCGATAAGAATATTCATTTGAAGCACGTGTAGAATGTTGTAAGCACAATTCCATTTTTAATGGTTTGATAGAGAAAAAAAAAATATTCAACTACAAATTAAAACTCTTCCAAAAGTTTTCTTAAATTGGTAAACTTGAGACTTGGGATAAATCTTATAATTTCTCACATAAGTTTGGAAATAGGTTTTGATTGCATATGTTACCATTAGTACTCACTACAACAAAAACGGTCTATAGCGACACTTTTAAATATAGGCTGCCTAAATTACCGACACTTTTAAAAAGTGTTGCTATATGTGGGGTCGCTAGGTATATAGTGACACTTTTTATGAGTGTCGCTATACCATAAAAGAGTGTTGTTAATTTACCAACACTTATTTAAATATTTAGCAACCGCCGAAACTCTATCTCGTTCGCTGCGATGGCGGAAGAGGACGACAGGGAAGGGCTCTTCATCTAGAATTTCAGTGGATTGAGCGAAGAGAGAATGAAAGATGGTAATCGAATTTTCTTTTTCTTTTTTTTTTTTCGTTTCTGTTTGTAATCGGGTCAAATGGGCTGGGCGTGGTGCGTTGAGTAGAGTAATCTTTTATTTTTGGTTTGATTGGGCTTTATATTTAGGCATTAGTAGATTTTTTTTTTTTAAGTTTTAACATAAATGAGACACTTACTCAAAAGTGTCCCAAACATATTTTTCTATAACCTAATTCTGTTGTAGTGACGCTAAGCTTTTATTTGGGAATAAGGAGTATTATTTTCCTTATTCCCTCAATTGCTTTGGGTACGTAACACTATAGTTTCCGTCTTAACATGTTATTCGAGGATACATTTTAATTAAGAGAGGCGTTAGGGAAGAACTATTATTATTTTTTTCTTTTTCCTCTACGGAAATTAATAATTAAGTTTTGAATAATTATATGATATTAATAATAACATATCATATATTAACTTATTTAATATTTACTTACTAGCTAACTAATTAACTATTCAATTTATTAAAAAATAAAACAAATATTGAACTAGCCACTTGAGCAATTGATTTATTGTTTATAATTAATTAAGCAACTAATTTAATTATTAACCATTTGATGTCCCTATCCATTAAATAATATGCATAATAATAAACTAATTAATATTTTGACTATTTTAATAAATTTATTAACTAATTATCTAGCTGATTAAATAATTACTAATTAATTAGTTAATTAACATTTTGAGTTATTTTTTATAGTTAATTAACTAATTTAATGTGCTTCCCTATTTTCTCATTTGTTCATTGTTAATTAATTAATTAAATTATTATATTAATTAATAATTTGAAATACGTTAATAACTTGAAATATAAATAATTATACTTCTATGCCTATTTTGTTATTAAAAAACTATTAAAACTTTATTGACATTCCAAAACTATGTTAGAATGAACTTGGATATATATCACTTATTTATAAATTGTCACATTCCGAGTTCGCCAATTGGGCCCGCTCGGGCATGTGTAATAGACCCGCGGCTGAATGGGCAAGATTTTTCCTACTCATATGAAATAAAAACATAAACCAAACTGAACAAGTCATACAAGATGTGGATATATGAAGCATCAAAGCAATACTATTGAATCAAAACCATTACAACTTTTTCTCTTGAAGTTTTACAACACTTGTTTCTCTTAAGTTGTTACATTATTTTTATTTAACCAAAAAAAAGGAGAACTCTCACTAGACCGACTCACGAGCCCAAAATGTTATTGTTGCTAGTGGGCTGGATCGTTACATTTGGTATCAGAGCCAGTTCACCAGCTGGACATGTGTGGCGAGTCACGGCTTAGCCAGGGTCTGGATGACGGGCTAGCGAGACGAGTCTCACATTGCTTGATGATCGTGGGCTATGTGTGTGATTAGACAGACGAGGACGTCAGGGCCTTAACGGGGGGAGTCTGTGACACCCCGATAGTCCCACACCGGATGGGAATGGAGTTGTCATTGGGTTTATAAGAGACTTAGACACTAGTAATAATAACTTGGCTTAAGCATTTTTGGCCTGTGGTTGGACCCAACGAGTTATTGTTGCTAGTGGGTTGGGTCGTTATATATTCCATATTTTCTCTTGATTCTTCAAAAAAAAGTTGCCTCTTGACCTCTTGAGAATATAAAAAAAATCCTAAAAATAGTTCCAATGAGTTTAGAATATCAAAAATTTCACATTAGGAAAACTCTAAAATAAAATCGTAAAAATACTAACTCACATCTCCTCTTCCTAGCATAGGAAAAATAGGTGAGAGGTTGTGTCACGCCCCGCCACCCGCCTATTTGGTCGGATTTGGGCACGCCGACAGACCGCCGAACGGACAGAGTTTTCCTTGTACGTCCTAGTCGTCACAATCCATACAATACAAAAGGTTCCAACTAGGAACAATATTCAATCACAGAATGCATAAAGAAGTATCGAAAATATAAAACAACTAAGTTATTACAACTGTTCACATCACATGCTTATTACATATTACATTTTTATTTTGTTTTTCTTCCAAATACAATCAAGATTGTTACAATTGAGGATCAAAATGACAACCTAAGAGGCGGGTGAATTAGGTTTCTAAAATAAGAAGCCAAAAATCAAGCAAATTAAAAATACGAAATAATCAACAAAGAGAGGAATTTAAAGAAATGCAAACTCAAAAAGGCACACGGTCGATTTGTTTCGAGGTTCGGCACTTTGCCTACATCCCCGCCAACTTCTCAACACAAGAGAATGTTGGATCTCCACTAGATGATGCTTTTGTGGGCAAGCACCAAGCCTTCACACCAATACCTTCTTCTTATCAAGCTTCAAAACTTTGCTTCTCTCTCTTTTTACAAGATTAAATCTCACTACAAATTTCACTAAAGTTTAGAGAGAGAATTGAGATCTAAGAGTATTAAAAATGCTGAAAGTTTTAAGCTCAAAATGAATTGCTAGAAGAACCTGAGAAACACCATAAAGCCATATATTTATAGTCTCGGCCAGCTCCTGAATGTTGCATTTTCGGGCGCCCTAAAAATATTTTCGGTTGCCCAGAAGTTTTGAACGCGCACTGTGCTTCTAGTTGCCTGTCAGAAACGTGCGCTTTTCAGGATTTGTACACTGGAGCCTTCAGAATTTGTGGGCGCCCAGTACATGAGCGCAGACTTTTCTGGAATCGTACACTTTGGCTTTCAGAATTTGTGGGCGCCCAGTACATGAGCGCTGACATTTCTGACAAGGCCAGACGCGTGCGCCGCTTTTTCTGAACAGAATCATTTGAGCTTCCAAAAATTTGTGGGCACCCAGAAAATCAGCATGCGCGCCGTCTGCGCCGCGCTGCCTACGCTACCCTGCCTGCCCTGCGCCGCCTGCGCTGCTTCAGAATTTTTGGGCCTATCCGTCGTACAGATCATAAGGTTTCAGTGACCTTTATCATTTACTTACAAGGTTTCATCTACCTTTACCAAGCTATCCACCCGACTCAGTCTTGAGTCAATCATCTGCGGAATACCGCACAAAGCTAGGCTCAAGGTGAAGGACGTCTTACATGCACCTCAGCCCTAAATCCACTCACCTGGGATACCAATACAGCTCATATGCTTGTCACCAAATCAACTTGGCTAACCCGAAGGTTACGCCCCGACTCACACCTCAAATCCCCTAGGTGAGTAGCTACCTAGCTTTTACCCCACCCGGGACCGTCTGCGGACAATTACGTCTGTCCTTCGTGTGACCACCTTCGGAGTGCACTAATGGGTGGAGCGACCACCCCCAAAAGTAAACAGACTGTGTGAGTATGATCCCCTCACAACTAGGGTTATCAAATCACTCGGGAACTCAACTATCCCTATGACCATGTCACAAGTGTCTCTACTACACTAATAACAAATGTCACTCGATCTACTTGACATTCTAACTGTCCTCATCGAGTATCATAGTTCATATGTCCTTGTTTTCCAATGTTGAATTCTCCAATCAACCTAGAGTTATCGACCCAAGTTCAACATGCATATGTCAATTAACATAATCCACCATATGTCAACATGCATAGTTCATCTATCATATGCAATATGTCATCATGCATATATTTTCATCTAACATAATTCACAATATGTTAATCCACAATATGTCAACATGTATATATTTTCGTCATCCAATGGTAGTCAAGCATCTCATGCATTCCTATGTAACGCTCCGCCTCCAATAGTCCCATATCGGATAGGATACTGATTTCGATTAGCTTACATGAGACCTTCACGCTAGTTGCAACGACCCGACCCGCTAGCAACAATAACTCGTTGTGCCAAACCACCGGCTCAAAATACTTAAGCCCAGTTATTATTACTAGTGTGCAGGTTTCATATAAACTAATTGAAATCAGTATCTTATCCGATGTGGGACTATTGGAGGCGTTACAAACTCCCCCTGTTTAGACCCTGACGTCCTCGTCGTGTCCAAACCAGATCACAGACAGACCAGGACCGAAATTACCAGCCGATGTGAGAATCTAGAGGTGGCTCCTACGGGTTCAATAGGTGGCTCCCACCAAACCCGTTGGTGTAGCACTTTGCCCCGCATAGCACGTAGCTCTCATGCTTCCGGCTGGTATTCGGCTCTGATATCAATTGCAACGACCCGACCCGCTAGCAACAATAACTCGTTGGGCCAAAGCACCGGCCCAAAATGCTTAAGCCCAATTATTATTACTAGCGTGCATGTCTTATATAAACTAATCGAAATTAGTATTTCATCCGATGTTGGACTATTGGGGGCGTTACACCTATAGTATCATTTTCATGCATTCATATAACCTCTATGACATGCATTCATATAACATCTCATGCATTCCTATAATAACATTTTCATGCATTCATATAACATCTCATGCATTCAACTAGCATCAATCACATGCATTTATGTTCACAATTAAGTACCATTATATGCATCAATGATAAACATCACTTCGCTTCGACATAGAAATAAGCTAAAAATTTCGGTGAGCACAACCTACCTCGCAACGCTCTCCGATTGCATGTCGATACTTACAATCAGCCTCCCGCGATACTAATGATCATCAAACGTGCATCAATCCGCAGCCTCGCGTTTTAAAGGTCTATAGCTTGATGCCGCGATGCTAGGAATCCGTTTCCAGAATTTTTGGACGCCGCCTCGGCCCTCCAGGCGGAAACAAAGCCAAAACGTCCATTTTTCCAATATCTTCACGTAGCCTCGCCGGATCGCCGAACCGACTCCGCCAACGCGTCGAAGTATCTAGCAATTAGGTTTGTATGAGCTCAATTTAGAACAAAACTCTACTTGAGCAAAACCCCTCTTTTGGATGCCCTAACAATGACATATAGCCTCATTTCTAATTTGATCTTAGAACTAAGCAAAAATAAGCTTAGAAGCATCTGAAAACTCCTAGAAAACCATTTCTAGATCATTCAAACCATTCCTAGGGCATCTAACGCAAACCCTAGAAATCCACCATGAGAGCACTTGAGCAAACATGGTTTTCCATGTGTTCCATAGTCTCTACTAGGTTTCTAATCATGTAAGAGGATCAAAATTAAAAGATTTAGGGTATAAATCCAAACCCTAACCTCATTCTTACAAGAGACCTTACCTTGGCCTAGAAGCTCACCAAGCTATACCTTGTAGGAGAGCTCTTGATTCTCCCAAAGCTCCAAAACCTCCAAATCCTTCTCAAATCTCCTCCAAATCCACCTTGGAGTAGAGTTTCTGGAGAGAGAGAGGGAGAGAAATGAGAGGGAGAGGTGTTGTTGGCTGTGAACAAGAGAGGAGGGGTGGTGGGACTTTATATGGGCTGTCTCATTTGCAATAAAACCCTCCAACTCTCCAAATCTACAGCAGGCTGCGCCTGCGGTCCATGGTAATCGTACCTATGATGCCTAGATTTAGTCACCTACAATCACAGTGTACCTGGATGTACCCATATATAGTCACCGGTTAACAATGCTCCAGACCTGAATCCCGCATTGTTTCAACTCCAATTTGTGCCGAGCAATGCTAAAATACTTTAATCTCCTTTATAACTCAACTTTAACCATTCCAACATTAATGTTGAAATGTTAAATGGACTTTGTCCAACGATTTTCTTTGCACACTTTGGTCAATTTGACTAAAGTCCGATATACTCTACCGAAGTTTCGGTATATTACAGGTTGTTTTTACCCTCTTCACTACAACAAAAATGGTGTATAACGATACTTTTAAATATCGATATAGATAAAAAAAAAGTGCTGGCTAAATTACCGACACTTTTAAAAATGTTGCTATATGTGGGGTTGTATATAGTGACAATTTAAGAGTGTCATATAACCTAAAAAGAATACTGCTAATGTACCAACATCTATTTAAGCATTTAGCAGCTGCCGGAACCCTACTTCATTGGCTGCGATGGCGGAGGAGGAGGGGAGTGTTGGACTGTTCGTCTAGGTTTCAGAGGATTGAGTAAGGGGAGAAGGGGAGATGGTGATCGTTTTTTTTTTTTTTTTTTTTTTTGCTGTTTGTAATTGGGCCTAGTGGGCTGGGTGGGGTGGGTTGAGTAGAGTAACATTTTATTTTTAGTTGGATTGGGTTTTATATTTAGGGCTTAGTAGATATTTTTGTAAATTTTTGGCATAAATAGGATAGTCACACAAAAGTGTCCCAAAAATTTACCCCTATAACCTAATTCTGTTGTAGTGCTTAGAGCTTACTCTTAAAGTTCTAGCATCCTCCAAGCTTCCAAAGGGATGAATCCCCATGTTCCAACAATGAGGGATTTTTAGTGCTCTATGTCTAGAGAGAGAGGAAGAGAGAGTAAAAAAGGGAAAATGGGCTATGAGATTAGGGTTGACTATGAAAACCATATTTTAAAGGTGCTACAATGGCATGTAAACTCTCTAACTCTTTTTATTTGCAACCTTTTACGCCAAGTTTCATGCGCTCGCCTGAACTTTTGAGCGCTTGCCAAATCCATCATAGCCGCACCATGTTCTTAGACTGGATGCCCTCTCAATCTACCCTGTTTCTTGAATCGAACACCAAAAATAGGAATCGAGAGTTTGATTCTTTATTCTCTCACGTAATCAGGGCCTCGAGTTGCGCATCCTAAAATCGTTCATGTGCCTATAAGGGACTGTCCGAAAGATCTTCTGGATGCCCACAGGACCGTTTAGATGCTCGAATGTTGCGTGCATCAAGCTCTCAGATTGAGCATCCGAAAGTATTCTTGATGTCCTCTAGTTGGATTCGAAAAGATCTGGGTGCCAACAGGATAATCTGGGTGCCTTAAAGTGGCATTTCACAAACTTTGCTCTCTAAATTCGCATTCAAAAGGATTAGGGCGTTGCAATGGACTGTCCAAAACCAATGGGAGCCCTATCTTCTGTTCTGAGTGTTCGAAAAGATTTAGAACTCAGTTTTTTGAATTTTGAAAAATTATTCTATCCATATATACTCGGTCCAAATTTATCAAAAACCATTTCAATCGTATTTAACATGGCTTAATCTATTATTCATCAATTTAGCCAAAGTTTGGCACATTACATAAACTTTTTTATAATCATTGTAATTATGATAAAAAAATTAAATAACAATAGAAAAAATCAAAAAATATTTCTAATCTAATAAGATACTTAAAATATAATAATTATTCTAATTTAATGAAGAGAGTAATTCTAATATAACAAGAAGAATACTAGATATCAAAAACAGGTTAGGCTTCATGATTGTAACAATTCCTTCCCCTTTGAGTCATAGCTTGTCCCCAAGGTGTGGTTCATTAGAAAGTAGATCCTCAAGTTGTGTCACTGTATCATCTAGGGTATTTATACAAAATCTCAAATTAAATTGGTCTTACACTTACCATTGATGGTCTATTTTTCATCATAATTGTAGTATAATTTTTTTGCTATTCCTTCATTTAGATACTAGTCAACTTCCAGATTTTCGTATTTGGAGGAAGAGATTGCCTGTTTATGGTAGTTGTTTTTTCGATATAAAATTTATCTTGTCTTTCAATTTTCTCTTCCATCGTGCAGACCTCATAAAAGCTCAAGTCAGTATAATGAGTCGCTTTGCTATTACTTCAATCTTTATATTTTTCGAAGGCCTCTAATAAAACACCCTATCAAATCCTCTTGTAACCATCTAGTCTCCAAATTGTTGAGATATTCAAACTCAGCTTGATACTCACGAATTGAACTAGTTTGAGAGCAAACTCGACTTGATACTCACTAACGAAACTGGTTTCATAGATATCAGCTTGAGCAATATCAAAGTTTAAAATTTGAGATGGTCTAAACTGTACTGTAAGAGCATGTTTAAATTCTTTGTAAGAAGCCTGAGCAATCTGACTTTTGTACTATCCAACCCAACGAATCACTTCACCGGTCGTATGAAGATATGTTAATTGAACTTTATTTTCCTTTGATGTACATTGCTAATAGAAAAATCATTTTGCCAAAAAAATCCAACTCACACTTCCGACTGGTTATCAGGCTCTGATGCCAAATGTAACGATTTAACTTGCTAGCAATAATAACTCATTGGGCCCAAACTACGGGCCCAAAAAACTTAAGTCTAGTTACTATTAACAGTGTGTCATTCACTTATAAATCCATCACATCCTCCCACATTATCCAATATGGGATTATTGGGATGTCATAGTGAGAACTTAAAGTAAATTTTCAATAGGTGTAACCACCAAAAGTGGCGCTCTATACTCACTCGGTCTAAAGAAGGCAAAAGTAGAATGATAGTAAATAATGGAAATTACTACTGCAATAAGGGATAAATGAAGTACATACAACTATTATGCCTCCAGTAAAATACCAATATGCCAAGTAAGATGCAACTATATTGATATCTAAGAAAAGATTTACTTATGTCATTTTTTTTAACTTTAGCCGACTCAATGGTCTGGCTCTAATTCTTGTAGAAACAAGTCATGGAGTGTTGAAGGTGATTGAACTTTTCCTCAATTGTAAGCATTAGGGGTCGGGGGTAATCATACTTTCCCAAATTAAGGTATAAGAGGGTTAAGGATAATCAAGCTTCTCCCATGATGACTCTTTCGGAAGGTCATGGTTAATTTGTAAGGTTGTGATCCCCACAACTGATGCCATTTGCTTGTCTCTCAATTTATACCCTAGGTTACCGCCGATACTAGAGTTAACTTATGAGTTCATTCACATCTTTACATGTCCCTCTACAAACAAGTTTTTATAGTTTGCCTATACTTCGTTGAGTTCATCACCATAGGTTTTCTCCTATGTTTAGTGTCACTACTATGTCAACTAAGTTCATACATTCTCGTTATAGTATTTTACTTGCTCAAAAAAAATGCTACCAAAATAACACGGCATAATGAGAGAGGATGAAACATCTACATGCTAGATCATATACCCGGCCATAATCCCTTATGAATCCTTCAAAATTTGTCTTATGCAAATCCATCAAGATTAACCCACTTTTACTTAAGAGAATATGAAAAATTAGGTTATATGCATGTAAATAGAAGTATTTTAGACAAAGGGGAGATCAAATTCACTTTGGTGATAATTCCCACCTCGTGTTGTAAAACCCTCTTAGAAATATTTCTTGAGCTCTTAATGCTCTTAAAAATCTTAAAAGAGGAAGTTCTAACCAAGTTAAAACCTTTAAAACCCTTATTTAGAAAAACAATCGAATTTGAACCCTAAAAACCCTAACTTATCTTTACTCCTCCAAATAAGAGTTCAAGAAATACATTCTTGAATGTTTATTCGGCTTGAATTCTTGCCCTCGATAGGGCATCCAAACCTCGATCGGGCAATCTAAAAGATTTTGAATGCCTAAAATACTTTCTGGAGTGTCCGAAGAGTCTGGGAAGTTTGATTTCCATTTCTTTCGAAACTTCGTTTTCGATCCGAATTGATTTTTACTTGTTTCAAACTAAACCTAAACTTCTCCAATTCCATTTTAATCATATCTACCATGAGTTTAACCCTCGCTTTACCAATTTGGCTAAAGTTTGGTGCACCGTATCAAGTTTCAGACATTCCATCCGTATTTGATTGATAATATAAAGAGTATATACTCTTTAGTATACGAGGACTGTTCAAAAATATTATCGGCTCTTAAATTCATTGGTTCGACCAATAACATCATCATAAAATCATAAATGATTAATCTTTAATTTACGTATATATTAAAATGATATATAATATGAATCTAAAGGATTATAAGAATAAAATATATATAAAAGAAGGGAAAATTAAATTAGGCTATGAGGATTGGGAAACTTATCAAAATTTTTTTCTTCCCAACTATAATGTTTAATTTGGACATCTTGATAAACATCAACTAGAAAACAACATAGAAAATTTCCAGATAGTTTGATAAAACCCAGAATAGTTCATCGGTTTATTCACCGAATCGTCCAACACAATTTTTTTGATAAGTAATCCAATTTTATTACTTGATTGAAAAGGCACCGGTTGTTCGCTACAGTCCAACTATTCTAACCGACCGGATCAAAATGGTTCTCTAGAACATTATATGCTCGAGCTTAATGAGTTATTAATGTTAGTGGAATAGTTGAACAAACACGCAAGAAAAAGCAAAATGTACTATTGCTCAACATTTAATGGTTCCCCAATTTTTCTCTATGTGTTGCTTGTTCAAAGGTAATTGCTTCATATTGAGGAATTGGTCCTATGTCGTCCTTGAAGGACCAATAATTTGAGTAGTTAGAATTCATTATTTTCCAGTTGTATTCAAACTTTGAGACAATTCAATGAGTTTATGAGTTGATTTACATCACTGGAGTTTTGCAGCAAAAGTTTTAGAACTTACATGTAACTACTTGTACACACTGCTGTGTTGATAATTAAATTGTAAGTTGAGATGTGGACACTAGTATAGATGAATTAGGTCTAATTAATGCATACATACATTTTTTAAACATGCATCCATGGCTTTATACAGTGACACTCTATCATAGTCTACAAGCTTAATTACATAGTTCTCCTATTTTGCATTGTTATTTATTTTTTTCTTAAAGCAGATTTATACAAAATACTGTAAAAGGAAATGGTAACCATATTAATTGTTTACAATCTTTACATCTCACTACAAATGTAATTAGATTATATAACATATTTTTGGAACACTTTTGTGTAACTGTCTCTTTTGTACACCATTTTTTTTTTTTAAAATCTACTAAGGCCTAAATATAAAGTCCAATCCAATCAAAAATAAAAAGTTAATCTACTCAACTCATCACACCCAGCGCACTCGGCTTGAGTATAAACAGAAAAGTAAAAAAAAAAAAAAAAAAAAAAAAAAAAAATCGATCACTCATCCTCTCTTCTCCTCAGTCAATTTTTTGAAATTCTAAATAAATTAAAGAACCCTCGCTCTCCTCCGCCGCCACAACCAACGAGATAGGATTCGACCGCTAAATATTTAAATAAGTATTGATAAATTAGGAGCAATCTTTTTAGGTTATACTGACACTCTTAAAGTATCACTATATACCTAGCGACCCCACATATAACAACACTTTAAATGTGTCGGTAATTTAGCCAGCAATAATTTTTTTGACCTGTAGCGATATTTAAAAGTATCGTTATACACCGTTTTCTTCGTAATGTCTAAGATCTCCGTTAGTCCAAAAAGGAAAAAAGAAAACTTGAAAATAACTCTTTTTTTTTTCTTTTTTTCTTCTTTTTTTTTTTTTCTGTTTTTACTTCCAAGCTAGACTTTTTTTTTCTTTTTTGTTTTTTAAAATAGCCAGTTATCACTTGGTCATAATGAATTAAAAGCTAACCAATAGTGAGAATAAAAAAAAATTTCTATTAGTGTATAAAATTACATAAATTAGTTTTTTTTTCCCATAAAAATGAAAAAAATTGGTAACAATATTATTACCATGGGAGGGCTTATTTTTGTAAAAAGATGAAATTTTAAAAAATTGACTAGTCTATTGCATTGACACTCTAAAAAAAGGCCAATTTGCATAAAAAATTAACTAATTTTGGGCATTTGCAAAAGTGGGCCACTTTTTTCCATTTTACAGATTCGGACTGCATTTTCAAAGAAACTAATCAAAATATTCTTATTACTTTTTCTCTCTTTTTTTTTTTTTTTCTCTCTCGTTCATTTTTCTTTTCTCTTGCAGAAGAGGTAGCGGAGGAAGAGGCGGAAGCGAAAACGGCCCGCCTCATCTTTTACCCTCATGTTCTCGCACTCGCCCGGCCTTGGCCCTCACCTGCGCCCATTCCCGCGCACGCCCTACCTTTCTCGCCCCGACCCCGTCGAGGCCGCGCTGCAACTCTTGTTTTTTCCTTTCTGAGACTCCTTCATCGTTTCCGACGATGATGTCTCACTTGCTCTTCCCCACCCTTCTCGTCCTCTCCCTCTCCTTCCTCCTTTGCTGCCTCCGACAACGACGTATCTTCATCGACGTCGATACCTTAAAGGTCGCTACCACTACAAAAAATCTTGCATTTAAGGACATTTTAAATGATATTTAGCGACGCTTTAAAGAGTCGACAAAAATAATCCCGACGCTTGTAAAAGCGTTGTGTAAAGAATCGTTAAATAAATATGTCGGGATAAATATACCGACGTTTTAATATAGCGTCGGAAAATTTATATAATTATTTGATAAAAATATGTTTATTGGCGACGCTTAATCATAGAGTCGGCGAATGCTAAATATTAAAGACGCTAGAAGAAAGCGTCGTTTAAAAAGCGTCGTCTAAAACATATTTTGTTGTAGTGTACGGCGCTGCAGCCTTGGAGTGTGGGGTCCTTAGCGGTGTCATCGTCGGCACCGTGTCCACTGGCAGAGAGTGGTGACAAAAAAAAATTATAGAAGAAGCAAAAATAAAAAATAAAAATAAAAAATTAAAGAAAAAAAAAATTATACCGTTAAAATAAAATTACACTGTTTTGAAAGAACGTTACACTATTATGGATATAAGTTGCACTAGTTAAGATGTAAATTACAGCTTTAAGATGAAAATTATACTCTTTAAACGAAAATCACACTCTTTGGGAGATATTTTCACTGTTTCTCTTCTTATTGTACTCTTTCAGATGTAAACTGTATACATTAAGATGAAAATTACACTCTTTAAACGAAAGTTGTACTTTTTGATAGATATTTATACTATATTTTCTCCTCTTGCACCCTTTGAGATGTAAATTGCATTCCTTTAATAGATAATTTATACAGTGTAACAAGGAGAGAAATAGTACAACAAGAGGAGAAATAGTTCAGTAAGAGTAGAAACAATATAAATATCTATTAACGGGATGCAATTTACATCTCAAAGGGTGGAAGAAGAGGAAAAACAGTATAAATATCTCTCAAAGAGTGCAACTTTTATTTAAAGAGTTTAACTTTTATATTAATAGATACAGTTTACATCTTAAAGAGTACAATAAGAGAAGATATAATTTAAATATCTCCCAAAGAGTATAATTTTCGTTTAAAGAGTGTAATTTTCATCTTAAGGCTAAAGTGTTTATATCTTAAGTAATGCAACTGATATTCATAATAGTGCAATATTCTTTTAAAACAGTAAAATTTTATTTTAACAGTGCAGTTTCATCTTTATTTTTTTTTTCTATAAATTTTTATCTTTATTTTTTTTTCTTGCTTATTCTATAATTTTTTTTGTCATCCTTTTCTGCCAACGGACACGGCGTCGGTGACGCCACTGCTAAGGACCCGCCGCTCCACGGCTGTAGCGCCGTAGTGACCTCCACGGTGTCGGCGTCGCCGCAGATACATCGTCGCGGAGGTCGCAGAGGAGGAAGGAGAAGGAGAGGAGAAAAGCGAGAGATGCGTCGTCGTCGGAGACGGTGGAGGAGACTCGGAGAGGAAAAAAAAGAGTCGCGGCGGCCTCGACGAGGTCGGAGCGAGTAAGGTGGGAGGGTGCGCGGCGAGGAAAAGGGCGAGGGTGAGCATGAGAGGCGAGGCGGGTCGTTCGCCTCCGCCTCCGCTGCTTTCTTCGGCGAAAAAAAAGAAGATGAGAGAGAAAAAATAATAAGTATATTTTGGTCAGTTTGTTAAATATTCGGACTGAATCTGCAAAATCAAAAAAGACGGCCCAATTTTGCAAGAGCTCAAAATTTATGATTTTTTATACAAATTGGCCAAAATTATGGACTAGTTTGGCTACCATATATATATATATATTTTAACTTTGGGTTAATTGCAATTGGTCTCCAACTTTTTTGCCCTTTCTCATTTTAATCATCAACCTTTTCTTTTCCTTTAGCAATTAGCTTCTCAACGTTTTCGTCTTATTTTTGTAATTAAGTTCCAAACATTAAAATATAGATTCGACAAAATGCGCTATATCATTGTCGTGTTATATTACTAATTTAAATTTAAAATTTTATTTTAACTTCAAATGTTAAATTTAATTTACATTTTGATTAATTTTAAATTTAATTTGAAATTTAAACTTGATTCTGGATTGAAATTTAAAATTTTAAAATTAGATTTTGGATTCGAATTTTGAATTTAAATTCAAATTCGAATTCAAATTCAAATTTTGCACCTAATTTTAGTTTCCAATATAGATTTTGAATTTACCTTTCAAGTTTAATTTCAAACTTGCATTTTGATTTTGAAATTCAAAATTTGAATTTGAATTTCCAATTTAAACTTAGTTTACACCCAAATTGTAAATTCAAATGCAAAATGTAATTCAAATTAAAATTCAATTTCAAATCCCGAATTCAATGTCACATTTAGATTTTGAATTCAAATATCAATTCATATTTACATTTAGGTTTTGAAGTTAAAATTTTAAATTCTCAAATTTTTGATTTTGAATTCGAAGTTTGAAATGTAATCTAGTTTTAAATCAAGTTAGAAATTCAAACTTAAGTTAAATTTAAATTTAAAATTGAATTTAGATTTTTGGTTCAAATTCAAATTTAGAGTCTTTTTTTTTAATTACAAATATCAGAGTTAAATTTTAAAATTTGCAATCAAAATTTCAATTGAATTTCAAAGTCAAATTCAATAGTTGCATTCAAATTTAAATTTCTATTTTAATTTTAATTTTATATTTTTTTGTTTATGATTAAAATTTCGCACTATTGGCCTCTAACATTTTCACTTTTTTCACTTTGGTCCCTAAAGAAGGTACGTAGCATACATAGGAGTCGGCTATGCTGACATTATGAATTCTTTAACACCACTTGTAATGGTTGGAGACTTAATTAACAGCAAAAATAAAAAGTAATTTAATGTTACAGGTCTTCTTAGGAGGCCTCGGCTGCTTCCATCATGTACGATTAGTTTATTTTTCTTAATAAATGAAGTTATGAGGCTGCTATCTCTTTCTCAAAAAAAAAATTTAATGTTACGTATACATTTTAAAGTAGGGTATACATCTTACACCTCTATTCTAAAGTCATTCTTGTCTTATCAATTTTCTTAAATTTGACTAAAATCAATTCGGTTTTTATAACCCTAGAATTGTAGGCATAAGATCGATGTACACTTCTTACTGGGATGTACATGCAAGATGCATTTTTCAAAAATAAAAGGGTTAATTGGATACAATTCTCTATAAACATATCGAATAGTAAATACATTCCTACAAAGTTAAACTTTTCATATTTGTTAATGCAAAAGTTCTAATATTTTCAAATATATCTTTGCTATTAGGAACCGTTAGAAAAAATATAGTTAACCATATGTAAAATACTTAACCTTGACTAGTGAGTGAGATAAATTAATCTTTTTACTCCTTTTATATTATTTATTTCTTATGGCAGAAAGAAAGATGATCATTAATTAGAGATTTTTGAAAAGACATTTCTTCATAATTCTAACAGGTGAAATTTTTGAAGAGGATATATTTGTGATAGCAAAAATTATATTTCACTATCCTCAGCGGTCTAAGCTAAACAAACTAGACGAGCAAATATAAATATCATCGAACTTTTGCAGGAATAAATATGAAAAGTTAAACTTTATAGGGATATATTTATTATTCGATATATTTACATAGAGTTGTGTGAAATTAACCCAAATTAAATAAGAGGTTAGGGACCAAAATAAAAAAATAAAAAACCGAAGAGGGTGGAGACCAACGATACAATTAACTCTTTAACTTTTTATAAATAGTTTTTAAGATATGTGCGTAAAATTAGGTTGGAGATTTTTACAACATCAATAAAGAGACTTACTAAAAGAACAGCATTATTATGCGAAATTTTTTTTCTCTCAAAGCTTAAAAACTTTAGATAAATATTATTTATTAGACTTTTCGATTCAAATCCCTGTATACGTACAATGTCGAAATTAAGCAATCCCCAAACTATATATTGTAGCACAATAATGTTGATTTTAGATTGAATTTATAAGATGTACTCCAATGCATTAAACATCATGGTCGAGGAAAAAAAATTTGCCTCAATTAATGGTCAAAACGCATTCACCTGAAAAAATTGAAAAAAAAATGAAAAAGGAGAAATGCACTTGAAACTGTATATTTATTACCCGTCGAAGTGTTGAAATTAAAGAGTCGAGTTGAATAGTGTATAATAATAATAATAATAACTCTGCTGGAGCAAAACAAATGTTGGAATCGTAATTCATAAGTCCTTGATGCACTAATAATGATGAACACTTTTCATAATTCATAATAAGTTATATATAATAATATTCATTTTGCAAATGTTTTACAATTAATTTGAAACAATACTAAAGTTACGGCACGCTTCGATTCCTAATTTATTTAATTTATTTCCGAAGAATTGGGAGGTGTTTTTATTGTCCATAGCACATTAATTAATCATCATCAACTAATTAAAAGAAATTAAAAATGTTCGCCCGTGGAATTGCTTTAATTAATTACTCTGTGTGTTTCATGATACAAGTACACGAAAATAGTTTTATTACATTAATAATAAGCAGTGAAGCGGAATTTTCTAAGTCATAATAATAACTACTATGTTATTTAAATATTCAAATGATGGGCTGCTTAATTAGCTATAGTCAATTAATTTAATTTTGAAGGTTTTGATTATTTTGAATTTATTACTCATATCTCTAGATTTTTTTTTTTTTTTTTTGTTTTTACGGGATTTTGCCAAAAAAGGAAAAGGGATAAATGTATAAATACCCCCTTAAACTTGAACAAATAGTCATTTGAACTTTTAATTTTGGCGACTACGTACACGACTTTGTAAATTTTATTAAATTTGTTCAGTAGACCCTTCTATTCAAGCAAAGATATATATATATATATATATATATATATATATATATATATATATACAGACATTTGTCTTGGTACATCTTTCTCTTATATTTAGCACTTGAAAAGGTGGTAAAAAATTGAGGTTGGATTTAATTTATTCTTTAATCCTAATCTTTTGGTTTTCTTGTGAGAAGTAGCTTTTAATTGTTGTACTTTAGAGTTTGCTTCAGAAGAAGGATTAATTAAATTATTTAATAAATGTTCGAAGGTTTAATTATCAAAACTAAAAGTTTACAAAGTTATTTAATAAACCGCTAAAGTTGAGAGATAGGTCCCCCACCACCCTGGAGGGAAAAAAGAAAAGAAAAGATAAGAAAACTCATTCACAAATCCATATAAGTTGAACAGAGACATATACAAATTAAACTTTGGAAAGGATTGACCCCTCTAGGTAGTATTTAAGGCTCTGTTCTCTTTGTCATCATGTTAAGATTTTTCATACATGGGGTTTCTAAGGCCTGCTATGTTTGGTTTTATTTATCGGAAGAAACAGACGTAACATATGTGAAAACTATTTAGAGAAATAATTGCGAAAAAGTAAAAGATGAATAGTTGAGAAAATGAATTTAAAAGTGAGACTTTCGGTTGAATCTACTTATCAATATTACAATAACTGGAGAAATGAAACTAAAGGTTGCATTTGAAGTGTTTGGACAACTTGGAAGTAGGTTGGAAAGTATGGAAAGGTAATTTGGTGAGACTTTATAAGAAGCTTGAAATAAGTTAGAAAAAGTGCCGGAAGAAAGTGAAAAGTTTCGGGGAATGATTATACTCCGAAATTTAACTATTTTTTGTTTGAACAAATATCGCAACGAAAATCTGATTGTGATTAAAATCTAATTAATTTTGTGATAAAAATAAAATTAAGCTTTAAGATAAACATAAATATTCAAATAAAGATATGATTGTATCCTAAGCGTGCGTAAGACTGCGCGTATTCCCGTCCTTACGTGCTGGATTAACCGAAAATAACACCCCAAGGTACGACCGAAATTTTTTTCCTCTTGTGAGCGTGAAGGAGGTTGATGGAGATTATAAAAATAAAAGGTGGATTCAAAAATAAGAATTAATCAATTATCTAATATCTTTTATAACTACTCTGTCTTAAACAGAGAAAGAAAAGAGGAAGGGAGTTAAACGCCCTAATTTTGTTACGAGAAAAGGACGTATCCCGAACGAGATTCCGTTAGCACAAAAAACAAAACGGAAAAAATATCCCGTCAGTTTCTTTCTAATTAAGAAAAAAAAAAAAATAAATAAAATAAATAAAGTACTCAATAAATAAAATAATAAATAATAAAAATTTAAAGTATAAATTCAAACTCAAAATTTTGAATTTTTCACCAACATTTTTAATAAGGTAGAATTGGAATTCCCCAACGTGGAAAGCTTTTGAAAGTTTTAATTTGAGTTGGAAGGATTTGGCCCATGTTGAATTTGGTTTGAAGAGAAAACATAATAAAAGTCGAAATTTTAGAGCAAAAATGAGAAGAAAAAAAAAGAGATTAAAACAGTACTGCCAAGTCTCAGAATCCATTTCTTTGAAAGAAAAGCCCGGATCTTAGCGGTATAATGTGCAGAAGGGCTTTTTTTGCAAATAGCTCCCTCACGTTTTTTATTTTAAAAAATAGCTCCAGTATAAAATTAATTACAAGCGCGCTTACGTGGCGCCACGCGGGGCTGGGCCAGGTGTTTAAGTTGAACACGGTGAACCATTCACCGTGTTTAGACACGGTGAATGGTTCACCGTGTCCAATACTAATACAGCACTTAGCCAAAAAATGGCTAAGTGTTGGGTAGTTGTATTGGACACGGTGAATGGTTCACCGTATCCAATACAACTAAGTTCCAGGGACTTAGCCATTTTTTGGCTAAGTTTGGGGCATTTGTATTGGACACGGTGAATGGTTCACCGTGTCCAATACAACTAAGTTCGAGGGACTTAGCATTTTTTCGGGTGTGGTAGTTGTATTGGACACGGTGAATCATTCACCGTGTCCGGTTCACCGTGTTCAACTCTCCCGCCGCGTAGCGCTGACGTGGTGCTTGCGTGGCGGGGGTAGGGCTATTTTTACAAATAATTTTATACTGGAGCTATTTTTCAAAATAAAAAAGGTGAGGGGGCTATTTGCAAAAAAAACCCTATGCAGAATGACATTCAGGATCTGGATTTTGCTTGTAAAGTCCGGACCTTGTCCGGTTTTAGGCAGAAATTGCATGCATAGTCTGGCAATTTCTCTCTCTTCTCTGAGGTTGTAATGGCCGCTATTGTTGCACCTCTACTATAGAAATGCAAGTAAGAAATATACAACTACTATATATTCTCAAGAGTTGAGCTAGAATACTATTGATAGCAAACTGACACTTTTGTCACCCATTTATTTTCGATGATAGAACTTCCAAATTGACGATCGGCTTCGTTAAATATGATCTAAACCATTTAAATATGATAGAACTTCCAAATGTGGGTGGCACCTCCATCGTCGATTTGGAACCCCTTATTTGATGGGTCTTTAAACTCAAGCCCGCTCGACTATTCGTACATCTGTTTAATTCAGAAAAAAGAAGGGGCGAAGACGGCAAACAATTTTCGATCCATCAGTCTTATAAATGGAGTCCAGAAAATTATATCAAAAGTGTTGGCTAATAGGCTGGAAAGCGTTATACAAAGTGTTATTTCTCCGTCACAAACGGCTTTTCTTAAGGGACGATCGATTTTAGACTCGTTCGCAACCGCTAGCGAGGTGGTCAACAGGAGCAAATCCGAACTCTTCTATCTAGGTGGAAACATCCGAAAGGGAGAGAGGCTGGCTGAATTTGTGGGATGTAAACTGAGCTCACTCCCAACGAGATACCTTGGGCTCCTCTTTCGAATGACGACTCGAAATCGATCGGTGGCCAATCATCAATAGAATTGAACGAAGGATAGAAGGATGCTAAACTCCTCTCCATTGTGTTAGTCCCGGTCAATGCGGTACTCTCGAACCTGCCTCTATATTTCTTCTCTATCTTCAGAGCACCCAACTGGGTAATTAAACGAATTGAAGCACTGCGGAGGGCCTTTTTTTGGAAAAAAAGGAGTACTGTAACTGGGGGTCACTGTCTGGTTCGCTGGAAGACGGTATGTAGGAGCAAAGGAGAGGGCGGACTTGGGATATTGGACCTGGATTGTATGAATGTGGCGCTACTGGCCAAATGGTGGTGGCGGTTCCTGGCTGACAAGACATCTCTTTGGAGAAAGTTCTTATGCGGGGCTTATTACGTGAGGAGAATCCCCCTTTGGGAAGGGGCTTCTTTTAGACCGTACTCCCAATAGTGGCTGAGTGTCATGACGACTAGTGAGGTATTTAGGTGTGGGGTCTCTTTCACAATTGGGGACGGACGGTCCGTTAGCTTTTGGAGGGACAGATGGTGCGCACATCTAGCACTTCAATCGAGGTTCCCTGCTATCTTCAACGATGTAGCCAGGAAAAACCAACGAGCCTGGCAGTGCTACGGTACTAACGGATGGAGGTGGCATAGAATTTTGCAAGGCTTTACTCCCGCCTATGATGAGTCAATCTTGGAGCTGAAAGAGCTTCTATGCAACTTCACCCTCTCGAACGCTGGAGACGAAGCTAGGTGGAGATGGTGTAATTCCGAGGATTTCACGGTCAAATCCTTGTACAACTTTCTTCAGAAGGGCGGGGTATCTGACACAAGGTTTACGCTACTCTGGAAAATTAAAATTCCGCTCAAGGTGAAAATCTTTGGGTGGCTTGTGCTGAGGAAGAGGGTTCTCACTAAGAATAATCTTGCGAAGAGGGGGTGGTCGGGAGAGGCCACGTGTCCTCTATGTCTAGACGACGCTGAGACCGTTGACCACCTTTTTTTGAAATGTTACTTTTCACGTACGCTGCTAGGATGCCTTTTGCCGAACAAAAGCTATCTACAGGCTTGCTCTTCTGTAGACAGTCTTTGGAATGACTGTAGTGGAAAACACGGAACGGTACGACGGAAGGAGGCAGTTATCCTACTTGCTACCTGGTGGGCTATCTGGTTAGAGAGAAATAGAAGAATATTCGAGAACAGAAAGCTCACGGTCAGACAGGTGTTGATGGAACTCCGCTCACTAGTTAATCTGTGTGGGACTCTTACTGTGTTTAGTTTTTTTTTTTTTTTTTTTTTTTTTTTTTCCGCCGAAGCCGTGTTGCTTCTTCCTTTTGCTAAATTCACTCACTTTATGAATGAAGCGGTAGCATGCTAAATTCCCCTCAAAAAAAAAAAAAAAGCATTCTAGCTCTACTCGTATTCTCAAATACATATACTAATTAAATACCACAATGATGTATAATGTCATTGATTTATATGTTTGTCCCAAACTATCTCTTATCTTTAACCAACCCCATGTTTGATTCCACTTCTTGCTAAGTGCCTCATAGAGATAGACACTTAATTAGTGCCGAAGAAAATTAGCATTACCAAGTACCAAATATATAGGTCGACGTTGAGGGTAATTACCATCACCCGGTATAGAATAGGGCATCGAGACAAATCAGCATCATCGATCCAATATGAAACAGGGCATCGAGGATATATAATATGACATCACCTAATTAATATGGAGTAAGGTGTCGAGGGTAATTAAATAGCATTACCCAATACGACACTTGCAGAAGGTCGTGACATATCTCATAGTTACATGCACCCTGAGTTTTCTTGACTTAATTCTAGGGTTATCAACAATGTTTATTTACACATTCTCTTGCATGCTATCATACTCAAGTTTGCCTACAGTTCATATTTCACTATATTGTACACTTTAGATTCCATCCTAAGTCAATTAAATGTCACTATTATATATGTCACTTGTGCTCCAAAGTTTACAAGATACTCATCATATACATGATAATTAAATAACTTTAATTTTCCTTAATATAATAAACGGTTAGAATTAACCCTATTTTTCTTGGTCAAATGCTCATAAGCTCTTTTGGGCTAGTGGATCTTCTAGAATGCATTACTAAATATGTTAGGCTACTAGTTTTTGGACAAAGGATAGATCAAGCTCATTTTGGTAATAGTCCTCGTATTCTCTTGGATATTCTCTTAGCACTGCAACAAAAATAGTTTATAACGACACTTTTAAATATCGGTATATGTAAAAAAAAGTGTTGCTGGTAAAATTATTGACACTTTTAAAAAGTATTGCTATACGTGGGGTCGCTAGGTATATAGTGAAAGTTAAAGAGTGTTGGTATAACCTAAAATAGTGCTGCTAATTTACCAATACTTATTTAAATATTTAGCAATCGCCGGAACACTACCTCATTGACTGTGGTGGTCGAGGAGGAGGAGGAGAGGGAATGACTCTTCGTCTAGAATTTTAGTGAATTAAGTGAGAGGAGAAGGGGAGATGGTAATCGATATTTTTTTCTTTTCTGTTTGTAATCGGGCCGAATGGACTGGGTGGGGTGGGTTGAGTAGAGTAAATTTTTATTTTTGGTTGGATTGGGCTTTATATTTAGGCATTAGTAGATTTTTTTAAAAGTTTTGAAATAAATGACACTTACATAAAAGTGTCCCAAACATATCGTCCCTATAACTAATTGTTATTATGCTAGGATTCATGAATGGTCCCAACAAAGTAATAATATAGTATTAATGCAAATATAAGAAATGATTAAAGGGGTGGATCCAAGAATTAAAAAATCAAAAGTACTAGATCCTCTATTCTGTTGATAATTAACATAGTAGTTCTACTATATATATATATTCGAGCTTTTCGAACCTAATTCGAACAAGTCGAGTAATACTCAAGCTCGGTTTGAAATGAATTTCGAGCCTTCTTTTTTGTTCAAGCTCACTCATTTAATTTCGAGCTCGAGCGAGGCAAATATTGAGTTGTTTAATTTCGAGTCGAGCTCGAGCGAGCCAAATATTGAGTCGAACGCGAGCCGGCTCGCTCATCTGCTAGCCCTAGTGACCATGAGTTGCAATTTTTGAACTAAAATGGGACATCCTACAATAACATTAATCCTTGAGTCCCATCCCAAGCTCCCAACTAGCTAGCAAGCCAGATTTAGCTCTCTCATAAATGTTTGACCCAAGACTACATCCCTAATAAGAACCTTCACAGGGACCAGTGTAAATTAAAAATTACACAATAAATGCAACTAAAATAATTAATTTGCTAAATATAAGCTCACGAATATGCAAAATGTTATTAGGATTATTATTGAAATTTGCTGCGCTAATATGTACGATTTGGTATAGGTAGAGAATCCACACAAAACTTAAACTAATAGATAAAATTAAGACACTTGTCACATCATATAGAGATTAAACTTTCATATCACATTCAAGAGACTTATTCTTGTCACGTCGATCTCTTGACACATCCTAGGCATTGACAATCAGGTAACATAAATTCAATTTATGTAATCACATAAAAATCATATATCAAACAACAACTAATTAATACGATCGATGACACAAATTTAATTTACACGCTAGATGCGAGTATAGCGTAAAATAAAATTGCTTCGTGTACTACACACGATCGAGCACGTAGGTATATACTGATCTGACTAGAGATTAGGATGGATAATTGAAAGTGTAATACCAAATTAAAGGGCTCAAACTAATTAATCCTAAAACTTAAACCTAATTAACAGAAATATCCTCTATCCCCATTATATATAAATTATTACTTAATTGCATATCAAAACTATTCTTCTTAACCAACGTTAATTGTTGTATAAAATACATGCAGGATAGCTACATCCTCATTCCGTTTTGAGTTTTGTCCTTTCACCTTCGTATGTAGAATTAAGCAACAGTTTGTGTTATTTTTTATTTTCTTGTTTTAATGGGTTAATTTTTCAGTTTGGGGTAGGTACTAATAAAGATTCTATATAAGCTTTAAAACTGTGCAATGAAGAGTCTATAATTTAAGAAAAAATGATTATGACAGATAACATTTTTAAGAACATAAATGAGTATAGTTGTGCTAGTTACTAAATCAAACACATGATACAATAAATAAAAGGGTAAATTTCAGATACCACGCCTATGGTTTCGAATTTCTCATTTTAATACCTTATGATTTAAAGTATATCAAGTTATATCACTACAATAAAAACGGTCTATATATAATGACACTTTTAAATGTCGGTATAGGTCAAAAAAGTACTGCTAACTAAATTACTGACACTTTTAAAAAGTATTGCTATATGTGGGGTCACTAGGTATATAGTAACAATTAAGTGTGTCGCTATAAATTAAAAAAAGTGCTGCTAATTTATCAATACTTATTTAAACATTTAGCAAATGCTGAAACTCTACCTCGTTGGCTGCGGTGGCGGAGAAGGACGAGAGGAAAGGACTCTTTATTTAGAAGTTCAGTAGATTGAGTAAAAAGAGAAGAGGAGAAGGTAATCGATTTTTTTTCTTTTCTTTTCTGTTTGTAATCGGGCCGAATGGGCTGGGATGGGGTGGGGTGGGTAGAGTAATCTTTTATTGTTGGTTGGATTGTGCTTTATATTTAGCCATTAATAAATATTTTTTTTAAGTTTTGATATAAATGGGACACTTATACAAAAATGTCCCAAACATGTGTCCTTATAATATAATTTTTGTAGTGTCGTTGTTCCCGTGGTTTTATTTTTATCTTTTCGCGCCTTCGTTAATATTTTATTAAAGGGATACCTCATGCGTCTTAAAATATTCGATCTACCCCTATTTTTTTTTTCTTTCTAAAATGCCCCTCATACGTTCCACCGTTATTGCAAAATACCCCTGCAGTTATCTCCTGTTAAGTTAATCTGGGTTAAACGTGAGTTAAATATGTACCACAATTAAAAAAAATTAAAATACCAATTTTGCCCTCAACTTAAGGGCAAATAAGAAAGGTTGGTGACGGTAGAGGATATATTGGAAAAAATCAAAAGTGAAATACTTTTGTGCCCTTGACTTTAAGGGCAAATAAGAAAAATTGATGGTATAAGGGTATATTTGAAAAGGGCAAAATAGTAATTTTACGAGATAACGAGTTACTTAACGATTTTAACTCTAAGGATATATTAGAAATATAACGTAGGAAGGGTATATATTTTCAATATTAGCCTTCTAAGAGTAAATCGAAAAATCATAAACTTTTCAGGTATATAAGCAATTTCCCCTTTATTAAATTATATAAAAAAAACTTTAAATACTCCATCTAGATTTATCGAATATTTACTTTAATACTCTTTTGTTTTAACTTTGTCACTGATTTAACTAAAAAATTAGATAAATAAATAATAAAAAGATAAAAATAAAATCATAAGACAATAAATTTATACACTTTAAACCATATAATACTAAAATGAGAAAGTGTGAAACTATAGGGATAGTGTTTGAAGTTTTTCCTAAATAAAAAGAGGTGTATATTGCTTGTCATATGATATAATAAATAAAAAAATTCCACCCATTAAATGGATGGATACACGTACTCCCAAATGGAATGTACATGTGGTCTATTTTTAATGGTAAATGGATGAATTTACGATTTTAATTCGTTAAATTTGATCTAGCATATTTAAAGTTTCTAAAAATAATTTTTGCACTTTTTTGATATCATTTACCTAGTGATCAAAATGATTCAAAATCATTAATTTTTAATTAAATATTAAATAATTAAGATTAAAAAATTATGAAATTTAAGATAGTGGAAAATTTTTATTACTATCTACAACAAAATAATAAGTATTTTAAACATAATTTTAAACATAAAAATTAAAAATTATTAATTTGATTGTTAGATAAATGATATCGAAAAATTACAAAAATTATTTTCTAGAAACTTCAAATATACTAGATCAAGTCTAACGGAACCGATCGTCGAATCGGAAGCTCCATCATCGAAAATGGCTTGGGAGCACGAAGGCCTCCGTACTCCTAATAGCACACAAGACCTACTCTTGAAACACACACAAACTATAATTTATTTTGACGTAAGTTCTTCAAACTTTTGAATTTTTGAGATTAAATAATTTTAGTCAAATAATTAAATTAAATATTTTACCAAATAATAAAATTTAATAGTTAAACTGCTTGCCAGCAAATAGAATTAGATTAATTATTAATTGGTAATAGCTAAATTGAGGTACAAAATTTATAAAAAATTAATTAATTAACTATAAAATTTAAGTAAAAGTTTAAGAGTATGCCAGATGTTAAAAACTAAAGTTAAGGTGTAATATCGGGATAGGTTACAGGTGAGGTGCTTTTATGTCGAAGATAGGCACTGGTCGCGATAATTTTTAAAAGGTCATCTAGCTAGTTAAATGAGAGTAAAAGATAGCGAAAAACAGAATAGAGTATAAAACAAAGAAGGATTACTCAATTATTTTACGCACCCGTCGTTAAAACACTAACAATAAACTAAACGAATTAAGTAGGGACATATATGAACTGAATAGAACTTTTGAAGGACTAGATTTACAAGTCAAATTTTTTTTGAAAGAATAAATTTGATATTAACTCGAATAAAAATATGCATTCACAAGTATTAATAGAGGAGTCCTGTCCAACATTAGATTTGCATGTCATTGTCGCCAAAAAATTCCGAAACTAATTAAGATTTGTTCATGGATCGATCGTCCTCTGCCGAAACAGATTCAACAACTGATTTTCAAATCTCAAATATTCAACAAGCAAACATTTCTTCTATTCACATGCATTTCAGATGAATGGAAAACGCTATGGTCATGTTTGTTTCACCGAAACTGGACCTTGGGTTGAAGTGAATTTTGCGTTAATGTGGAATTCAGTGAAAACTACTTCTTTTCCGCTGTTTGTTTTTTAGTTATGGAACTGGAGTTTCATTAGTTCTGCTGTCTGTTTGGTAAGAAGTGTATGATATAAAACTATAATTTATATATAAATCATAAATAATTTAATAACTAAAATTAATATAATTATATTTTTATACAATTAAAATTTAATTTAAAATATTTAAATTATTTTTAATACATAAATTATAATAATACAATAATAAAATTATAAAGTAAAAAAAAAATTAATACTTGATTAATTAATTTTTATCAAATTTTAAATATGTCAACCCAATAAAAAAATAATTAATGCCATAATTAAATATAATTATCTTTATCTAATATATTATTTTATTATTTTTTTCTTTATCCTCTTTTATTGTAATTGACTTCTCAATTACGCTTTCGGATTAACTCAAGTTTCGACCGTAACTATTTTACGATAAATCAAACAACGAAAATGATAGCTTACGGCGTAAACGACTTTTCCTCCACGTACTTTCCGCTCACTTCCACCCAAACAAACACCCTCCATGTGTCTGCATTGAAGTTGCGTCAGACGTCGCAGACATGCCATGGACATGGAAGTGCTGTGCATGATACATCGCAAAAAAAGGAAAAAAATAATAAGAAGCCAAAAAAAATACAAAAGAAAGAAAATTGTATGGGAATTTAAAAAACAAAAATGAAAACGCCAACCCTCTTCTCTTCTTCCTCCATTTTCTTTGGGATCTTTTTAAGATGCTCTCTCTCTCTCTCTCTCTCTCTCTCTCTCTCTCTTTCTCTCTCAATTTACAATAGGGTTTTTAAATTTTTTTAAGTATTTATTTTGGATTCTTACTTTCCAACTATTTTTTTTCTTTTTTCTTGAATTAGAAATATATTTTATTTTCTTTCTTAAAATATATAAAATATCAATAATAATCATATCTACTTCAAGGTGATATTTTCATAAAATTAATATTTTATACATAATCAATATAATTCGTTACATTTAAAATATTATGATAATTTTGTTATAACTCGCCACAGTTTAAGGAGCAATGTAGGTGCCCGAGTCATATTTAATTATGAAATTTCCAAATCGACGATCGGGTCCGTTAGACTTGATCAAGCGTATTTGAAGTTTGTAGAAAATAGTTTTTGCTATTTTTCGATATCATTTACCAAACAATCGAAAGAATTCAAAATCAATAATTTTTAACGAATGAAAATAAAAATTCTATAAAAAGTGGTGATATAGCACTAAAATTTTCGATCAGAAATATTAATCTTGTTGTAGATAGTATAAAGAATTTTGTATCAAAATTTTATCTGATTTGAATATTTCTACATCGCTAAACTTGAAAACGGCAGATATCAACCGTTAAAAATTATTGCTTTTGAATCCTTTCGATCACTAGGTGAATGATATCAAAAAATCACAAAAGTTAGTTTTTAAAAATTTCAAATACGCTGGATTAAAACTAACGGAGCCGATCGTCGATTTGGAAACGCCATCATCGAAAACGGCTCAGGAGCACGAAGGCCTTCGTCCTCATGAGAGCACACAAGACCTACTTTATTATATAATATTATCCGTGCTTGTGCAAGTTTGTATCCCAGTTATAAAGTATCCCGTGTTTGTATCCGTCACACTTAATATTTCAAGTCAAATTGGATCCCATAATTGGTTGAAATATTGAATGGCGAACTGCATTTAATTTTAAAAAATTCTATCAGGTCCTATATATAATCTTGTGTGCAGAAATTCTTGTAAACAGAATTGATCCCGCTGCTAGAAAGAAACTATATATTGAGTTGGCGGATTAATTGTCACCGTATCCTGCTATATATATACGAATAAAATGATACCTATGTATATTAAAACTTACTTAATACAGCTGAACATTTTGTAGAAATTCTGTTTAACTAAAAACATTCGAAAGAACCCTAGTTATTTTCTGTTACGATAAACGCACAAACGGAAATGAAAATGACGAACACGAAATAAACAATCCACAAGCAGAAAAAGAAGAACACGCAGATTTATATGAAAAATCCTTTGTAGGAAAAAATCACGGGCGTGGGAGAAAAAAACTTCACTAACAAAACGAAAAAGGGAATACAATGTTCAGATAGTACTACCAACCATGATCTCACGCCTCTAGGGCAAAACGAAAAAAGAGAAACTCTTAGGCCTGTCGGCCCAAGCCCTCCGCTACCCACCACAGACATTCATTTTTTCTTCACAAATTTATTTTCCAATTTGGTCACACCGCGAAGCTGTTGACGAGTCGAAAATCCGAACTCTTGAGTCGATTATCAATTTCGAGTCACATCTTACAAATCCCCACCTTGACGAGAAATTTCTTTTAAATGAAGCAGCAACCGTAGCTCTCTACCTTCTCCACAAATGTGACGCCCCAACTTCCCAGGGGGTCACCCATCCTAGGACTACTCCCGTCCTAGCACGCTTAACTCTCTTAACCTCTTGGGCCTTGCCACCACCCAAAATGCTTAAGCCGGATTAAGAGTTTAGCCCTATTATATCTCATATATAGGACTATATGGGGTCTCACAATCTCCCCTCCTTTAAGCCCTAACGTCCTCATCAGGCTCAGACTCACAAGTACCAGGCGATGTGAGACTCGTCTCGCTAGCCCGTCATCCAGACCCTGGCTCAGCCGAGACTCATCTCACACTTCCGGCTGGTAATTGGCTCTGATACCATCTGGGACGCCCCAACTTCCCAGGGGGTCACCCATCCTAGGACTACTCCTGTCCTAACACGCTTAACTCTCTTAACCTCTTGGGCCTTGCCACCACCCAAAATGCTTAAGCCGGGTTAAGAGTTTAGCCCTATTATATCTCATATATAGGACTATATGGGGTCTCACAACAAAGCCCCTGAGGGCGGTCCAATCAGCAGTTAATACTAATCAAGTCCAAGCAATGCTTGAACTTGAGAGGAATAAGAGGCTTCGTCAACATGTCAGCAGGATTTTCTAAGGTGCTAATCTTTTTCACTCCAATGTCTCTTTGCGCAAGAACTTCACGAATAAAATGATACTTGATGTCAATATGCTTTGTTCTCTCATGAAACATTTGATCCTTTGTGAGATAAATAACACTCTGACTGTTGCAAAATACTATAAGTTTCTGGCTGCCTCCGCTTTATTCACCAAGTAGACCTCTTAGCCAAATAGCTTCCTTTTTACAGCCTCCGTGATTGCCATGTACTCGGCCTTCGTCGTAGATAAGGCAACTGTAGGTTGTAAACAGGCTCTTCAACTAACAGCGCATCCTCCAAGTGAGAAAACATAACCTGTAAGAGATCTTCTATCAAGATCTCTAGTATAATTAGAATCCACATAACCTGTCAAACCCGCTTTGAGGATCGAAATGGCAAACTAAGAGGGGGGTGAATTAGGTTTCTAAAATAAAAAGTCAAAAATCAAGTTAATTAAAAACCCAAAACAATCGACAAAGAGAAATATAGAGAAATTCAAACTCAAGAATGCACACGGTCGATTTGTTTCGAGGTTCGGCACTTTGCCTACGTCCCCGCCAACTTCTCAACGCAAGAGAAAGTTGGATCTCCACTAGTTGATGCTTTTGCGGGCAAGCACCAAGCCTTTACACCAAGATCTTCTTCTTATCAAGCTTCAAGACTTTGCCTCTCTTTTTACAAGAATAAATCTCACTACAATTTCACTCAAATTGAAAAAGAGAATTGAGAGCTAAGTGTTTTAAAATGCTGAAGTTTTTAACTTAAGTTCAAGTGCTAGAAGATCCCTTGAGATACCAAAGACACCTCTATTTATAGCCTCGGCCAACAGGTGAACGTTGCATTTTCGGGCGCCCTAAAGTACCTTCCGGGCGCCCGGAACAAGTGCATGCGCACTGCGGTTCCATCTTCCTGTCAGCCGTGTGCGCCGCTTTTCCGGAACCGTACGTCATGATTTGCGGGCGCCCTGACCATGCGCGCTGACAACGCTGGATTTGTACACTGAGTCCTTCTGTCATTTGCGGGCGCTCTGACATGCGCGCTGACTTTCTGACCGGGTCAGACACGCGCGCCGAATTTCCTGACATAACTTTTTAGGGCATCCTGACATTGCGTGGGCGCTCGGAAAAATCGACGCGCGCGCTCGCGCCGCTCTGTCGCGCCCCGCACCGAGTCGAACTTTTCGGATCGCATCGTCGTACGCCCGTAACATGCAACCTGTTAGGTCGAAATGTCCGGTCGACCGGAAAGTCTGTGCGGCCGCCCAAAATAGTCAAAAAGGTATCGGGACAGCTTCGAACAGGAAGTGTCAGATTCCCATAGCACTGTAGATTTCGGAACTACTGTGGGTCACCCTAAACTGGGTCCGAAAACTGAAACTTTAACAGAATTTAGATTTTCAAAGTGATAGTGGAAAAGATTTGAATTTAGCTCAAAACAACTCACTCTAATTAAGATTTTAATTCAAGTAAAAGTAGAGAGAGTGAGTTTGTCAATTTGACAAAGAAGCAAATGTAGCTTCACTGGGTGAAGCTTGATATCTAGAGGATTGCCCATCTTGAGTCTTTTAGAAGATAGAATGATCTAGAAACACATAGCTCAAGATAAAGAGGTTAGTCCAATTTAAAAGTGATTATTTGTTATCATCAAAATTTAATGCAAGATTAGGGCCACTAGGCCAACACGCTTCAGATCTCCCGAACTATAAACAAGCATTAGTAGTGGATTGCAAATATCTCAAAATTCATTTCACAGCTTGCTAGAGTTGTTTTCTCGGATTTGCCATATACCTACTCACCACGCTTACAGCATGCACAATATCTGATCTCGTGTAGACCATAGCATACATAATGCTGCCGACTGCACTGGCGTAGGGGACTCGTTTCATGTATGCCTTCTCATCATCGGTTTTCGGAGCCAAATAAGTTGAAAGATTAAAATGTGTAGTGAAAGGCGTACCTGTGCTTAACATCCTTCATACAAAAGCGTTCCAATACGCGCTAGATATATCCCTTTTGAGTTAGCTGTAACTTCTTTATTTTTCTATTTCGCTGTATCTGCATACCAAGTATTTTCTTCGCTGCACCTAAATCTTTAATATCAAATTCAGATTTCAACTGATTTTTGAGGTAATCAATATCAGTCATATTCTTAGCAGCAATCAATATGTCATCCACATAAAAGCAGCAAATAAATGAAAGAGCTATCAATTAATTTCTTTATGTAAACACAACTATAAAATTGCTTCTATTAAAATCTTAGCTAACCATGCATAAATGAATTGAACCTCTTGTACCATTGTCTTGGAAATTGCTTTAACCCATACAGAGATTTCTTCAATCTGCAAACGTGGTCTTCTTTTCCTTCAACCACGAATCTCTCAGGCTGCTCCATATAAATCTCCTCCTCCAACTCGCCATGTAAGAAAGCCGTTTTTACGTCCAGTTGCTCAAGTTCTAAATCATTCATGGCAACTAATCCAAGTAGAATTCTGATGGATGTATGCTTTACTACTGGCGATAAAATATCGGTGAAGTTGACACCCGGAATTTGACTGTATCCTTTTGCAACCAAACAAGCCTTATATCTAATACTCCCAACTCCCCGGTGTACCTTCCTTCTTCTTGAACACCTATTTGCAAAGAATTTCTTTTCCTTTGGAAGCTTTACTAGATCCCAAGTCTGATTCTTATGAAGAGATTCCATCTCTTCCTCCATAGCGAGCAACCATTTTGTAGATTCATCACATGAAACTGCCTCTGTATAAGTGCATGGCTCCTTAGGCGCTTCTGTCTCTTGAGTAGTCATAAATGCATTAGCCACCAAATTTTTTTCTTCATATCTCAACGATGGTCTAATCTCCCTTCTCGGTCGATCTCTGGCTATCGAATATGTGTTTGTCTATGGTGGTGCCTATGGTTTTGTAGAAGCAGAATCACCTGAAGTGGTACTTGGTGCTGGATTGATCTGAATTGTAGAGTCAGTTTGAAACTCCACCTCGACAGTTTTCTTCGATCCATTTGCATCTGCGCCTGCAAATGTACCTGTATCACAAGGAACACGTGACTCCTTCTTTCGGCGAAGTATAGTAGTTTCGTTAAACTTAACATCTCTATTAATAATAATTTTCTTATCTTCAGGACACCACTATCGAAAATCCTTAGCACCAGAAATATAGCCTAGAAACTTGCGTTCTCTAGATCTAGGTTTCAATTTTCCTTGACTAATATGTGCATGGGACATCCAAAAATTCTTAAATCGAATAACTAGGAGGGTGGCTAGACCATACTTCTTCCGGAGTTTTCAAATCAATGGAAGTCGACGAGACCGATTCACCAAATAGCAAGCTGTAGACGCAGCCTCTGCCTATAACTACTGACCAAATCCTGCATTCGAGAGTAGGCATCTTGTCTTCTTGATCAGTGTTTTGTTCATACATTCTGCTACGCCGTTTTGTTGTGGTGTAGTGTAGGCCACTGTGCGATATCTTTCAATTCCTTCATCTTTACAAAATTTGTTGAATTCTCCAGAACAAAACTCCAATCCATTATCGATGCGAAGGCGCTTAATTTTCCTTCCATCTGCTTCTCAATCAAAGTCTTCCACTGCTTGAAGGTCTTGAATACATCACTTTTCTGCAATAGGAAAAATGTCCAAATCTTCCTGGAGTAGTCAGCTATGAAGGTCAACATATATCTCACTCCACCTTTAGAGGGCACCGGTGCTGGCCCCTAAAAATATGAATCGATGTAATCAAGAGTTCCTTTGGTTCTGTGGACTGCCTTCATGAAACTGACTCTTTTCTACTTTCCAAATACGCAGTGTTTGCAGAATTCCAGACTTCCTATATTTTGGCCACAAAGAAGTCCTCTCTTGCTCAGCACCATCAATCCTCTTTCGCTCATATGTCCGAGCCTCATATGCCGTTTAATTTTGTGACATCCGAATCAAACATAGATGAAGAGGAAATCAGCCTCCACCCATCGAACCTTGCAGCAGATATAGTTTTTCTTCTTACCTTTGACCTTTCATCACAACGGTATCTCTTTTAACAATTTTCAGAATTCTATATTCACCACTAAATTTATATCCTTTTGCATCAAGGGTACTTAAAGAGATTAAATTTCTCTTCAATTGTGGAACATATCTGACATTGGTGAGCGTTCTGACTACTCCGTCAAACATCGTAATGTTCACCGATCCTCATCCAACAACTTTGCAGGATGCATCATTCCTCATCAGAACAACTCCACCATTAATAGCTTCAAAAGTGGAGAACCAGTCCCTGTTGGGACACATGTGGAACAAGCATGCAGAATTAAGGATCCACTCTATGTTGGCTTTGGATTGATTATCGCAGACCAACAGAACATTCCCATCGCTACTATAGTCTTCTGCTACACTGGCTTCTACGGATTTCGAGCTATCTTTTCCCTTTTGATCATTTTTCCCTTCGATCTGTTCCTTTCTTTTCAATTTGAAACAGTCCGCCTTAATGTAGCCCTTCTTCTTACAGTAATTGCATATCAAATTCTTATGCCTGAATTTAGATCTAGCCTTTTCTTTATAGTCATCAGAATTTCTCTGCTTGGATCTTCCTCTAGTAAAGAGACCCTCTGCCCGACTTTCCGTGGTACCACTTATCTCCTAATCGATCATCTTTTTCGAGAGAAGCGGAATTGAGACATCTTCTAAAGAGATGGTATCACGTCCATAAAGTATAGTATCTCTAAAATTTCTAGAAGAAGACGGTAGAGAACATAAAGACGGCAGCGCTAAATCTTCATCATAATACTTAACCTCCATCATCTCTAGATCAGTAATAATTTCTTTAAATTCATCAAAATGGGTTTTAATGATCTTACCCTTCGGTGAGAATACAACTTTTGCTTCAGATGGAGTTTGTTGGTGAGATTTTTCGTCATGCATAACGACTCCAATTTCAACCATAAGCTCGCAGCGTTTTTCTCCTTGATGACATGTTGTAAGATCTTATTTAAAAGGTGTAGTTGGATCTGTATAAGGGCCTTTCGGTTCATCTTCTTCTTTTTTGCCATACTGATTAACGCAGGCATCTTTTCTGTCCCGAGCAGCGCATCTTCTAGGTTCATTTGAGCCAGGATTGCACACGTTTTCACTTGCCTTAACGTAAATCGTGTGCTGTGGTCGAGTAAAGGGAGGTCATATTTCACGGATGATATTGATGAAGAGAACCTAATCGATGAACCAAGGGCTCCGATACCAGTTTGTTACGACAAACTCACAAACGAAAATGAAAATGAGGAGCACAAAATAAACAAACCACAAGCAGAAAAATAAAGAACACGCAGATTTACATGAAAAATCCTTTGCAGGAAAGAACTACGGGCGAGGGAGAAGAGAACTTCACTATCGAAACGAAAAAGGGAATATAATGTTCAGATAGTACTAGTAACCACGATCTCATGCCTCTAGGGCAAAAACAAAAAAAAGAAAACTCTTAACGGGCTCGACCCTGTCGGCCCTACCCCTCCGCTACCCACCACAGACATTCATTTTTCTTTCACAAATTTAATTTCCAATTTGGTCGCACCGCGAAGCTGTCGAAAATCCGAACTTGAGTCGATTATCAATTTCGAGTCACATCTAACACTTTCCTATAAAAAATCTTCCTAATACTTCTATTTAGCAATTATGTGCAGACGTTTCGAACTGAACACGGATTTCTTATCTTGGAACTCATAACCTCGTTTCAATATTATATTGCAGTTGCATCGCAGTTACAATTAGATGTATATGTTCAAAGTTTTAAATTCTGTTCACAAGTGGAAATGTTATTCATGGACTACGACAGAACATGATTACGTACCATCAAAGAGTACGATGCAAAAATATCACATTACATATACAGATTACACTGATTCGATTATTGGACAAAGACTTTTTTTTTTTTCCGTCGGTCAAATAATGTTATGTGACTCTCAATACTGAAGTGATGTTTTGAATATTGTAAAAAAGAATAAATGTGTGTCCTTTTGTGCCATTGTTGATGAATACCACGGTTTCACACTTAGTTGGGCCTTTCAGAGACAGAGACCTCACACACACACACACACACACACACACACACACACAAACAAACAAACGCTTGGAAAAAAGAGGAAGAGAATTAAGCAGTTCTTGGCATCTTCCCCGGGAAGGAAAAGGGACACCACGGGAGGTGTTGAAAGAAAGTTAGGAAGATCGATCGGAAATGAGACTTTTGCACAAAGGCTGTGCTTGTCGTATATATTAGCAAAAAAGCTATTTGCTTGTTTTCTTTTTTGGTCAAATTTGGGACGTTGGGAGCAAAATCTGTGTTTCTCGTTTCGCCACTGCACAATTATACTTAGAATCAATTTCCATACATATCCTTCAACATTTAAAAAAAAGGGATAATTGCCTATATACCCCTCATGCGTATGAAAATATCCGATCTATCCCTACTTTTTTTTTTTTTTCTAAAATGCCTCATACGTTCCAATCGTTATTGCAAAATACCCCCGCAGTTATTTCCTGTTAAGTTAATCTGGGTTAAACGTGAGTTAAATATCTACCACAATTAAAAAAATTTAAAATACCAATTTTGCCCTTAACTTAAGGGCAAATAAGAAAGGTCGGTGACGGTAGAGGGGTATATTGGAAAAGGCCAAAAGTCGAAATAATATTTTGAAAATGGCAAAATAGTAATTTTACAGAGATAACAGAGTTACTTAACAGATTTTAACTCTAAGGGTATATTAGAAATAGGTTGGAACGTAAGAGGAGTATTTTCAATATTAGCCTTCTAAGAGGGGTAAATCGAAAAATCAGGAACTTTTCAGGGGTATATAAGCAATTGCCCCTTAAAAAAATATATATTGCAAATTGACTCTCCAAAATTATCAATACTAATATTGTTGGCTTAATGAGGCAAGCGTATATCATTTTCTGTGGTGGAAGACCATGTTGGGTCGAGTCACGTTCGAAATGATGGGAGGTTGAGTTGGCCGAGTCATAATCGAGATCCATGAGCGTTGTATCTGTATGTTTTAAGTAAATTTAGTGTATTTTTCTAATAGCTCGAGCTTTTAGAATTAATAGTTATCGTCGGCGATCCAACAAATATTATTTCTATAAATCCATAAATAATATAGTAAATGCCTTTCCCATCAATTTCTTTTGTTATTAGAGCTATATTGTATATTTGTATAAGACCTCTTTGCCCTGTTACTGCAAACTATCATATAGCTTGTTACTTTTGGTTCAATTTATAGCTGTTATGACCACTTATTTTATTTAGTTTATAGTTTGAATAAATTTTTGGTTCAATTTATGCTGTCACTTTTTTTTAGTTTAATATTTAATTCAAATGGTAATGTCTAATTTACCTTTTTTTTAATTAAATAAAGGGGCATAAATAATAGTCAACTAAAAGGGTAAATTAGGTACTTGCCATATATTTTGACATAATGTTAGAAATATGTGTAATTTTGATAATTTTTCTAAATTTGAGTGCTAGTTGTTATATAGACAACATTTGGAGGGTTTTACATATATTAGAACTGGACAGAAGGACACAAATTAAATTAATCCTTAATTAAAATCTTGTTTGAATGCGAGAGAAACAATTCAACAACAACTTTTTCCATGTGATTTTTTTTTTGTTTGATTAGAAGAACGAAGCTTGATTTTTGCCCTTTAATTGAAAAGTCTTAATATGTCACATCCAGGCCCCAACAAAACCCGTCGTGTACACAAGACACTCTCGGTGCATACAAGGCATTTGTTACGCCTGCCAAGTACAGGAAGAGGATTAGGAGCAGTAGTAGAGAGGTTTAGAAAGAGTAATAAAGAGGGGAGATGAGGGCTTAGCTTTTTTCTCTGCTTCAAGTCTCAGGTTGGGAAGCTTCAGCCTTCGAAAATGGTGCTCGGAACCATGCCCAAGGGAGAGGCGCAAGAGAGAGGGAAGGGCGACAGAAGCGGAGAAGATAGGGGGCGAGCCAACAGGAGGTCTAGGGCAGCTGGCGAGCGGACAGGAGTCTAGATAATTTTTGTGCAAGGGGGTATTTGATCCGCTATACCATCAGGAGGAGGCCCAGAGGAACAACCCACATCCACGAGTCGATGGGCCTCAGAAGGAAAGATTGGAAGCCCATTTAGGATTAGGTTTTGTTTCAATTCATTATTGTGAATAAAAGGCAGCGTGTAACCCAAAGGAGTTTTTTATGATAATAAATGAAATTTCCTTCTTCTACGCTTCTCTCTTATCTCCTCTCCATTTCCCTTAACCATTCTTTCTTCCTTTTCTTTTCCTTTAATTCTTTTCTTCCTTTTCGTTCCTCTTATGTTCTTCACAGTGATTTGATTTGTTAAGAAAAGGCAGTAAACTGAACCCATCATTCCCGACGTCGTCCTCATCTCAGCGAGATCTCATTATCGACGGGTAGGGCTGGCAAATGAGCGAGCCGGCTCGTGTTTGACTCGCGTTCGGCTCGATATTTGGCTCGCTCGAGCTCGGCTCGAATTAATTCCAAGCCGAGCTTGAGCCAAATTTAGGCTCGAAATTAATTTCAAGCCGAGCTTGAGTATTACTAGGCTCGTTCGAATTAGGCTCGAAAAGCTCGAATATATATATATATATATATATATATATATATATATATATATATATATATATATATATATATATATATATATATATATATATATATATAGTCTACAATACCATTAATAGTACCAACCATTTGCTGTTAGGTTTTCGGTCATTGGATGATGAGATGTGTAGTTAGGATGATAGTGATTCTCTAGAATTGAGTGGGAGATTAGTTGAATAGTATAATCTAATGGGTGAAAATGGTCAGAGGGTTAGATCTAACGGTACAAAATTCGATAACACTAAGTATTTTGTACTATCAATAATATAGAAATTTACTCTCTCTCTCTCTCTCTCTCTCTCTCTCTCTCTCTCTCTCTCTCTCTCTATATATATATATATATATATATATATATATATATATATATATATATATATATATATATATATATATATATATATATATATATATATATATATATATATATATATATATATATATATATATATATATATATATATATTACTATACTATCTATACTATTGATAGTACTGAGCATTTTGTGCAATCGAGTTTTCTACCGTTAGATTTACCTATATATATAGAGTTCAGCTACTGTACTACTGATAGTACCAAGCATTTGGTATTCTCGAGTTTCTCGCCATTAGATCTACCCCTTTGGCCAATATCATCCGTTAGATCACACTATTCAACTAGCCACCCATCGAACACTAGGGAGCTACTATCATCCCGACCGCCCATCCCTTCATACAAGGGTCGAAAACTTAATAGCAAGCTATTTGCACTATCAATAGTATAGTAGTCTAAATATATGTATATATATATATATATAAGCTAGGGCTACTATACTCTTATAAGTATAGATCTCTTTATACTTATAAATTTTCACGTTGGATGTGCGATTAGAATAATAGTGGTCCCCTAGGATTGAAATAGTCAAAAGGATAATCCAACTATTTAAAATCGATGAGTATAAATAGATCTATACTCAAAAGAATATAGTAGCCGAACTCTCCCTATATATAATTATATATAATATATACTTTAATTATATAAAATAATATATATTATGTATTTTAATTATATCTATATAGAATTTAGATTATTGGGCCTACAAAATCAAATCAGTAAAATTCTACTCTAATTGCTCTCTCTCTCTCTCTCTCTCTCTCTCTCTCTCTCTCTTTTTCTCTCGCTCGTAGAGTTATTTTTCCTAATTTTTATAATATTATAATATTGTATTTTATGCATTCATTTTATATGTTGAACTATTAGATATTTTTTGTATCAAATTTGAGATAATGTTTTATAAAAATTAAATTATAGATCGCACGATGTTAAGAATTTCAAGCGGCTCGTTTAGGGCTCGAGCTCGCTCGACTCGAAATTAGGCTCGCTCGAGCTCGGCTCGAATTAATTTCAAGCCGAGCTTGAGCCTAAATTTAGGCTCGAAATTAATTTCAAGCCAAGCTTGAGCTGAGGTAAGCTCGCTCGAGCTCGGCTCGTTTCCACCCCTATCGACGGGTTGCATCAAGTCAGGTACATAACAATTGGTATCAGAGCGGTCCGATTCCAAGGCATTCGTTGGTGAAATCGCATATTAACTCCGATCCCTTGATTGTCGAGTTAAACCGCGAATAAGTTTCCCTGCATTGCTAGATATGAACAAAATCATATCTGGACAAAAGGGACCACCACATAATTACCCCTGGTCTTTGAACCACAAATTTGAGGACACCCCCTCAATCCTTCGATCTGTAGGACCCTAGTTGGCTCAACCCATCAGCCAATAGGATCCGCTCTCAGATAATCATCACAGAGCATTACTTAAATACAGCCTATTCTAAACCTATAAGCATCTTCGGTCAAGATTAAGGGAAGAAGGAACAACAAGTTTAAATTCAATCAAAAGGATTATTTAGAAGAAATCGAGATGGCGGAAGGGACTCGATTAAGAGATATTAGTGATCATATCTATTCTTTAGAAGAAAGATTTCAAAAGCTGGAGACAGAACATCAATCCAAATTAGGGATCCTTACCCAACAGATTGCGGAAGTACGGGATTCAGGGCAAAAACAATACGATGCGTTACAGGTGGAAGCTACCAAGCGACATGAGGAGCTGCTGAAGCTTTTAACGGCACAGCCACCTACCACTCAGACTCAGGGTAGAGAAACCACTCCTGAGAATAAAATTCCTTATTGCGACAAACTTGGGAGTAGCAACACCCCACTTGCTAGCAGGAAAGAGAGAGGCAAAGGGATATTACCCACTCCGAGAAAGCAACCAGAAGTTGAGGATGATCAAGCTTCACCGTGGACTAACAGGAGTTTCAATATTCACCCACAGCTTCCATACCCTCGATTAGATTTTTCCTCATTTGCTGGCGACGACCCTAGAAGTTGGATCGAGTATTGTGAGCAATACTTCGAGTTATATCAGATACCCCAACAGCAATTGTTGAGCGTGGCGACTATGCATTTATTTGGTAAGGCGAAAACATGGAAACAAGGATATTTCATCAATAAACAACTAGTTTCTTGGGATGAATTCACTGAAGCTGTGTACAAAAGATTTGCCTATTTTGGGGAGCGATATTTAATCAGAGAGTTTAGCAACTTGAAACACATGGGAACATGTGAGAAGTATCAAGAGAAATTTGAAGAGCTAAGATTTCAATTACTCTATTACAACCCTCATTTAACGAAAGAGTACTTTATTGCGTGTTATATTAACAGACTTAAGGAAGAACAAGTTCCATTTCTTGACATCGCCCATCCGAACACCTTAGAAGAAGCTTATGAACAAGCACAGTTACATGAAAGGGCCCTTGCCGTGATCAACAAAAAAGAATAGATATATTTCCAAAATATCTGTGTGGACACATTAGTCAAACTTATTAAATAAGAGCTCCGAAGGAAACAAGCAATATACTTAATCGAACCGAACTACAAAAATCAATATCTCGGTTAACAAGCGCTTAATAGAGCAACGTCGAGCCACGGGATTATGCTTTCAATGCGGAGAAAAATATCATCCTGGGCACGTGTGCACGAACAAATCGCTGAACACACTACAAGCTACTGAAAACATCATAGAAGTTTATGATGAAGATTGTTTACAAGAAGGGTCTAGCGAGGTAGCAAACATTAGGAAACAAGTAGAGGAGACAGAAGTTATACCTGATGGAGAGGAGCCTCAGGAAATAGGGGTTTCTGTTCATGCATTGAGTGGAGAGAGACCCCAAGACACCATTAAGATACAGGGTGAAACGAGCAACCGAACCCTTACCATTTTAATAGATACTGGTAGCACGCACAACTTCATCGACCTACAAGTAGCCAAGGAGGTAGGAACACGAATGGAAGTGTTACGGATTTTAAGTTGGTATATTTCGTGAAGTCTGAGTCTTAAAGGTTTAAAGAAAGAGAGACGAAGATCGAAGAATCGAAGACTCAAAACATAGATCTACAATGCTCGGTAAGTTCAAATACTATTGATGATGATTTATAAATATTTAAAAGTGTTTGGAAGACGTAGGATGATTTTTAAATAAATTAATTGGACAAAACGGAGCCTTTCAAGGTCTGTGGTCCGAGGAACCGTAACCGCAGGTCCTCTTTGAGTGGAGACTGTGGGGGAACGGACGATGGCTTCACTACAAAAAATCTTGCATTTAAGGATACTTTAAATGATATTTAGCGACACCTTAAAGCGTCGACAAAAATAATCCCGACGCTTGTAAAAGCGTCGTGTAAAGAGTCGTTAAATAAACATGTCGGGATAAATATACCGACATTTTAATATAGCGTCGGAAAATTTATATAAATATTTGATAAAAATATGTTTATTGGCGACGCTTAATCGTAGTGTCGGCAAATGCTAAATATTAAAGACGCTAGTAGAAAGCGTCATTTAAAAAATGTCGTCTAAAACATATTTTGTTGTAGTGCATCAAAGGATCGGTCCCTGTAGGTTGGTTTTTTCATTACGCATTAAGGGACCCTGGAGCGAGAGACCGGTTCCCGTAGCCTGTATTTTCTGTTACGCAGAGAGGGTCTGGTCTCTGGCTCGAAGCACCAGACCTTGGAGAACCGGACCCTTTAGGAGGACCGAACCCTGAGACCATTATTTGTTTCCAAAATTGTGTTTTTCGAATCTTAGTCTATTTCTATGTCTTCTAAATCTATAAATAAGATGTGGGGGTGTCTCTAAAATATAGTTAAGCCTAGATTATTTATGAAATACTCTAGAAGCTTGTAGGTAGCCGTTTTCCTCATTTTCTACAACAAGCTTCTCCCAAATTGATTCTTGGTGCCCTAATTCTTGATATTTTTCTAGAATCAATTTGAGAATTGCTTAGAGATTTCCCACAGATCTTTAATGTGAATCTAAGCAACAAATCATCATCGATCGTATTGTTCTTGATCTGGACGGAGTGTGCTCGTGGATTCGAGTAGGCGTCGTGGATTCGGCGTGATCAAGGCTTCGTAGATTTGAAGTGTGGACGTCTTGTGAATCCGGGACGTAGCGTTCGTGGAGTCGAACGTGGGACGTGGACAATCCGGCGACGTGCGCGAGATCCGAAGAAGATAAAAGAGAGGTTTGAGTCCGTGGATTCGGTAAATCACCTTGTAATCTTTTATTTCTTAGTGGATTGTTATCGCGTGTTGGTCCCGTGGATTTTTACTCCAAGTTGGAGTTTTTCCACGTAAATCTCGATGTGATTTTTATTTTTCGCATTTACTTTTATCGCATTGAGATTTGTGGTTTTTACTTTTACACCTATTCACCCCCCTCTAGGTGTTGGATACAATCTAGATAGATCCTAGGGCTTCTCGTAACTTTCAGGAAGCAGCTTCACCCTTGGTAGTAACGGTAGTAAACGGACATAAGGTTTTGACTAAGCTTAAATGCCCTGGTTTCACTTTGGCTATGCAAGGACAAGTATTCCGAACAGACTTGAGGGTGATCAAATTAGAGGGCTTGAGCATGGTGTTAGGAATTGATTGGCTAAAATCTTATGGACTAGTAACCTTTGACTTCCTATCAAATTCAGTAGCAATCACTAAAGAAGGAAGGAGATTAGAGTTAAAGGGGACTGATGAAGGAGCTAAATTAAGATTAATATCTGCAGCCCAGTTGAGACAAGAAGTAGAGCAAGGTGAATGTTATCTCCTCAGACACCAAACAATATCAGAAGAAGTTAAATAGGAAGTAGATATACATCCGGATATCCAACAGGTGCTAGATAAATTTCAGGATGTGTTCGAAGAGCCCAAGGAGTTACCTCCACCCCGCATTCAAGATCATAAAGTCCTTTTACAGCCCAACATCGCCCCGATTAATGTAAGGCCGTATAGGTACTGGTATGGTCAAAAAGAGGAGATTGAAAAGCAGATAAATGAGTTATTGAGCCATTCGATAATACAACAGAGGAATAGTCCCTTCGCTTCTCCGGCCTTATTGGTCAAAAATAAGGGCGAGAGCTGGAGAATGTGTCTTGATTATCGGTAGCTTAACAAATGCACGGTGAAAGACAAGTTTCCCATACCTATTATAGATGATTTGCTAGACAAATTGGAAGGTTCGAAGTATTTTTCCAAGATAGATATACGATCGTGCTATCATCAAATTTGGATGAATCCGATCGACATTCATAAAACAACATTTCGGACGCATCAAGGGCATTATGAGTTTCAAGTCATGCCGTTCGGTCTAATAAACGCCCCAGCAACTTTCCAAGCTGTTATGAATTATACCTTTGAGCTGTACCTTAGGAAATTCATTTTGGTATATTCGATGCCATTCTAATCTACAGTGAAAGTTTAGAGGGTCATGTACGGCATCTACGCACCACATTGGAAGAATTGAAAAGGAATAAAGTATATGCTAAACGAAGTAAATGCTACTTTGGGCAGAACAAGGTGGAGTATTTGGGTCACATTATTTCTGATGAGTGGGTAGCTATAGATCCATCCAAAATTGAAGCGATGACCAATTGGCCCGTGCCGAAACCTGTTAAGGAACTTCGTGGATTCGTAGGGCTCACTGGATATTATAGGAAGTTCATTAAAGGATATGGGAAGATTAGTAAACCCCTGACCAAATTATTAAAGAAAGATCAGTTCAGTTGGCAGGAAGAAGCCCAAACAGCATTCGAAGAATTGAAGATGGCGATGACAAGGGCTCCAGTGCTAGCTATGCTTAAGTTAATTTGGTGAACCTTTCACTATTGAAGTTGATGCTTGCGGCACCGGACTAGGGGCAGTGCTGTCCCAAGAAGGAAGGCCCATAGCATATTTGAGCAAGGCTATTGGTAGTAAGCATCTTGGGTTGTCCACCTATGAAAAAGAATTCTTAGCGATACTCATGACAATGCAGAAGTGGAAGCACTATTTAAGCACCGGTACCTTTGTGATTAAAAAGGATCATGAGAGCTTGAAACATCTTTTGGAACAAAGAATACCCACACCATTGCAGCAGAAAGGCATGCTTAAGTTAATGGGGCTAAATTACACAATTCAATATAAGAAGGGTAAAGAGAATGCGGCAGCCGACGCACTATCGAGAAGAGAGGAAGGGGGAGTTACTTTGGCCATAACTGCGGCAATACCAGCTTGGGTACGTGAGGTGATGGAAAGTTACAAGAACGACCAACATTGTGAGAAGCTAATACATGAGCTAACTTTACAACCAACCACCCAAGGGCATTACTCCTATGGCAATAAGTTGCTGCGCTACAAAGGGAAGCTATATATTGGAAAAATCGGACCTATAAGGGGGAACATTCTAGATCAAATGCATAATTCAACATTAGGAGGCCATTCAGGCCATCCAAAATTCTAATAGAAGAGTTAAGAAACATTTCTTTTGGTCATGACTAAAAAGGAAAAGGGAAGTGGAGGAATGGGTTAGAAAGTGTACCGTACGTGCTCAAAACAAGGTAGATGGAACACAATACACTGGTTTATTGCAGCCCTTACCTATCCCTCATCAAATTTGGGAAGACGTTAGTATGGATTTCATTGAATCCTTACCCAAATCAGAAGGACGGGATGCAATAATGGTAGTAGTCAATCGACTCACAAAATATTTACATTTTATATCGCTTAAACACCCATTTTCCGCATCAGATGTAGCTAAAGTTTTTATGGGAACAATCTGTAAACTTCATGGATGCCCAAAGAGTATTGTTTCTGATAAAGACAAGATATTTGTTAGCCAGTTTTGGAAGGAACTTTTTCAATCAATGGGAACCAAATTGCACATGAGTTCGGCTTATCATCTAAAAACTGACGGACAAATTGAGAGGGTTAACAGATGTTTAGAAACTTATTTGAGATGCTTGCGCTTTCAACATCCGAAGAAGTGGCTCTCTTTTCTAGCGTTAGCAGAATGGTAGTATAATACTAACTTTCACTCATCATTGGGTATGACCCCATACGAGGTGTTATATGGGCAACCTCCCCAAAATTACCTGGTGGCCGCCGTGGATACAGCTACCTCTTAGGAATTTAAAGGGTGTGCAGCAGAGAGAGAGAGAAGCTAACTAGAGAATTGAGGGATCGATTACAAATAGCTCAGAGCAGGATGAAGCAACAAGCAGACAAACACAGGAAGAAGAAAGAGTATTTAGTGGGAGATTAGGTTTTCCTTAAACAACAACTACGCAAACCATAGTGACTATAAGGAAAAATGTTAAGCTTTCCGCAAGATTTTTTGGTCCTTTCAGGATACTAGAGCGTATCGGACCGGTCACCTATAAGTTGTAATTACCTGAAGGATCGAGGGCTCACCCAGTGTTCCACGTTTCCCTTTTGAAAAAGAGCCCCCCATTATCAGTTCAAGCAACCCCGATGGTACCAGATATAGGGGAAAAGGATGAATTAAGAGTTGAGCTAGAAGAGATATTAGAGAGGAGAACGGTGAAGTGTGGGAACAGGGCCGCAACTGAAGTGCGGGTGAAATGGGTAAATCTTCCAACGGAGCTCGCAACATGGGAAGATTACTGGCTCCCTAGAAGTCCGTTTCCATCTTTTGATCCTTGAGGACAAGGATTAAATTAAGTAGGGGGGATTGTTACGCCTGCCAAGTACAGGAAGAGGATTAGGAGCAGTAGTAGAGAGGTTTAGTTAGAGTAATAAAGAGGGGAGATGAGGACTTAGCTTTTTCCTGTACTTCAGGTCTCAGGTTGGAAAGCTTTAGCCTTCGAAAATGGTGCTCGGAACCATGCTCAAAGAAAAGGTGCAAGAGAGAGGGAAAAGCGACATAAGCGGAGAAGATTGGGGGCGAGCCAACATGAGGTTTAGGGCAGCTAGTGAGTGGACAAGAGTCTAGATAATTTCTGCGCAAGGTATTTGATCCGCTATACCATTAGGAGGAGGCAGCTGGCGAGCGGACAAGAGTCTAGATAATTTCTGCGCAAGGGGGTATTTGATCCGCTATACCATTAGGGGAAGGCCCAGAGGAACAGCCCACATCCACGAGTTGATGGGCCTCAGAAGGAAGGATTGGAAGCCCATTTAGAATTAGGTTTTGTTTCAATTCATCATTGTGAATAAAAGACAATGTGTAACCCAAAAGAGTTTTTTATGATGATAAATGAAATTTCCTTCTTCTACGCTTCTCTCTTATCCTCTCTCTATTTTCCTTAACCATTCCTTCTTCTTTTTCTTTTCCTTATATTCTTTTCTTCCTATTTCCTTCCTCTTATGTTCTTCACGGTGATTCGATTTGTTAAGAAAAGGCAGTAAATTGAACCCATCATTCTCGACACCGTCCTCGTCTCAGCGAGATCTCATCATCGACGGGTTGCGTTGAGTCGTACGTAACAAAGATTTACAACAATATACCGAAAAAGAAAAAAAAGTACACATTCTACACAAGATAATTATAACATAATAGTTTAACAATAAAAATTAAAACTAACAACTATTACTAATAATACATCACAGGATATACTAAAAGTTTAAACAAAAAATATATCTCTATATAAAAATACACCTTTCACAACTAAAACCAAAAGAAAGGCATTAGGTCTATCTATAAAAACACAAGTGGCTCTAACTACTCGCTTAGTAGTTCTTGCCATGATCCCTAGCCTCACCTCCTGTGTAAGACTCTGAAACAAAAAATAAACAACCAATGGAAGTAAGAACTATTAAACAATAGTTTCTAATGGTAAGCCGCCGAGAGTAGCGAAATACACCGCTAGGTCAATAGAGACAATAAAGTAAATAATTGAAAGAAAAACTACTATAATTGCTGAAATTAAATGATTCAATACCATCATGTCTCTATGCAATAATACCATAATGCTAACTAACATGAAGATAGTTCTACTACTATTATCATATATACAAGTAAGCAAGAGTTTACATGTAAGTCCACCTTCATGAATGCATCAAATTATGATGTACCATGTCATATTCATTTAACTTATAACCCAATCATCGAGGATTTACACGAAGTAACGTTGTCGCTTTGTATCCGTGCCTAATGATCTCGTGGTAGTCAACATCCCTCTGTCACGCCCCGAGATCCTTTTTGAAAGCTAATTCGAAATCGGGATATCTTTATAAATTAGAGCAAGTAGAAAACTGCACCTTTTTTTTGAAACTTGGACCCCAAAGACATGCAACAGACCCGCCACAAATACAAAAAATCTTCGAAACAAACGAATAGAGTTTTTTCAGTATTTGCATAGTGTAGCACATAGTAGAATTTAACAATCAGATCTCCGCTCACACACAATAACAATGTAAAAGGATCATCATATTACATCAAATAGCTAGCTGTCCTTAGTCACGTCCATTCCACATTCATTCACATTCATCGTAGAAGTTGAAATTGTCTCCTACATGAAGACTTACTTTTAAAACTCTAATTAACTTTGTGAAAAATTTCGAGAAAACCATTTAAAAATGTTTTTCATACGAAAACCATTATTTTTAAAACGCTACCACAAAAAAATCATCGATAGAAATCCGAGTCCAAAACCACATGTGTTCAAAAATCACAAATGTCCAAATCTATGAGCATCCAAACCGTCATAAGTATAATATCCAAAATCCGAAGGCATAGAATATCAACGGAATCACATATAAGCCTCAACCGATGTGTGTAATAGGGTAACACTATACTATCCAGAAGTATGTCCATACTTTATATGGAGTATAACCAAATCGTATATTATATGTCCGAAACTATATCTCGACCCTCTAACTAGGGCCTCACGTACCATCCCTACCAATCCCAACCGTGTCACCCGTGAGAAAACGGGGTGAGAAACCAACAAAGGGTCTCCTAGCGGGTACCGCAAGCCAACGAGGCAAGCATACTCACTGGTAACCAGGTATAAGTAAATAAAGGCCTATATTAGTAATGTAAGTGTGAAGAGAGATGAATTATAAGTAAGCATGCAACAGCCACTACTATAGCTATATGCGTCAACCAGACGAAAAGTCTAAATGTACCCAATCTGTACCGCCGTGTCGGTCTAATAACCTAACAAATGGCCGCTGGGCTCACGGGTTGTTAACCAACCACTTTTTCGAAAAAAAAAAAAAAAACACGCTCCTACGGGAGATCATAGAGATGGTGTTCATGAAATGTTGTCGAGCTGTGGCGATCAATGCGAGTATGATCAATAGTCAACCATCGACAAATAGCAAACAATCACTTCCCCTAAGGACACCCACAAATAGGTCATCGAAACAACACTGGTATGCGAGCACTGACCACTCAGGTCAACCGAGATGGACAAAGTCAACATCCTCATGAGTATGCAAGTACCGACTATTTAGGTCAACAAAAAAGTATGAGGTCGACAATGACAATAGTATAAAGGAACCAACCACTTTGGTCATGTAGGATGTATCCACGAGAACTAACCACTCAAGTCAACAATGACGCATCCAAGAGAACCGATCACTAAGGTCAACAATGAGGTATGCACAAGAATCGACCACTCAAGTCAACTATCACGCCCCGGGCTCTTTTTTTGGTTAAAAACAAAGCGAAATTTTTTTTTTTTTGAAAACCTGACCCTCAGGGTATGTCAGATCCGCCACAAATATAGAGAGTCCACTATTCACATGGACAGAGTGTCCCCTGTATTTGCACGGCGTCGCACAAGTACAAAGTACAATACAATCATATAACAACCACACTGAACATACAAACATTCATCATTTATATATCCATACACCATTCACTACAGGTTCACATTCAAGATTTAATCATAAAATCATAACTATTAGTTAAAACGTTTTCTACCCAAACTAGTTTTGAAACACTAAGTCATAAAAACCACGAGAAAACCTTTTAAAACTGTTTTCTACACGGAAACCATTTTCTTTTTAAAACTCGCTACCATGAGGGGTAGAAAATCTTTTCATTTTTGAAAATCCACAAATCCTTTTTATTACATGTTACATTATGAAAATGCACCTATAGTCAACATACTGAACCACACAACTGCCTAAGCTAAACCAAACGAACAGTAGGAGAAGAAGCTAAACAAAATAACCAGGGTCGGAAGCTCTATGGACCGCTACGAATGTATCCCACGTCTCGTCTCAACTCTCACCACCCGCAATACCTGAAAAATGGTGGGGGAGGTGAGAACATGTAAACATGTCTCCCTCCCGCTGGGTACCGCAAGTTGACGGGCGATGAGCACTCACCGATCGAGGAAGAGATAGCAACAATATGAACAGCTATACTAAATACAGTAGCAACAATAAGATTAATTAATTACAGAAGAATATATGTCTCAAATTTCTAACTTCTTAGAAAGTTAATTCTTCTACTATTAATTCTATGGACGATTCATAAATATGCATTTGGCAATAATATGAATGAAGAATGCCGATTTAATCATAAAAAAAAGTACACTGATATTATCCCTTTAAGTTATGACAGAGATTGGCTTATAAGGCATATAACTAACAAGTCTCACCAGCCAAATGGTGTGTTGCCAACTATAACTTATCTCACTCCTCCACGAACATGTCATGAAATAACTTTTTCCATATGGAGGATTCATTTCTCAATAATCTAGTGATCCGCCTTCTCACCATCAAACAACCGAGGATTACACCTTCAAAATTCATTCAAACAGTTCATTGGCCGCTCCCGTTCAGCTCATGTCACTATCATCAGCAAAATCGTCATTGTCGATGGAGCCTGACTCAGCGTTGTCACCATCACCTCCTCTCTATGATCAATACTCAGGGCCACATGAGAAGTGCCCCTACTCAAGCAACTTTTCTTAAAGACCGATTAATTCTGGACTCTTTTATTACCGCTGGTGAGATTGTCATCTGAGGTTCGAAAGTCGTGGAATGTGTAGGAATCAAAGCCGACTTTGAGAATGCTTATGACAGAGTGAACTGCGATTTCCTAAGAAAAGTTTTGTCCTAGCTGGGAGCTAGTGACAAATGGTATGGTTGGATAGATCAATGCATCTCTAATGCCAAAGTGGCTATTCTGGTGAACGGGGCTCCAGCAAAATGGATCAAAACCAAAAGAGGGCTTCAACAAGAGGACCCCCTTTCCCCTACTTCTTCCTGCTTGTAGTGGAAGGTCCGGCAAGATTAACAGACAAAGCAGCTAGCAATAACCTTCTAAAGGGGTTAGCCCTTCTATGAACTCCAAGGTTGCTAGTATCCAATATGGTGATGATACAACTTTTTTCTATGAGGCGAAGACTAGGCAAGTAAGGAACCTGCTCTTCATCAGGCAACTATTCGAGTAGGCTTCTGCGCTGAAAATTAATAAAGATAAGTCTGAACTCCTACATCTGGGTAAGCGTGCCAACTGAAGTGAGCGGCTTTTCTAGGTCATAGGATGTAAACTAGCGTCCTTCCCGATTTGCTACCTCGGTCTACCTCTCTCCAACATAACTCTACAAAAAGAGGATCGGTGGCCCATTATTGAACGTGTTGAGAAACGAATTGAAGGGTAGCAAGCTAAACACCTCTCTCAAGGTGATAGGCTAGTCTTGGTTAACTATGTACTGTCGAATTTGTCACTTTATTTCTTTTCGGCATTTCGCGCTCCGAAATGGGTACTATGATGCATTGATACTTTGCGAAGGGCTTTTTTCTCGGAAAACGGGGTCTCGTGTTTCCGAGGGACTCGTTTAGTGAAGGAAGTCCGTGTGTAGAAGTAGAAAGGACGGCGGATTCTGGATTCTAGATTTAGGAAATCTTAACTTGGCCCTTCTTGTGAAATAGTGGTGGAGATATCTCTCTGACAATAGCCTTCAGTGGGGCTCTCTCCTAGACGGCATTTACTACTCTTGGCGAAGACCACTCGGGAAGCGTGCCTCTTTCAGCCCTTCTCTCAAAGTGGTGGGGATGTGCTTGCGATCAAGGCCCTCTTTAAGTGCGATCTTTTATTCGATAGAAGACAGACGCTGTGTGAGCTTTTGGACTGACATCTGGCTCGACCAGTCCTCCCTGCGAACTAATTATCCAAATCTCCCCAATGTTTTACAGTGCACTAACCATAGAGTGAGTGACTGCTACGGCAATAACGGATGGAACTGGGGTAAGATCCTAACGGGATTCACCCCTACCTCGCAGCTTGATAGGGACTCGATTTCATCGCTGCTAATGAAGTCATTATCGACTGTGGTGCGCTAACTGCAAGCAATGATATAGTCAAATGGAGATGGACCCAGTCATAAGTGTTCACAGTTAAATCGCTTTACACTTTCTTACAAGATGGAGGGGTCAAAGACAATAGCTTCGCTCGATTGTGGAAGATTAGAACCCCATTAAAAGTCAAAATATTTGTTTGGCTTGTTTTGAAGCGAAAGGTACTGACTGTGGATAATTTATTGAAAAGGGACTAGTACGGTGAGCAAGAATGTGTCATGTGTAGGGTGGAGCCTAAGATGGTCGATCACCTCTTTATGCAATGCGACTCTACAAGATCTCTCCTGGCAAGTCAAGTTCCTAATAAATCAACCTTACTGCAATGCATGTCTGTGAGAGAGCTTTGGGGTCTAGTAGCCTCAAGGGTGGTGCCATAGGGGGTCTAAACTATTAGCCATTGCCTCCATCCGGTGGACTATTTGGTTGGAGCGGAATAAGAGAACCTTCCAGCAAAAGAAACAGAACTTGAGCGCTCTGACAATGCAAGCCCGCGATTTCAAACATACGTGGAAGTCTTTCTATGTTGCATTGTAACCTCTTTTTTTTTTGTCGAGGCCCCATTGCCTCAAAATTTTACTTAGTTAATTTCCTTTAAGTGGTAGCATGCTACCTTTTCTCAACAAAAAAAAAAGAAAGAATGGAGCTCTAATTTATTTTTCTTCAAATTGTGGTAAAAAAAATTATTAAGAAAAGTTTAGTTAAAACACTTTTAGTACATTTTATAATATTTTTTAAAAAACAATACGTCTACAGAAACTGTAATTGTACCAAACAAACACTCATAAGGTTGCAAGAATCGAATGCAATTAGTACATATGTGTGAAGGGAAAAAAGTATAAGGCAGAGTTAGAGAGAGAAAATATCGAGAGGGTTAAGGGTAAAATGCGATATATAAGGCAAAAGCATACATAACTTACTTCATTGGTAGACCATTTTGAATCGGTACTTAACCTTTCAAAATTTTGATTTTATTATTTAATTATTTAATTTGTTTTACTTATAGTGTAGGGAACCGCGGCGCTGTCTTCTGTGCATGCGCATCGGCCACCCAGCATCTCGTTGCAACTTCTAGGGCCCGCAGCATCAACCTATGGAACTGTCAACAAATGGAACGCATCAACAAATGGAAGTTCGGCCTATCCTCCGATCGTCCGAGTTCCATTGCGGCTTTCCTCCGCCCGTAACCCCCACTCGGTGAACCTTCTCTTTTGGGTCGCGTGGCTAAGGTGGAAGTTCTTGGCCCGCATCCTGGCAATGTCAAGGAGGTTCTTACCCATGGTCTATAAGCTAGATTTGGGGGATCTAGCAGCGACTATAAGGTGGCCAATTTCCATGCTTTTGCCATGGCCGTCGTCTTCCCTAACTGGGTAACGCATGAATTGGCCATTGGTCGTAGCCCTTTCACTTTTGATGATATTGGTTTTCGGTTCTCCAACTAGACCGAGGCTATAGAATTATCCAGGGGACATCTCCAGCATAAGGCCTGGATTCGACTTCATCACTGGCCACTTCTATGCTGGAATGAGGAATATGTGAAAGCTGCGATCAGTGGTTTTGGCGAGCTCTGGGATATTGATCCTCTTAGCGAGAGGAAAGATGATGTATCCTTCTTCAAAATCCTAATACGTTGTCATAATTATCGCTCCATTCCTGAAGCTCTCAACTTGATAGTAGAAGACAAGATTTTTATTCCTATTGAGATCGAATCGTGGAGAAAGCTCGTACCCATCTTTCTCGGTGAAGACCTCGACGAGAGACTTGGTCTTCGGCGGAAGCGCAAGAATCCTTTATTCGGCAAACGGGTTTTTCCTCGATTCCAGCGATGGGACGACCAACTAGGTCGGGATGACTGGATTGGTCCCATAGATCCAGGCTGTGGTGAGCCCGCTACTAATACTCGCTCTGCCGGGCCATTGGATAGGCCTAACTCCCCTCTCTGCAATCCTACTGCTCGTCGGAGTCCTCCCACTCCAGGCTTGGCGGGTTCCCTGCTCCAGTCAAAGCCCATTAGGACCAACCTTTCAACCCCTGCTAAGCTGTACTCCTTTAGGCACAACCTACGCCTGGCAGCCAAGAATAGAGGTGCCAACAAGAACTCTCTCCAACGGGCCCAAGAACTTATGTGCGAAAAGTTAAAACTGCAGCAGCTTGGTGTTGAACATCCCTCCCACACCTCTATCAATTTATCAGCAATCTATGCCGAGGATTGTTTGGACCTCTCTTCTCTTCATTCTCCTTTCACTATGGACGAGGTGAAAATGGCGGTCTTCTCCTGTGCTCCAGAAAAGGCTCCCGGCCCGGACGGCCTCCCAATGCTCTTCTACCATCGTTTCTGGCCTATACTGAAGGACGACATTCTCGACGTATTCAACAGCCTCTATTGTGGTCTTCCTGACTTACGTGGAATAAACACCAGTTGGATTTGCCCCGTTCCGAAAAGCATAACTTTTCGTCAGCTAGGGATCTCCGTCCGATCAGCCTTGTACACAGTTTGTCTAAAATCATCTCGAAAGTCCTCGCATCCCGGCTCCAATTGTACATGGACCAACTAATCAATCCTTATCATGTGGCTTTTATCAAGGGGCGTCATATTCTTGACAACTTCTTCTGTGCTCACGCTCTTATCCATCATCTTCAATTGGCTAAGCAACCGGCAGCTCTTCTTAAGATCGACTTCGAACGTGCTTTCGACCACGTCAACTGGAACTTCCTTCTTGATCTTCTTCAAGCTAGGGGCGTCAGCAACGTTTGGATTAGCTGGATCTCTTGCATGCTGCATTTGTCGTCTACGGCGGTGATTCTAAATGGAGCCCCTGGAATGTCTTTCTCCCTCAACCGGGGACTTCGACAGGGAGACCCTCTATTCTCCCTTCTTTTCGTCTTATGCATTTATGTTCTTTTCCGTTTGCTACAGCGTGCAGTCTCCGCCTATTCCATCAAGACTGTAGGCGTAGGAGAGGCTCATATCCACTCACTACAATTTGCCGATGACGTCCTCCTTTTCTTTGACGGTTCCACTAGATCTGCAGTCGCATTTAAAATCATTCTCAACGCCTTCTCTGACACCTCGGGACTGACGATCAATTTCAACAAGAGTTCCATTATTCTAATCCACCTTCCTTCTGATCAGGCCGCTTGTTTAGCTAACTTTTTCTCGTGTCCCAGGCTCAGCTTTCCTATCCATTACTTGGGCCTTCCTCTGTCTCCTAAGCCGTGTAAAGCGTATCTATTTGCCACTTATAGAGAAGCTTGACAAACGCTTGGCAGGATGGAAAGGATCTACTCTTTCTAGAGGTGGTCGCCTAGTTCTCCTCAACTCGGTCCTCTCTTCTATTCTAACCTTCTTCTGCTCGGCCTTTCTTCTGCCGACTTGGGTTATTAAAGCTATTGATAGAGTTCGTCGAGGCTTCTTCTGGAGGGGCCGAAAACTTTCTAATGGTTTCCATTGCCTCGCAAAATAGGAGCGCGTCTGCCACCCTAAAAAGGTAGGCGGGATCGGTATCCGCAACCTTCACGCCACGAATTCGGTTCTATTGATGAAAGGACTTTGGAAGTTCTATAACTCCACTTCCTTGCCTTGGATTCGCTTACTGAGATAGAAACATTACAAACGGAGACCGACCGCACTTGCAAAATCCATACCTGTCGATTCCTGCCCGATCTGGAGAGGAATGCTCAAGCTCGCCGTCCCTTTCTTCGCTTCAGTAAACTTTGTCCCTGGTGACGGAAAGGAAACGCCCTTTTGGAATGCTCGTTGGTGCGGGGATTCTGATCTACAAAACAGATTTGCAATTCTTTATGCGACCTCTGATCACAAAGATATCTCAGTACACACCTGGATCCAGCGCTTCAACTCTCAAGTTTTCAAGGACTTTCATCTACCTCAGTGCCCTAAAGAATAGCATGAGCTCCGTCAACTAGCTGCGCTGACCGGCAACCTCCACTTTAATGCTTCAACACGCGACTCCCTCATCTGGAGATGGAATAGCTCAGGGAAGTTCTCTACACGCAGCGCTTTCACTTTCCTCGTTTTTGATGGTTTTAATTGCAAGCTCCCTTTCCCGTGGACTGTAAAAATTCCTCTCAGAGTTAAAATATTCCTGTGGCTCGCTTCGAGAAACAAGGTATTAACGGCCGGTATCCTAGCCAAACGAGGCTATAATGGCCCCTCAATATGTGTGCTTTGCAATAATGATGCGGAGACTCTTGAGCACTTACTACTGCACTGCAACTATGCTCGATCAGTGTGGAATTGGGTGTTGTATAGATTCCCGGCCGCACATCTTCAGACAGCTTTCACCTCGGAAAGGATAGCAGCGCACTGGTGTCGACAGAGGAGGCTATTGACTGACGAGAGCAAAATCATTTTTGATCTCTACTTTGCGGCTACCTGCTGGGAGGTTTGGAAGGAACGTAACAGCCGAATCTTTGACGATCGCCTACTTCGCTACAACGGCCTGGGACAGAGTATTCTTGGCATTGTCAGCTTGTGGAAAGCTGTGCTAACTAATTAGGAGTGATTTCTTTTCCGGTGTGTTTTTCGCTTCTAGTGGGTTTTTTTGCTTCCTCTTCTGGTTGTGTATTGCCATGCCTTTGCGGCCGTTGCCCACTAGGGATGAGTTTTTGTTCCAACTCACTTCGGGTTGGCGTCATTGTATCTTCTCTAAAATAGGGTACCTCCCTGTTTAATCGAAAAAAAAAAAAAATTCAAAACGAAAGTTTGCACTTTTCACACCATTAATAAAATGCAGATTTAGAACTATATATATCAAAAGATCAATTTCTAATAATTTGTAACATTTCAACTTGAACAAGCTAAACAACAAAAAATAGCATAAATACTGACTTTGTAAATACATGAGCAAATGCGGAAAACGAAAACAATTTAGTTAGTTGAAATTAAGTTATTATTTAAGATTTAGTTTATTTTTAAGGGATAATTGCCTATATACCCCTTATACGTTTGGAAATATCCGATTTACCTTTTTTTTTTCTTTCTAAAATATCCCTCATATGTTCCACCGTTATTGCAAAATACCCCCGCAGTTATCTCGTGTTAAGTTAATCTAGGTTAAACGTGAGTTAACTATCTACCACAGTTAAAAAAAATTAAAATGGCAATTTTGCCCTTAACTTAAGGGCAAATAAGAAATATCGGTGATGGTAGAGGGCTATATTGGAAAAGTTCAAAAGTCAAAATACTTTTTGTGCCCTGATTTTAAGAGCAAATAAAAAAGACAATGATGGTGGAAGGATATATTTGAAAGGGCAAAATAGTAATTTTACAGAAATAACAGAGTTAATTAACAAATTTTAACTCTAGGGGTATATTAGAAATAGATTGGAACGTAGGAGGGGTATTTTCAATATTAGCCTTCTAAGAAGGGTAAATCGGAAAGTCGGAAACTTTTCAGGGGTATATAAGCAATTGCCCCTATTTTTAACTATCTTGAGGTAAATTGCATTTGCGCCTTCGAGTCTAAATCTTCACAGGTTCTTCCATCCTGTTGAGTTACAAATTGTACTGAAGAACAAGTTTTGTGGTTTGAGGTGTGTACCAATACTTTTATTTAGGTGATATTTGCCCTCACTCAAGCAGTAGAGGCCCCCAATAGCTAAACAATCGTCAAGACTTTGACGTGAGATTGAATTAAATGGGAGAAAATTAATATGCTAGGAGTCTGACGTGACTCGAATTCAGGAACTCCTACTTTGATACTATTTGAAACAACCGTTATACTCTAAAAACTTAAGCTGCTGGAGAACGGTATTTAAATATTTTTATATTTAACAGGCTTCCGTCAAAAATTTAAAAATTACATACCAGTTCATAATTAAAAGTGTTGTGGGGGCCAAACTACTTCAAATTCTGTTTTACAGGGCCGAATTAAATTTTAGGAGAAGACTATCGCACTAAAACCTCCTAATTTGGAGGCTATGGAGATGGGGAAACAGGATAGCTTCAAGCAACCAGGACAGCCTCAGAGCCCAGCCTATGAGCCCAACAACTCAACAGATTGAGCCCCACTTGGTCTACTTACTAGTTTATTATTTTTTACATTTTAATCTACTATTTTTTGTAATTTGCATTTTCGTATAATATAGCTAGAGATGAATATAAGAGGCAGGATGTAACTTAAAAAGGCATCAAGGAAATGAGTTAACAGTTTCTTTCTCCCTCTCCCCCTCTCTATTTTATCTTTCTTTTTTTTTCCCATTTTCTCACTTAATTACCTTAAGACTATCGCACTAAAACCTCCTAAGTTGGAGGCTATGGAGATGGGGAAACAGGATAGCTTCAAGCAACCAGGACAGCCTCAGAGCCCAGCCTATAACATGGTGACACTACGTCCAATAGAAACTCTACTTTCATTGGGAGTTATTATATATAGATTATAGATTATTAGCATCACAAAAATACAGCTTTTTATCAAATTTAAGTACATGATAAATGATAAATTATTTACATGGGCGCGCACATGCTAAATGCCAAAGTGCCTAGTGTCATTTAGTACCAAGTTTTCTCTAATATCCCCCTCCAATAACTTTAACTTCTATTTTGATTATTATTAAATTCTTCATCTTCCCATTTTCTCACTTAATTACCTTAAATTTCAAGCATACACTACTTGTCCAATATTACAATCTACAACCGTCACCATGATGTAACAAAATTGAGAGTTAGCAAGTATCTAGACGATCATTAACTGTTCAGCGTATCACCAATAAAAGTGATAAAAATTATCTTTTTTAAGAGAGATCAGAAAGGTAATAAATTATCTACTTTATTTATTTAAAAAAATTAATTGTAAGCATAAAATAATTAGCATTGGGAGTTATTATATATAGATTATAGATTATTAGCATCACAAAAATACAGCTTTTTATCAAATTTAAGTACATGATAAATGATAAATTTTAAGTCTTAACCTTAATAATTATTTACATGGGCGCGCACATGCTAAATGCCAAAGTGCCTAGTGTCATTTAGTACCAAGTTTTCTCTAATATCCTCCAATAACTTTAACTTCTATTTTGATTATTATTAAATTCTTCATCTCATAAGGGCCACAAAACCTTTCAACTTTTCATGTGGGACTAAATTTTCAAGCATACACTACTTGTCCAATATTACAATCTACAACCGTCACCATGATGTAAACATAAGTTTAAATTTAAAAATTATTTCATAAATTTTAATTTTAATTTGAACTTAAATTAAAAATTAAAAATTCAATCAATCATTTCGAATTTAATTTATAAATTTAAACTTAAATTAATTTAAAATCTAAAGTTTTATTCAAATTTTATTTAAAATTTAAATTAAATTTACGGATTCAAATTGGAATTGAAATTATAATTTTAAATTTGAATTTGAATAAATCAAAATTTAGTTTTATATTTTGAATTATCCATTTAATTTCAATTTTTAATTTTTTAAAACATATATTTAAAATTTTGACATCATTTTAAAATTTGGACGTAACTTTTAATATTTAATTTTCACTTGAATTTAAACTAATATATTATAAAGATAAAATTGGCATATTAATTTGATTACGTTTCTAATATCTATCTAAACCAAACATCGACAATAGAAATGGTTCATTCCGATTTCGATTTAGATAGTGAACCAAGTATAATGAAATATTAATGAATCATTCTAATTTCATTTCCAGCTTATTCTCGATTTCGATCATCGATTCCGACTTGCCCAAACACACCGTCGACAATACATTTTCTAGAAGCGGGTGAGGTGGCTTTTGAAATTGGAACTTCCTATTATATAGCCATCACCACTTAGAAACATGCATTTAAGCGCAATTTTTCTTAGCAATTTTTCTTAATAATCTTAAGTAGAAAATGACACTACAAAGAGAGACTAAGTTTAGACTCACCAACAACAGGTTGTACCAAATTCATTTGTTGAATATAGAATATAAGAATGCCATTTTATAATAATTCATAGTTTCAGAGATAAGCGGTTGTTTACATAGTATATAATATAAATTTGAATTTGAATAAATCAAAATTTAATTTTATATTTTGAATTATCCATTTAATTTCAATTTTTAATTTTTTAAAACATATATTTAAAATTTTGACATCATTTTAAAATTTGACGTAAATTTTAAATTTTAACTAAAATTTAAACTAATATACTCCTCAAATAGCTCAACAATAGTTGGAATTCAAATTACAACTAAATTTAAATACAAAACAACATAACAAACTTAATTATCAATCAAATTCAATTTTTAAATATAGGACACAAATTTAAATAAAACTTTCAATTCAAATTCAAAATATTAATTTAAATCAAAAATTTAAATTTGGCTTTCAGATTAAAAGTACAATGTAGATTCAAAATTTTAAAATTTAATATAAATTTTGAAATTAAAATTTTATATTACAATAACTTAAATTTAAATCATGCATTTAAGCGCAATTTTTCTTAGCAATTGGGTATTATCTAATTTGATAAGTAGAAAATGACACTACAAAGAGAGACTAAGTTTAGACTCACCAACAACAGGTTGTAACTAATTCAAATTGGTAACCTATTTAATAAGTTACTTTTTTATGTAAAATTCAATTATTTTACTAATTAAGAGTTTATGTTTACATAGTATATAATATAAAACATTTTAAACCATATGATAAATGATTGTTTTATACTTCTTTTTTTTACATTGTTCAAATTTTGCTAAAATCCTAGTCTTATTTAATTTTGTCCGATAAAATTAAACATATATATAAGTCTTAGCCCTTTTAAAGTTCTTCTCATATATAATCATTTGTAGAAATAGATTTACAGATGAATAGAAATTCTATTTTTTAAAAGGCTGAACATAATCATTCGTTCTTATTTGAGATATTTTTTAGTAAATGAATTATAAAAGTTCGTAGAAAATATTCTTTCATTTCTCATTTTTAATTTTTATTGAAATAGATCGATAGAAATGCTATTTTTTAACATATTAATTATAGTTGTTTGTTTTCACTTGAAATATTTTTTTAACAAATTGATCATAATCGTTTCGTGTGATTGGATCTATAGATGAATAGAAATGCTATTTTTTTAGCAGATTGATCGTAATCATTCATTCTTATTTAAAATATTTTTTAACAAATTGATCATTACCGTCGTAGGGAATATTATTTTATTTCTTTTTTTGATTCCGTCTATCATAGTATAGATATACATAATTATATATACAATATAAATTTTTATTATTTAATTTTTAGCCCAATCTAAATATAAAGCTCAACTTAATTATAAAAAAATTATTTATATGTGAAATTTCAACAATTACATCAAAATCTAATTTATAAGATATAAAAAATTTATCTTCTGCATATATTCTTTTGAATTCTTTTAATTTATTGTTCGTGAATCCGGTTTGGCATGTTAATAATAACACAAATCAATTTTTCATTGATATTTTAACGAATGATGCCGACCCAACTCACTCGTGTTTGGTTTGTTGACACCCCTAGTGCCATGTCAATGCCCATGTGCCACTTATGTTAGTTCTAACAAAAAATCGACAGTAAAGATTCAATTGAAATAATTTCTAAAGATTGAGAACATAATTGAAAAATAAAAGGGCGGAACCTAATTAAAAAAAAAAAAAATGAAAAAAATTTGGAAACCATTGGTATAATTTATTCTAAAAATATGTAATTTGCACCATAATTACAGCTAGTCTTTCGTTATTTAAATACTAAAAACTCAAAAGATAATATTTAATGCCGTAATTTTGAACCTAGTTTTTTTTTTTTTTTTTTGAGACAGATAAGAAAGACGCTATCCGCTTCGCTTATTTCAAGAAATAAACTTAACTGTAAATGCGAATCAACTAACTTCGAACTCTGCTCAGATACCAACCATCAAATCCTTTACCACTTTACTCTAGGACGGTCTGTTGAACCTAGCATTTTAGTGGACAAATTGGTGATGATTAATAAATAAAAAAGTTGCTAATAATTGCAGTGATCACCCCACTACAGTACTCCACTGGGGAAACGTCACTGCCAGTTTAGTTGGTATTCTGTAATTGGTTCAGGGATTTCAGTCCTCTAATAAATTTGAGGACTATCCAAAATTTTACCAAAAATAATTGCCAAACTACAAATGTCAATGGGTCTGATTGAAGACGGATTTTTTTTTTTTTTTTTAAGATCTGAACCCAAATCTGAGTACCGAAAATCTGAGCTCGTCAGATTTCAAAATTTCATAATCAAAACTGAACTCAACAAAATAAGCAAAAAATTCGAAACTGAATGCAATTATTTCTCCTTACCAAAATTTTAAAACATATTATATGCTCAAATCGAAATTTTCAAAATACAAATTTAAATTTCTATGTTTAATATATAATATAAATCGGGTCCAGATTTGATTTAGATTTGGATTTTGGTTGGTGTTTGGGTTTAGGTTCGTGTCGGGAATAGATAAAAATCATAACCAAACTCGAATCAGTCCGGATTTTATTTTTTACATCTGTAACTGAAACTATAACAGTCTGGCATCGGTTAAATCTACTCCGTTCAGGTTCGGATAAAATCTCGAGTATTCAAATTTATTGGCATTCCTATTATTAAAACTTTTAAACTTTATTTGGATGCAGGGATATCTTGCACAGTATAACATTTTGATTTACTTAAGAAATTTCTACATTGTCCAAATGAGAAGTGTGATTTAAATATTTAGAATAAAATACCATATTCGGCATCAAAGTTATTTTTTAAGAATAAGATAAATCATTTTGTAGGCGAAATATACAATTCTATCAAATTACGGATATCAAGACCTTTCAAAACCTTGACAAATCAAACTTCCTACTTCCAATAATGCTAAAAAATTCTTATGCCGAATATGTTATTCTTGAATAATTTATTCTGGCATTCAAACAGTGTCTTAGGTTTTATTAAGATGTCAGAATAAAAATTTTCTTGTCTAATTAAAATTTAGAGTTTGATTTTTATTTTGTAAAGGATCTTGGCGTCCATAATTTTGTTAGAATAGTATTATTTACTAACAAGATGCTTTATCCTGTTTTAGATAAAAGATCTAAAAGCTGGTTATGCTATTTCATTCTAGGCATTTGATCACATACTTAGCTTTCTACCACAATAGAAATTTTTTATTATGAATAGCATATCACTAAATTTTTTTTTTTTTTTTTGAGAGATCATATCACTAAATATTTAAAAATATATTTGGATGTGGGAATAAGATATTTAATGATAGCTTTTTATATTTAAAGATTTTTACTGTGATTGTAAGTTAGGAGTTTTTTTTTTTTCTCTTTAAAAAGTCTAGGCCTTCGTGATAGATTCACATAGTTTACTTAAAAGATGATTTATTTTATTTTGAAAAAATAATTTGAATACCAAATATAGAATTATTTTAGAAATTTGATCACACTTTTCATATATCAAATATTATATGCATGCTTATTGAGAAGATAAAAAAAAATAAAAATAAAAAAAAGCTGTTGTTCGTAGGCTTAATAGTTTCTTTGTATATGAAAATAACATTGGGTGGCTGTGAATCCTGTTGTTACAACTAGTTGTTAATGTGCCTGTAAATATACATGACATTTTGGATTGTGTGTATAAATTAATTAAAAACTTTCATATTATACTTACCAAAACATCAATAACCCAATAAAAGCAACATTATGTGGATCTTGTGGTAATAAGAAAAAATACTCTTGACCTTTTAATATGTTATTCTTAATAGCTGTTTTTTTCTTTTTTTTTTTTTTTGTTTGAGAGATAGATAAGACACCATCCGCTTCGCTTAATTCATTTAGAAATAAAACTTAGCTGAAAATATGAATCAACTAGGATTCGAACTTAAATCTCGAGATCAACTACCAAGACTTCGCCATTCTTTCTGACGATCGGTTATTCTTATAAGCTGTTGATATATAATATATATTGGCAAACACATAATCTATATTTAGAGTACGCGGACAAACCAATCAAAAATCTTTACACAGTGAATATCACTGCTTAGAAAGAGTATAAAAAGATAATATTCTAGAGACAAATACTAAATTATGTCTTTGAAATCACACTATGAGGAGCATGAATGTTTGATTCTCAAATTTTAATTATTAACTTTCTAAATTATTACAATTAAGTCCCAAACAGCCCAACTTATTTCATTAAATATTAATATGATGTGATTGGTGATGCGATATTAATTAAGATGTCGGGTTGCTTTCTCATCAGTAAGTCATCTATATTTAATTAACTAAATTAAATTGTGCGATTTGACTATGATAATTTATAGAATTCGAAGCATAAATTATAATAAATTAAAATTTAAGAACTCAATCAAAACCCTCCTCCTGGCTTGAAGACAAAGCATAATTTAGCCTATTAATTTCTTTTTTAAAAAAATAAATAATCATTGCATATTTAACAGGTAGTGGATGAAATGCACACATACACCGGGCGCATGCAGGGGTTTCCGTTGCCGCGGAGCCGTTTCGGTTCTGTAACTACCCATCGGGGCGGCAATCCATCACTTCACGCCAACGACACCAGACAGAGTCTCTCTCTCCTCCCCCGGTCTCTCCACTGTCGCTCTCTGCTCCGCCGAGTCACCAGCGGAAGCGCGCTCCACTTTCTCTCCCTCTCATCTTCTCCAACCCTCTCAATCATTCCCCTCCCCACCCCCTCCCCCCCTTCTACGCCAAGCAAACCCTTCACGTACCCCCCACAATCCCCCTCCCCAAATTCACCACCCACCTCCCCCTCCCCCCCTTTTATATGCCCATGCCCTAGAGAGAGAGAGATAGAAGGGCCCATCGCAAACCCTAGACGGAGAGGGAGAGGGAGAGGGAGAGGGAAATGGCTACCGGCGGCGGCGGAGGGAAGAGAGGGGGCGGCGGAGGAGGAGGAGGAGGAGGAGGGTATTACATGGAGGAGAGGCGGTGGAGGCCGTGGGTGGTGCCGGTGATCGTGGTGGCGAGCGTGGCGGTGTTCGTGGTGGAGATGTACGTGAACAATTGCCGGGATCGGGCCAACCCCTTCGGACCCTGCGTCGCAAGGTTCCTCCGCCGCTTCGCGTTCCAGCCGCTCCGCCAGAACCCCCTCCTCGGGCCCTCCTCCTCCACGTACTTGCGTTGCAGCATCTATTTCTTTCTTTTTTTGGAAAAATTTACTTGGTTTGATTCTCTAGATTGAAGTTATTGTTTATTTGTGCTAATTTTGGGGAATATATATATATATATAGAGAGAGAGAGAGAGAGAGAGAGAGAGAGAGAGAGAGAGAGTTGAGCCAGGATGCTATCGATAAGAAACGCTCTTTTGCCATTCATTTATTTTCGATGATAGAGCCTCCAAATCGACGATCGAGACCGAACATTATCTATACCACTTGAAATGTTTAGAAATCAAATTTCAAATCTTTTTGACATCATTTGCCTAATGATCAAAAGGTTTCAAAATTTATAATTTTAATGGTCGACATGAGGCGTTTTCTCGTTTAACTGTGTAAAGATATCCAAATCAATTAAATTTTTGTTAGAAAATTCTTTAAACTATTTAAAACAAGATCTATACTCTTGATCTTGATTACAAGACTTCTATCATCATTTTTTAAAGAATATTCATTTTCAACCGTTCATTTTTTTGTCCGCTGGATGGATAAGAGAACAATATCGAAAATGAATAAAATTTGATTTCTAAACATTTCAAGTGGTATAGATCATGTTCAACAGTGCCGATCGTCGATTTGAAGGCTCCATCATCGAAAACAAATGGGTGGCAACAGAGCCCGTTTGCTATCGATAGCATTCTAGCTCAACTCTCTCTCTCTCTCTCTCTCTATATATATATATGCTCTGTTTGTTATCGCGGGAACTAGCAATCTGATAGAAAACAACTGAGAAACTGTTTGGAGCCGAAGGAATTTATTCATTTATTCATGTCATTAATGCTTCGCTTTGATGGATAGGAAAAGGAGAGGAAAAAAACAAAACAAAAAAGAGAAAGGTTGAAGAAAAAAGAAGTAATTCTCTCTCCTATTGTTTGGATTAATGGGAGAAGAGATGAAAAGAGTAACTTTCTCCTTTTGCTTCCTTTCTCTTCACTTTCGGAGAGAAAAGAAATCGACCGTTATGGAAGGTCGTTTTCTTTCCGTTTCTCTATCCTCTCCTTCTTTTCTCTCCCCGACTTCCGATCCAAACGGTTTCTCTCCGAACTTACTTTTTCTTTTTTATTTCGATCTTTGAAAATTGAGAGGGTTTAGAATTGGCTCGGATACTATGGTTTTTTAGAAAATCGATCTGATAGGAAATATAGCCATTTGAAATAGTTTTAATACTACTTGAACTTCAATTCTTAAAAGTCCATTATATATCTCACGGTGCACTCTTCCTTGAAGGGGCTGGCGGTTTCTCTGTTCATTTTCGCCCGCTGCCTTTACTACTAAGTTTAATGATTTTCTTTTATGTAAAGTTGGATCCCTTTTTTGTGATCAGTGTTTGCCGCTAGCATTAGATTGCAAGAACAAATCTCACTCCGCTGTCTTTGCTGCTTCGATCTTGATGATTGGAGCATTGTTTTGTGATAAGAAAGTTGGATCCCTTTTTTGACGATTGTTTCTAGCATTAGATTGCATATTGAATGTTTGTTTAGTCTTCCAATTTCCTTTCTTCTGAGCAATAGTCTTAGAAGATGTAAGTTCTTTCATGGATAGTTATTTATACTATTACTAGCTACCAAGTCTATAATAACTCGCAAAATGTTAAGAACTAAATGGAGATTACAACTTCCTACATACCGGACAAACTTGAATTTTATGTTGAAATACGACATGGAATTCATTAGCCTGTATGTAGCTGGTGGTGGATTGATGATTATCTTTTGCAATTTTCTCGAAGAATTTGAACGATCTAAAAGCCCCTCTGTTCTCTCTTGAATAAGACACTGAAAACCTACAAATTGATAGAGAATCACTTTTCTTGGTGCGAGGACATTGTTCTAAATTAAATCATTTTGGAACTAGTAACTTGAGGGCTGAGTGATTCCTTATAACTCAAGTAACAAAGATAATTTGCATGTGCTTGGTGGTAGGGCAAGCTCTGGACACTGTGAGCTGCATTTTGCCCCGTGGTTTGCCTTCTGTATACGACTGAATGCAGATCAGTGTCTAACTCTGTTTAAAGATGTTGGTATTAGTTGGAATCTTGGAGAGGTATTGAAATCGGTCGTATCGTAGTTCTGGTATTCTCCTCTAATTAAGTGCTTGCATCAGATAGATGCGTGTTCCATCATGATGGAATTTTGTTTCAGGGTGAGTCAGTATGATCGAAACTTGTTAGCGTGCTGTGCACTTGTGTTTTGGCTTTCTTTTATTAGTATGATAATAAAGGTAAGCACTTGGCTTCCGGGTTTAGTTATAGTTTGTTTGTCTCCTTCTACAGTTTGGAGAAAATGGGAGCTCTTGAATGGAAAAAGGTAGTCCATCAGCACCAAGGATGGCGGCTTGTTACTTCTATTTGGTTGCATTCAGGTCTAATCCACTTGATTGTGAATATGCTAAGCCTGCTCTTTATTGGTATTCGGCTTGAACAGCAATTTGGATTTGGTAAGCTTCATTCTTCAAACTTGTTGATTAGATAGCTGGATTCTGTCTAACGGTTATCTTTTATTTGAATTTAGCAGAAATATTCGGTATACGGTTAGAATTCTTGCAATGCCCAAAACTTTTGGAACTAAAATTTTGTTGTTGTGCTTGTTAATGCCATAGATGTTTTACCAATAGAGAATTGTTTGACTCCTACATAGGAAACCTGATAACCCCTACTACTCAAGCCAAAGTTCATTCTGAAGGGGGACTGCTTTTTTAACCTTTTCCTATCTCTATTTGTGGCAAGAATAAGTTTTCTTACTTCTCTTAAAGTAGGCTTACTGTTTTTATGACTATAGTTTGTTCTAGTTCTTCTAAACTAACATTTTCTGAAATCATGTCATCATGATCCGACTAGCCTACTGTTATCAATAACTCAAGTGGATTCAATGTTAAATAACATCATTTTATTTCTGTGTTGTGTCTTCCGAGGTTTGTACTTAAAACCTATTTTGCGTGGACTGACCATTTCTTCCTTGTCATCAGTGCGTGTTGGAGTGGTATACCTTCTAACGGGATTTGGTGGCAGCATCCTTTCAGCTCTTCTTTTGAAAAATACTATTTCTGTATGTGCTTCTGGTGCTTTGTTTGGACTACTGGGTTCCATGCTGTCAGAACTACTCACAAACTGGGGCATTTATTCAAACAAGGTTAATAAAACTGTTAGTAGCTTTGTTTTAGCTAAATTTGCCGTAATCCACTATGAATGTTGTCTTTTTCATTCTGCCTTCCCTTAAGTGTTCGAGACCCCTATGTAGTATGACTTAAACTAGGCGAGAATTTTGCCTCCTTTGTCGGTGCTATGATAGGATAATATCTGTCACTTTGCTCAATGGGGCAAAATGTAAATTTCTGCGTGACAATATGAAATCACAATATTTGCTTGGTCTAACATTGTGTTTAATTACCATATATCTCTGTAGTCTTGTCTTACTGCATCAGGTGGCAATTTCAGGTTGCAGCTTTGTTAACTCTTGCGATCATCATGGTGATCAACTTGGCCATTGGAATATTTCCACATGTTGATATCTTTGCCAGTATTGGGGGATTTATAACAGGCTTTCTCATAGGGTTTGTGTTGTTGGCAAGGCCCCAATTTGGTTGGTTGGAACCACATGATTTGCCTCAGTCCACCCAAGTCGGATCGAAGTACAAGACACACCAATATATTTTGTGGGTTATTGCACTTCTGCTGGCTATAGCTGGGTGAGTATATCTGAAAGAAAGAAAATCAAGCTTTTATATGCGGACTTTTTTCTATAAAAAAACATACGAGCTATACATCTCAGATCCTAATAAAGGATTTAAGTGCCTATCGGCACAAACCTTTTCCATCTTGCCATACCATGTCGACAAAATATCGGCACAACACAACCCCTGTGCCAACGATGGCACAGCTCAAAACCCTGTTATCTTGAAATTGTCAAGCAGTTTTCTTGATATAAGTCTAAAAAATTAATAATGATATATAATAAGCAATTACAAATTGGTGCTTGAGAAAAGAAATATTCTATGCCATTAATTGTCAGCATATATGTATTTTTTGTGGTCAGAATGTGTCGGCTCGGCCACGGCACGCAGCATGCTATACCGTATTAGCAAATTTTCAGCACGACCCTGTGTGACGGCACTCAAAACCTGGATCCTAATTCTTTGCAGCGCTTGATTGAAGCCACGTGTGGTGGTCATTTGGCCTGGATTGTACATAAGCTTTTCTCCTCCCAAATGAAGCTGCAGCACCTTGGACAACAAAAATAAAAAACTGGGAGCTTACAAAGCTGATATGATCTTCTAGCCCCCAAAGCGGAAGTTTTAATTTAAATGCTGCTTCTGCAGCAAGCTGTCGGGAGGATTTTAATGAGAAAATCTGTTAGTGCTTTTCAAATTTCTTTGCTGAAACAGCAATTTGCAGCTGCTCAACCTTCCAGAGCGCCACAGATTGCTGTTTCAATTTGTTACTGCTTCAATTTCCTACAGCTTTGCTTCCCTTCAACATGGTTTTGAATTCAAATTTATGGAGTGATTTATATCGCTTCTCTCGCGTCTGCAGATTTGCAGTTGGTCTGGTGATGCTTTTCAAGGGTAAGAATGCAAGTGATAGCTGCCATTGGTGCCACTACCTGAATTGTGTACCAACATCAAAATGGAGCTGTGATAGTTGAACAGCTGCATTTTCCGGCTGTGAGTTTAGCTTGGCAAGAACATTTAATGGATTTATGTGATTGTACATAGTTAAGGAGCAATATGTAAGCTATTTGTGCATTCGTAGCTGTGCTCTCTCTGGTGATCAGTTTTTCTTTTTCCTCCATCTAAACCATCAGCCTCATCCGGCTAGTTACTGTATCTGATTCTCATTGTGTATTGATATTTTGTTGTGGTATTGAAGGAAACTTTCTCAATGAAGTGATGATGAGCATTGTGGAGGAAGAAGTTTGTGATTCTACTGTAACAAAATTTTCTGATTAGTCAATGAAATTTTCTTTCAATGGAGGTTCTTAGGTGTTAATTGGGCCATTTTTCTTTTGTTTTATTATTCACTGGTTGATAACGCTGTAGGGCGCAACTTCTCTGATTTTCTCCTCTACATCAGCTGTAATATTTTTCTAGTTTGAGAGAGAATAATGGGAGCTTGCTATTGCTTTATTCATTGTTTTTTAGAAATGAATTTATCTCGAAATGTGAAGAAACTAGGTTTTGAATTTAGGATCATGGACACCAACCGTCAAGTTCTGTGTCACTCGTGTCCCAGATTGGCTAGAGGCATTTGTTTGTCTTATTATTATTGTTGACGTAATAACTTTCATACTTCCAGAATTTTAAAAGAGTTGTCAGTCCAAAGCGCAAGTGGCAAAGGGCCTCATAAATCTGGTTGTGTATTTTTTTTCTATGAATGTTTATTCTTTTTATTATTGCATGAGTAGTAGATGTGCAATTTGTAGGATATATGTTTTGGAAGTTTTTATTATTTTTTGATAGTTTAAATGCTTGAAATATATATATATGTATATATATATATATATATGTATATATATATATGTATATATATATATGAGTAGGGCTACTATACTATTATGAGTAGTGGAGCCCTACTACTCATAAGTTGTTTTTCGATGATAGAGCTTAGAATCGACGATCCACTCCGTTAAATATGATCTATAGTATTTAAAACTTCTAGAAAATAAATTTCGTAATTTTTAAATCATTTACCTTACGATCAAAAGCTCACAAAATTGACAATTTTTAACGGTGATGTGGGATACTTGCTAGTTTAACGGTGTAAAAGAATTGAAATAGGTTGAATTTTTGATAGAAAATTCTATTCACTACCTAGATAAAGATCAATTACTCGATCTTAAATTGAAGGATCCGATCATCTATTTTTAGGACGTCGTTCGATTTCGGCCGTTCATTTTATGCCCATTTGATGGACTTTATTATGATTTCGAAAATTTACGAAATTTATTTTCTAGAAGTTTTAAATACTCTAGATCATATTTAACGGAGTGGATCGTCGATTCGGAAGCTCTATCATCGAAAACAACTTATGAGTAGTAAGGCTCTCTACTCATAATAGTATAGTAGCCTACTCATATATATATATATATATATATATATATATATATATATATATATATATATATATATAATTTGCTTATGTCTACATATGACGACGCCGGTAAGCGCTGGCAAACGTGCCGACGCTATAAAGCGTTGTTAAATTTTAAAATTTTTTATAATAACCTGAAACTTGAGGAGATGTTGAAGCGTCGGCAAAATTAAATTAACGACGCACGAGAGCGTCGGTAGCAATTAACCGACGCATGCACCCAATTTGCTTCCGACATCGCATTTAACGGCGCACCCGCCGACGCTTTTCTTTGCGTCGGTGGACATTTTCCCGATGCTTAATAGCGTCGTAAAGTTCAAAAAAAAGGTCGCTAGAAACCCCTTCTGTTGTAGTACCTTCTTAATATTTTTTAAACAAACTTTTTTTTTATTTTTATTTTTTATATTAGAGGTAATCTCACCATCATATATATAAAATAATAAAATTTTAAAAATTATTTTTCAACTGCATGCAACCAAACAAATTATTTATCTTTACAGGTATTTTTTACTACATCCAACCAAACAATATTCATAGTTATAATTATTGTATTTATAATTACATCTAACTAAACGCCCCTTAGATTATTGAAGGTGGGGGTGATTTCAAAAATTATATTTTAAGCGCACGTACGCCCCTCCGCACCAAAAAGTGGACGTTGGAAAGGTCGGTCCTGTACCCTGATTCAAATGAAGGGTTTGGGACGCGGGCGGCGAGGAAAAACGACGGTTACCCTCCTCCCACGATCGCGCTCCCTCTTCTCTCCTCCTTCCGAGCCACAAACTCCCCCTCGCTCGTCGACTCACTACTGTTGCTCTTCCCTTCGCCGGTCCCCCCCCCCCAAAAATGCCTCCTCTCGCCCCTCTTTCCTTCTTCCTCCTCCTCCTCCTCCTCTTACTCTCCTCCCTCCCCTCGCCCCTCGCCGTCGAGATCCTCGCCAAGTCCCGCCTCGAGACCTGCGCCAAAGTCTCCGGCTCCGACGACCTCACCTGCGGCAGAAAAATCGTCGTCGACATGGCCGTCCCCAGCGGATCCGTAATTCCTAAACCCTAACCCCGATCCCGTCGTCTCTTCGTCGATCTCACGACGTAGCTTAGTTTAGCGAGAGCGAGAGCATTAGTTTTCTCATCGACCGTGGCGGTCGCGGATCTCTTCCGCATCGTCGCGGTCGATGGCAAAACTGATGTTCCTGAACTCGCCAACTTCGGTTGGTTTCTGAACAGAATTTGCTGTAAAAGTTATGGAAACTTGGGGCCTCAATTGAAATTGCGAAATGGCAGAGCGGTGGAGAGGCTTCGATCGTCGCGGAACTGGTGGAGGTGGAGGAGAATGACACGCAGAAGATGCAGACCATACGGTCGCCGCCGGTCATCACGATCAATAAGTCGGCTGCGTATGCACTCTACGAATTGATGTACATAAGGGTAAAAAAATGATTTCACTTGGAGAATCCATTCTCTTTTTTTTTTTTTTTTTTAACTTTTGTGGGGGACTTCTCCTTTTAGAAAAGACTGGATAAATCCATGAGCAATATCATGTTAGGAAGTTGGAACTCTGAGGCATGAAAATATGCCTTTTCTTTGCTCAATGCTTTATAAAGTAGCATTTTCCAAGAGATGTTGTGGATAGAGTGTGTTAAATCCTCAAAATCTAAAACTAGTTAGGAATGTGAGATGACTCGATGATATGCAGATGCAGATACAGATGAACAAAGAGACGAGGTTGGGAAGTAGTATGGGAGGGGTGAAAGCAAAATGAAAAGTAGGGTCGGCAAGATTGTTAAGTCAATTAATCGTCCAGCAGTATTGCGTGGCGATTTTGATCTTTGTCACTATATCCAAATGACATATTTGTTCCTATACATGAGCCATTCAACCCATACCATATTCCCTCTGTTCTGAAATTCTTATTGTGGATTCAGAGCCTTGATTAGAAAGGGGAAAAAAAAAACGAAAGAATCCCGCTTCATTCAATTGGAGATTTGGAGTCCTAGCTCCTCCCCAACTGTAGCTAATGATCAGCTCAATCACGACCAATCTATCGAGGTCTCTTGTCCACCACTGTTGTGGTATTGTCGATATTGCCAACTTCTGCCAACTTCCTTACTTCGTAGCCTGCTTTGCTTCTCTCTCAGTACCAAAGAGGCCATCAGCGGCATCTCTTCCATTATGCTAATCTCCCTATTTTGCAATTGTAATACCCTATTTGTCCTACATCAAATGGAAAAGAGGTTTTGATTGGGAATATCAAAGGCCTTGCACCCTAATAATAATAATAATAATCGGGCTTAAGTATTTAGGGCCAATGGTTTGGACCTAACGAGTTATCATTGCTAGTTGGTCGGGTTGTTATAATTGGTATCAAAGCCAAATACCAGTCGGAAGTGTAAGAGCTAAGTGCTATTCGGGGCAAGGTGCTACCCCATCAGTTTGGTAATAGCTATCTCTTGAACCTGTAAGAGCCATCTCTAAATTCATATCTAATATCGCTTGATAATTTTGATCTATAAGTGTGATTGAGTTTGGTCCTGACGAGAATGTTAGGATCTAAATGGAGGTAAGTCGTAACACCCAAATACTTCCACATTGAATGGAAAAGGAGTTCTAATTGGAAATATAAAAGGCCACGCACCTTAGTAATAATAACTGAGCTTAAGCATTTTGGGTTGGTGGTTTGGGTCTAATGAGTTCTTATTGCCAGTGGGTCGAATTGTTACAACAACACTCTCAACAGCTTCATTGCTAAGGTCCAGACCATTCGGAATCCGGTACTCGCTTCGATACTGGATTTTGAGAATCCGCAACCCGCTCCGATACCGACTATTGTTGATCCGGTACCGATTGTTGGGATTCCGCAATGGAAGCGTCGAATAGGATTTTTACCATAAATCCATCTCCTCAGCAGAAGCTGACATAATCACAAAAGAGAGAAAAACGATTAAACATAAAATATGCAGATAAAATAAGATTCATTAAATAAGAGAAGATTATACCTGACTCCTCTTCTGAATAGAGTAGCTACAACTCCGAGCCTTCTTTTTGAATCTCTTCTACCCTTCTCTCGTCTTTTATAAATCTAAAAGACAACTCTCTTTTTCTCTCACATGGACCAGTGCACTAGGTGTATGCAACCATTACTTTCTCTCTCCCGGTACGGCTTCAACCAAGAAGGCACTCTCTCTCACCGTACTCACACTCCAAAAGCATCCCAAAGAGTGCTTTTATAGTGCATCCTCTAAAATGTACGCGAATCCTAGTCCAATTAGGATTCCTACTCCAACTAACATTTAAATCTATATTTCATTTATCTCCAATAGATTTAAATGTTTATCCTAATCTAGTTAGATTCATACTCTAATTAATATTTAAATCTTAATTTATCTCCAACAGATTTAAATTTTAATTCTTATCCAACTAGAATTAATCTACAAATCTAACCAAATCTTAACACAGACAAGCTTTATTATCGCTATGAGTCTCAGTTTTGGTTGAAATTCTCCTACAAATAGAATTTCCACCTATCTCTAGTCTGTTCAGAAAGTGGTGCCTTCGGTGTCTCCAGTCCTTCATGGTCACTCCCTGTTGCGAACTACCTGCTGCCAATCTGCTCGGCCTTTTGGCCTCAATGAACTCCATGTATCAAAAACAGTGTTCCAGCATATTGAAATATGTCACCTAGAAATTTCTGTGACATTGTCAATCTTCGTCCTAACTTTTGCCCTTTATTCATGTGATATCTCATATCTGATAGAAAAGAATGGTTATAGTAGCAATTACTAAATGAAACATATTCCTATATAATTTTAATTGTGCATTGACCCTACTTGCATGAATTCTTAGGTTTCCAGCAAGGATTAAGTGCCGTGGCATGGGATCGTGCCGGAAACTTGCTGGCACGGTACGGCACGGTGCATGCCGAGCCGTGCCGACGCGTGCCGGTCAAAAAAATACTTGTGTGCCGACACATAATAGCATGAAATATTTATTTGCTTTAGCAACAAAATATTTTAACTATTTATTATGTCTTTTTATCACATCTTTTAAACTTTATTGAGAAAATTACTTACTAATTTAAAGAATAGAAGGTTTTGAACTGTGCCATCGGCACGGGGTCTGTATCGTGCCGGTATCTTGTTGGCACGGTACGGCACGGTGGATACGGCCCGTGCCGACGGGCACTTAAAACCTTGGTTTTAAGACATTGATACCGCTTCTTTTCTTGTTTTAATGTGCATTATTTGTTATTTTCTTCAGGATGTGTCTTATAAACCCGAGGAATTCTATGTCAAAACGCATAAATGTGAACCAGATGCCAGTGCAAAAGTTGTTGAAATTTGCGAAAGGTAAAAACCAAATGGCAATAGTTATGACATGTTAACTTCTCTTTGTTGTCATGATTTTTTTTTTTTCCCTCCTTTGACCTCTAAGGCTGTCGTGGCAATTTAACATACTCATTTGTTCAAGCAACTTGATCACTGCCTTGCTTGACAGTCCAAAAACTAGTTAAAGGTTGAGAACTTGTATTAGGAATTGATATTTCTTCAATTCTTCATTTACTGATGATGAATATTTTGAGTTAGTACCCTAAAGTGTGGTGCAAATTTCTGTTCCTCTGTACTTCTCATTTTGTCTTCTCCATCCTTGTAAATTTTGATTTCTTGCCCTTTTAGATGCAGGTTATTTCATGCAAACTTGATAAATCTAGTTTATGTTTCCTGCTACAGCTCGACTAATCTAACCTCATATGTTAAATGGGTTATGTCAGCATTGTGGAAGATTGGCCTACTAGCTTGGGAGGCCATAGTTTTGGTTTGGGGCCATTTATTTCAATAGTGTAGTTGACACAGACATGAATGACCTAACTAGTAATCTAAAATAGTTGGTTTTGCAACTTTCTCTTCATCCTAGTCATGCTCATTTTTCTCTTGCACGGTATATGAGACCATTTTCATGTAAGCTATTATTTGGTCGGACGTAATGGTAATACAAGGCATCGGAAGGACTGATTATAGTTTTCGTTGATACATATGGAATGCAAATTCATGCTTGCTTTGTTTAATGTTTTGTCGGTACATAAGTTGCAAATTTCATGCCTACTTTGTTTAATAAGCTATGTTAGATAAACAAGCATATTCTGAAATCCTTTTGCAAGAGTTGAAAATGACGTTGCTTATTTTTCATTATTTTGTAAAATCACAATTTTCATGACAGAACATTATAATAATTTGATGTATGATGGTAATTACATTAAGCTCTCTATACAGGCCATCTTTTCTTTTCTATTTTTGGGGTCAGTTTCATAGCTTATCACTCTCGTGATGTTAGTGATGTTACGCTTCTGTGAGCTTATCTGCGCTACATGCACGCTAGCTCGGAATTCATGCAAAATCTTCTTAGCTAGTAGTTTAATACTGTTTCAACTTTTGCTGTTGGATAAATATCTCTTTCTTTATTTTTATACCATCTGTTTGCTCTAGAATTTTCTCTGTTTAGTTCATTGCAATTTTTTGGTAGCTGTTAACTCTATTGTCTGCATACAAGTTGCAAACCCAAACTGTTTCTAGAACTAAATTTCATTTGTATGTCTGGATATAATCTTTCCCAGTCAAGTGGTATTTGTATACACTTTTCATGTGGTACTTTTGCATACATGAAAAATTTATCTGTTTGTTTTTTTTAATATTTGTTCGATATTGTAGGTTGCGGGACCAAAATGGCCATATTATTGAGCATACACAGGTCAGTTATGTTTCATGTAATTTTTTCATCTTCTTCACATTGCAAACTAGTGTGAGAAGATTAAACTTGAATGATAAGCGAAGGGTAGGCATACCTGAAGTGACTTGTCATTTTTGTATGCTTGTGTAAGGATGAGTTAAAATATGGTTGAGATATAGGCTCATAATTGGGAGAAAAAGGAGATGGGCTCATAAAAAACTCAGTTACTATTTATCATGGTCATAATACTCAGGAGCTAGTAATATGCTGATTTGCCAATGATGTTGTGCCAATTTGGTGGATTAGGTTAGCAAAGAGTCAAGTCTGAACTCATGTCCCCCATTAAGGAACTTATGAGTACAGGATATCAAATTTCCATTGCAAATACTGCACCTAAGAACTGAAGTTCTTAGATCGACCTGTCTTTTAACAGATCGGTGAAATATTTTAAATAGGCGTGAAACAAAATGGTATTGGAGTAACTAAGTCTATATCCTTAATAATTAACATCCAATTGATGACATTTCCTTCTAGTTTTTCACCTTCAACCATTTTTTGCCTTCAACCATGTATCCATGTTCTCTACATGAATCTGATTTGACTCATTTGATTGTTATTCTCTATGTTGCTATCCTTTTATAAACCCAATGACTAATCATTCACAATTGAAGTCTTTACTAGCTGAAAAGATTCTATTAGTTAAATATGTCTGGAGCTGTAATTGTTTTAGCTTTAAATCTACCCTTGCATTTAAGCAAGGATTATCTCTCTCTCCATGTGCAATACATAAAGGGCGCTCATATCATTCCGAATGATGAATAGCTGCTGTAGTTTTGGCCTAATTCATCTGTTGGCTTTAACTGCATGATTTTCATATGTTAAATTTGTGTTTGCTAGACCATAATATTATGTGAGGGCTATTCTTCTCCCTTTTCTTCGGAAGATATGTTCCAGTTGCTATTGAAGAGCACAACAGTGTCTATTAATTACCACAAAAATTTTACCATGTAAGCAAGGTTTCCATAATAATAAGGAAGGTTCTTCCCGCTGGTCTTCTTTATTATCATTCCACTTAGCTTTCAATAGGAATTTTAATTCTATTTACTGGAAATTCCCTCAGCTGAAACAGAGCTTTGTCTTACACGCATGCTATAACTTTTAGCCTTTTAGTTATTTTGCCATGAGGCTGTTTTCTGGCTGCATATCTACTACGATTCCTGCATTCCACTCAGTTTTATAATGCTTGATTAGTATATTTCTGTCTATTATGCTTTTGTAACAGCCAATTTGTTGTCCGTGTGGGCCTCAAAGACGTGTTCCTTCTTCTTGTGGAAACTTTTGTAAGGGCCGAATTTGACCTTCTGCTCTCTAGTAGTTGTTTATCATTTTGATTTCTCTGACTTGAAATATATCTGTCCAAGAAGTCGACAAATTGGTGAAAGGGAAGGCAAATACTGCTCACTGTCTACGGTTTCCAGGTGATTGGTATGGTGATCATAACATATTGCTGCTTCCCTAGGTGGTAGTTGACAAGCACATTTAGGCCCTGTTTGAATTTCATAACAAGTTATCCAGTGATAACTTTACTCTATGGGGATTTTCTTTTGTGATTGCAAGTTGGGAGTTTGATTTTAGCTCCTTGGAAGGTCTTGACAACCATGATTTGGTAGTATAACATATTTCACTAATGAGATGACTTATCTTGTTCCAAGAAAATGACATGAAGGTTAAATATGGCATACTTTTCTAAAGATCGATTATACTCATCTACCAAATTCTACTAGTTTTTTGAGCAAATGAAAGAGATGGACTGAACAAGATATTTGTGCATCCAAACAGGGGCATAAGTTAGATGGTTTTGGATACTAAAAGTATTAGGCTTCTTCATTCATCTGATAAACTTCTGAAAGGCGCGCTTATTCTTGCTTTACGAGATAAAATCTGAATTTCTTCACACTGATTCTTATTCTATATCATCTTTGTTTTAAATGTCCTGTGTTATATAAATCTGTGATGTTTAAGTTCAGTGAAAAAGATTTCACAATGTGTAAATGCATCTCTATTTGGACTGAGCTTTTGTTTTTAATTTGTCATTTCGTAATCTACATTGGAATTATTATGACTTAACATTGGAAATTTTGGGGGTACTCTCGTTTACTAATCTTTTGGCTTGTTCAAAAATTTTACACTGTTGTTTTTAGCCATAAAATATTTTTCTTTTGCCTTTTGGTTCTCAATGGCTATAAATGACCTACTGCCGTGCCGACCATTATGTGCATATCTAAGAAGGGTATTTTGGTTTACTTATGATGGAATGGAAAATATGGTTTTTCAGCATATTCTTCCAATGTTATGACTATTTTCAAGTGCTCTATTTGATGATTCACTTTTTGAATGCATGTTCCCGAGGTGAAAAAGTCATTAATCAGTTAGGTACTAATACTGGTATAATTGCTGTAGGTACCCCATCCTTTGCCTTGTAAGAATCCTCACGAACTTTCAGAAGTTTCATGCTACATTTATAAGCAATGGAAGGTTGCCATATCGTTATAGAACTGGCTCACCTTTAAATTGTTGTTTCCAGCTGGCTCTATTTTGGTAGAAAAATGATGATACTAATTCTAAAATAATGACCAATGAAATAGTTCTTTAAAGTCGCTATGTGATGACTGATGTATTCTGTTTATGATTCATGATTTGAAACTATGCACTTTGTTCTTAGAGGTATCTTTACCTGATTATGCATCGTAATAATCCTCCTTTCATAGATCTTTGATGGGAGGTTTATTTTAATCTCTGTTCACACTGATATTGCATCGACATTTTTTTGGAAAGGTTTCATGTTTTTGGTATTGGAAGAAGGTCACTCGGATTTAGCATCAAGATACAAGTGAAAAAAGGATCTTCTATTTCGGTTAGTATTGAACTTTGCCCTACACCAGGTTCTAATTTTTGTAATGTAATCATCGAATTTCATTCTAATAGGGTTGTCTTGGATTCTTTTTTGACACATCATATGTTGTTATGTTGGTGTAGTTATGTATGAATGGAGATACATATAAAGCATATTTCCTGGCATTGCAAATCATTCTTTACATAATTCTGACGTATATCCTTGCTTATTTGAGGTGCATCGATGAATATATGTTGTAGGATTAAGCATGCATACACATTTATATGTTCATGTATGTCTCTCACTATGCATATATATGGATGAACATTTCCATTATGGGTTATAAGAAAAAATGACACCCATATCTACCACGGTTGTGATATCACGAAAGGCACCTTGCGTTATGATTTAATAATGTATTTTCACCCAGAAATAGGCCCTAATTACGAAACCCTGTGTATTTAACTTTTGTTGGTGGATGTACAATATTCTTGAATAGAACAATTTCACTTATTAAAATGTGACACCCTAATAGTCCCACATCGGGGTCTTAACGGGGGAGTCTGTGACACCCCAATAGTCCCACTTCGGATGGGAATGTGGTTGTCATTGGGTTTATAAGAGATTTAAACACTAGTAATAATAACTGGGCTTAAGCATTTTGGGCTGGTAATTGGGCCCAAGGAGTTATTATTGCTAGTGGGCTGGGTCGTTGCATTTGGTATTAGAGCCGGTTCACCAGTTGGGCATGTGTGGCGAGTCTCGGCTGAGCCAGGGTCTGGATGACGGGCTAGCGAGACGAGTCTCACATCGCCTGGTGATCGTGGGCTGTATGTGTGATTGTACTGACGAGGATGTCAGGGTCTTAACGGGGGAGTATGTGACACCCCAATAGTCCCACATCGGGGTCTTAATGGGGGAGTCTGTAACACCCCAATAGTCCCACATCGGGGTCTTAATGGGGGAGTCTGTGACACCCCAATAGTCCCACTTCGGATGGGAATGGGGTTGTCATTGGGTTTATAAGAGACTTAGACACTAGTAATAATAACTGGGCTTAAGTATTTTGGGCCGATAATTGGGCCCAACGAGTTATTATTGCTAGTGGGCTGGGTCGTTACATAAAATTAGTCTGTTTTTCAATTGAATACTCGTAAGTTTGCTATCACAAAAGATGCCCCTCCTCTTTCCTCATCCCATAAACCAGAGTTTGGTAGCATATCTTTTGTAAGTCACAGGTTGTTGGTCAAATCAAATAATGGATAAGCTAACTAAAATGATCAATTTCCTTGTCCCACTGTTTAATTCACTCTAGTGATAGAGTGAGGTCATATAACCTTTGTAGTTTTGTTTTACTTTCTAATACCACCAAAATGGATATTGCTTTATTAGTCTTCTTTTGATACTTTTTCTTTTCTTTTTAGTATAGACCTTGATCGTTGTTGCACATTGACAATAGCCACAAAGTAACAAACAACAATCCGAAGGTTAATCACTCAAAATTGTGCGTGTGATATGAATTTTGACTTTATTTCACTATTTCTTGGAATACTGATTGTTTGCTAACATCAAATGATCGTATCTTGCATTATTGTGATTTTCTCAGCAATGATCATTGTTTTGCAAAGATATGGTCAAATTTGTCGTGATAGAATATCTACATGGATTCATGTCATACCTGAAACTAACTATATGGAAAACTTTCCTAAGTTTTAATAAATTAGTTGATTAATTTGCAAAGTAATCTATCTCTGTCTTTCGCCATGTTGATGCCTTCTTGCAGGAGGTTGTTGTGGGTCCTGAAAACAGAACAGTACTTTCTAGTGATAACTTCTTGAGAGTAAATCTTATTGGTGATTTTGTTGGCTATACAAGTATCCCATCATTTGAGGATTTCTATCTTGTGACTCCTAGATCGGTAATTAAAAGTTTGATTTATGTGCCTTTATATGCTCATCATCTCTTTAATAATTAGCATTTTGCACATAGTTTATTTTATTGATACTTTTTGAATCTCATATTTATTTCTTTATACGTGGTCCAAGCCTTGGTTTAGATCCTTCTTTTAATTCAATTTTTCCATTCATACCCTCCGTTTTGTTAAACAAATCTTTATAAGAGTTTGTGCTCATTGCTGACAAAATCTTGCGCTGTACACCCCTATAGATTAGTTAATTTTTATTACCTCATATTTCTTTGTCTTAATGTATGCCTTTTGCTTTCAAAATGATGACGGTTATGGAACTACTTGTAAAGGTGAAGTTACTACCATATGCATGCTGTATATATGCTTTGAAATGATTAGTTTATAACAAGTTTAACATATCTACTCATGTAGATAAGCATTCAAACTAAGTCCATTTCTAATGTGGAAATTTTGAAATTCAATTGCTTCATTAACCATTAGGAGTTGAATTGTCATATTTCTAGCTTCCAATAGTCTCTTGTAATCTTAGGATTTTCCTCCACGTGCTATTAATAAAACTACATGAAAAAAGAAATACCAAAATAAAGAGAAATATGTATAAAGGATAGATAACAATTCACGTGGTTCAACAACTTGCTTACGTCTACTGGGAGAACAAGAGTGATATATCATTTATACGAAGAAACTAGAGTACAAGTACTCAACTTTATACCCCATTACTTTATTATAAGAAAAATCCTAAATAAAATATTTCAAATGAACTTCTCAAAATAGAGAGCAACTAATGAGCTTACAAATATCAATTAAGCCTTTTGGGCTCTCTGTTCTCACTTGACCACATACCACACCACTTGCTTTGTATGCCTTATATAGTGGTGGTCTTCTCTATTAATTAGCATGTGAACCATGGAATGAGAGAGACAAATCAAACTTGTCTGCCACCAATTTCTTCCATCGGTTTAAAAAGTTACTATGCATGAAACACATGCCACCATCCAAAATCATAAACCCAATATCACTTCAAAATCTTCGGTAAACTTGATGCACTATAGACCAACTTAGATATTCACAACTCTTTTGCATATGAGAAACCTTATGGTTTGAATGAGTATCACTATTATGTTCTATACCAAAAAAGACATGTATGATGTATCTGACAAAGTTGTCATATTTAAAAATGTGATTTGGGTGGAGAGCTGATAAAATGGATTGATATTAGTACAAACATACAACTATATATATATTAGTTATTGAATATAACTGAATACTGCGACTAATTCAATGCATTTTAAACCATCTAAGTATTGTACTATAATTTAAATTCTTTAAGAGGGTTTAATGTGGCGCAAGTTATTGTTAAGTTGCAAATATATTATGAGTGACATAAGAAAACTAAAAATATTCATTATGATTCCAATGAATTAAGTTAATTTAACCTATCTAAGATTTCCAAGTTATCTTGCTTTGAAAGTACGGTTACCAGAAAATGAAAAAAGAAAAAGGCTATTTAGATAATAAATTGTTGTGGAGGGCATGCTAACTCTTGCAATGTGCACATCTAACAAACATGTATGCTATTTTCTCTTTCTTTTTCTTCTTATAATTCTTTCTTTATTTTCTTCTTTCAATCCCTTGTCTTTCCTCTTTGCTCACTTCTATCTTGAGAGGAAAGGGAAAAGAAAAACCAAAATCTTGGATCTATTTATTAGGTAGACCAAAAAAATTTATAAATCAAATTGTTATCCATAGATTTTAAATATTTCTAACTTGTAAATCTCCTTTTCGAAGAAATATAAAATTTCGTTAATTTTGTTTTAGAGTTTACAAAAATCTGAAAGGTGATCCACTTGATCAAGTTATTATGTTGTCCTATGTTTAATTTTCTTGGATAGATCTCACATTTTGCACGAGATTTACAATAAAAATTAATTAAATTTCTATTTTTAAACGTCCAAAAATCAAAAGATAAGGTTGAAGCAATTACTCTGTAATTTCTCTAGATTTTGTCATATGAAAGTCACTTGTATAATTTTCTTCGCTAGGTCAAATAATTTTTCGCAGAAATTTCAAAAGAATAATTTTCTAATTTCTACAATTTTGAATTAATAGATTTTAAAATTTTGAAGATAAAAAGATAAAATTGACGCAATGGAATTCTTATTCTACATAATGTTGCCATCATACAGTTTTTACCTCACCTTTCATAGATGAAACTCGTATTTTCTCATAAAAAGTTGACACAAAATGATATTATCCAATTCTATCATTTATAAATTTTAAATTTAAATAAAAGGATATGCAATCATCCAATATTGAATTTACAACTTTTAAAATTCTAGTAAAATTAAAAACTAAAATTAAAGCAATTGATATTTAATTTTTCTTAATTTATTCGTCGTGTGGTTTATTGTTAAATTGTCATGGATAGATCTCACAATTTTTCATAAAAAATTTAGGAAAATTTAATTTTCTTTAATTTTTAAATTAATATTTTAAAAAATTTGAACAATAAAAGTAAATTATCGAAGCAATTGCTATCCTATTCTTGTTAATTTGGTCAATCTACGGTCCCTCTTCGAATTGATATGGATGGGTCTTGCAAACATGAAATTTTTTAAGAAAAAATGATTATTTGTTTATTTTTGTAATTTATAATTTTAAAATTTTGAAAATAAAATAATAAAATCAAAACAATCTGAACCACATGATTTTCTCATCATATAGTCTATTTTAATTTTCGTGAATGAATCTTGTAATGCTTTTCTTTATGTAAAATACTTGTGTAGAAGCCTCACACTATATTAATTATATTCTCTGTGTACGAAAGTTATATTTTAATTTACATATAAAAAATGCCTACCACTATATTAACTAGTAAGTGTAGTAAGTTATTGTTGCCAATAGGTCGAGACATATTAATACAAAGCCAAAATTAATAATAATTATCCCAAAACTTTCAAAATAACATTATAAGACCATATTGAGACCTAAAAATATAAAATAAGGTCATACCAAAGCGTGCCATTAGGAGGCCTTGCATGCCCATAAGTATGCATGCATGGCACGTGTCGTCACGCAGTTGTACCCAAGCCATACCATTCCAGCTATCTACCGGAACGTTCCCATGCCACAATACTTTAATCCTAATTTAGCCCATAAGTTGATTCAGGAACTTTTAAAACTAACTCATGATGATTTCACGTTTGGAATGTTCGAATTTTATTTTTTATTTTATTTTAAAAATTAGGTGTACTACAGTTTCCTTGGGTATTATATGGCATGGTATTGCCTTACATTCTTTGACTTCCATTTTGCCACGCAACCTTTCATTTTGCTTTGTAGATATTCGTCAACTTTGGTGACCTCACAGTTGCTTGAATTCATTAAAATGAAGGGTACTGCTGGTCAACCACAAGAACTAGGGAGAAATTTCTCGAAGTGGATGCTCTTGGAGAGAGTTCGGTTTACATTAGATGGACTTGAATGCAACAAAATTGGCGTAGGTTATGAAGCTTATAGAGGCCAGCCAAACTTTTGCTTATCGCCACTATGGAGTTGTTTGCATAATCAACTTTGGCATTTTTGGGAAGTAAGTACGCATCCATGAAATCTCTTTTATTTTCATTAAGCTCGGTAAACAAATTCTTATGTGTGTACCTTAAGCATTTTGATGTAAGTACAAAGTCTCATATTTTTTTGGATTTTTTGAAGGATTAAGGCTTCTACATATTGAAAACCTGGTGAAATTTTCCGAATGATTTGTTACTTTGTAATAAATGCTTTTTTTGTTCAATTTTTGTTTAAAAATCTCTGCAATAAAGGCTACCATAAAGCTTTTATTACTACTTTGTACTTGCTGCAATACTCGATAGATGAAGTGGGCGACATTTCTAGAAACGGCACCATTACATTAACTATCTGATATCATCAAGATCGCATCCATTGTGATGGATAGCATTCTCGCACCTGAGGTCATCCATTCTAGTATCACCAATATTTCATCCATTCTTATAAATAGCGTTCTCACACATGAGGTCATCCATTCTGATATCATTAAGATTTCATCCACTGTAATGAATAGCATTCTCACGCATGTGGTCATATGAGATGCACCAAAGAGGAATTCATTAAATCAATTTTTGTTAATTCTTAGAATAGCACAATGGTATTGGCATAAAGCCAATTGCATTATTTATACATGATATAAAGAACTCTATATTATCACACTGCTAACAGGCTGATCAAAATAGGATAAGCAGGAACCAACCACCACAGTACGTCGTGGAAGGACGGTTTGAAAGAATCAACCAACATCCGGTAATGTTCCCTTCAGCTAATACATATCTATTTCTTTTCACCTCATGCATTTTCCCTAAAGTTGAGATGAGCTATTTACATAATTATTGTACAGAATGCAGGAAGCCATTCATTCTCTGTTGGGATTACTGAAGTCCTTAATACTAATTTACTGATAGAACTAAGTGCCGATGATATAGAGTATGTGTACCAAAGGTAATTACTACTGCATATTAGTTGTTTAATTGTCTTTTCCCTACTAATATGTTTACACAGCAGTGAAAAGAACTGGATAACTCCCACTCCTTAGAAGATTTCTGTAGGGTTTGTCAAGTTGCACAAATCCACTCTGTAATCAATAATTGAGCTGTACAATTAGATTTTTCTTCGTTGGTCAAACCATCTAGTATTGATGTTCAGTTGATATTTGATTAGCAAAACAGGTTGCTTTTTTTCAATTTTCTAGCCTTTCCTATTTTCTAAGGGAAAATCTTGGATATCATTGATGATGATCCTGATTTGATGATATTATTTTTGCCTATTTATTGAAATAGCATACTTGGATTTGAAGGCCTTAAAAGCATATGAAATATATGCTTGTGTCCTAACAATCTTGCCTCCATTCAAATGACAATCAAACCCGACATGCTAGCAAAGCATGTGATGTGATGTGATGTGAACTCATAAATCTAGCCTCCCAATATCATCTTTATTGCTAGGTAACATCAGGTAACAAATTTAGCAACATGTTGTCACTTTCCAGCATGTGATAACCGTACAATGTTTCCTATTATTTCAGGAGTCCTGGGAAGATTATTAGCATTAATATCCCTACATTTGAAGCCTTAACTCAATTTGGCACTGCTACAATCATGACTAGAAACATTGGTAAACTTGAGGCATCATATAGTTTGACGGTATGCATCTGAACTATCCTTTTTTTTTACTTGTAGGACCTGTTCCCAGTATCAAACATTTCTCTAAATAGATTATGATATTCTAGTTGAGTTTAATTGAAGATGTTTATGGTTTGATTAAGTATGTGATTCCTATTAGATGATTATTAAACTTCAAAGTAACTTTTATTCATATCATAATGAGCAAGTCATTTTTCACGTCATATTTCGAGCCTATGTAATATATATGCTATTTTCAGCTCTATGCTTCATAGTCTTAAGTGAAGTTGCAAAAGCATTTGCTTGCCCTGAGTCATGGTAAGTTCATTAAGAAAAAAGTCAAACAAAATTAAAATTGTCTCTGTATTCTTTTCTTGCTTCCGAATGCAAAGGGCAAACTAGAAGTTGATTTTTGTTAGCATAATATCTTTGATGGGGAGAAAGAATAGGAAAAGTGACCCTATGGAATCAAATCTTAACACTCTTTAGATTCTTCTGGGATCTACAGTACTTGTGGTATTTGATTTTATTTTGACTTCTCTTGTTAAGGGTTTTACTGTTTTAGTTTTGAAAGCAATATTAATATATATCATCGTAAAGAGTCTAGCTGGGAAGCTTCCAAAAGCATGGAGGCCTTTGTGCTTCCAAGTTGTTTTTAATGATAGGACATCTGAATCGACTGTCGGCTTTGTTAAACTTGATCTAGAATATTTGAAGTATCTAGAAAATAAATTTTGCTATTTTTCTATATCATTTTTCTAGTAATTGAGAGAGCTCAAAATGAACAATTTAACTATCGATGTGAGCTGTTTGCAAGTTCAATAGTATGAAAATATTGAAATAAGGTAAAATTCTGATAGAAAACTTTTTATACTATATAAAGCCAGATCAATATTTTTTATCTAATATTTTAGTATTGTATCATCAGTTCTATAAGGTTTTTATTTTCAGCCATTGATTGAGCCCTTTAGATCATTAGGTAATGATATCAAAAAATCGCAAAAATTATTTTTTGAATACTTCAAATCCTTTGGATCAAGTCTAATGGAGCCGATTGTCGATTCAGAAGTCTTATCGTTGAAGATAACTTAGAAGCATGGAGGCCTTAGTGCTTCAAAAAGCACTCCAACTAAGGGTTGAGCTTAGTATTTGGAATCATGAAGACTAGCTTTCCTCAGAGGTGAAGGAATAAAAACTTCGTTAGTAGGTAGCAGTGATTTTTTTATAAATTTTATCTTTTTGTTTTGCTATGACTTCGTTGCTTAGGTTTATTAGAAGTCCTAATTATATCTCACTAAATGCAAATAGAGATTTTGGAACGGCACAACATGAAATGTTGATACATTATTGCTAAATTAAAAGTTTATCTTTCAACGAATATTTATCTTACGTGATAGCTTCTATTTACCAAAGAAACCAAGGATTTAAGTGTTCGCGGCACGAGCCGTGCCCCCTTTGTCATCCTGTGCCGACAAAATATCACCATGATACAGCCTTGTGCTGATGGCATGGCTCAAAACCCTCTTTTCTTTAAAATTTGCAAATAATTACCTCTAAACAATTATATTATATTAGTGTCAAAGAAAATAAATATCTTATGTTATTGTGTGTCAGCACGTTTTTTTTTTTGTGACTGGCATGCATTTGCACAACATAGCATGCATAATTCTGTGCCAACAAGTTTTTGGCACGAGCCCATGCCATGACATTTAAATCCTTAAAAAGAACAGTGTACGAAGCCATCGTCAGATTTACCCATATTTTGGGAATGAACTAGAATGTTTGCTATTTAGTATCATGTAGTTAGATAAATAAAACTGCAGAAGCTTCAGTTGATTTAGGTGTAGATAATGATGATATTATGGTACAAATGTTTGCTTCGAAATTATGAATCTGCAAATAAATCAATCCTTGTGAACATAGAAATACATGTATGTCACATGTGTTTGTGTATTTTAAGTTGACTTTTGATGATGTTCTGCTGTATTAGATGTTTAAAAGAATCGATGGTACAGCACTTGTCGAATAAAGGAAAATTGTTGACTTAGCTTGGATCATTGTAATGTGAACTTATACCCATATATCTTACTTTTATGCAAGTCATGGGACATCAAGTTCAACCATGGTATATTAAGATGGATGTTTGATTAACTGGAACATGAGCATTTTTATATTACTCGTATATCTTCTTTCTATGCTTGTCATGGTTCATCATCAAGTCAGCATAGTTAAAGTGTCATATTGAATCTTGGGAGATTCCTCTACTCAATCAAAGCTAATATGAAATATTTTGACATCTTTTCTTATGACTCTTAGAAGCCTCTCTTTAATTTAATCAATTTGAAATTAACTTTTATAGCATATCAGTTTGCTTTCAAATCACTTCTCTTTAAAAGAATATTAAATTATTTAACCTATGTCATGTGTGCGTTTTTCATTCTTTTTTGTTAAATTATGTGAAACAACCATAATTCTTAAAGCTTAAGCTATCAAAGAACATTATTTTTAATATTTATATTTAACACTCTCCCTTATGTTTGGGTTCGAGACATTTTGATAGGCCCAATATGTGGACTTGAATTAAATGGAGGAGATCAATAATATTAGGAGCCTAGCGAGACTCGAACTCAGGACTTCTGGCTTTGATATCACGTTAAATTATGTGAAACAATCGCTGTTCTCCAAAAGCTTAAGCTACCAGATAATATTTATATTCAACTCCCTCCCTAACATTTGGGTATTTTTTTATATTTAACACTTCTGTAACATATTAGCATTTTTGTTTAACTTTTGCTACTTTATCTGTCAATTTTTTCGTATGGTTTTTTTATGACATGCATCGAATCATGAACACTTTATCTATAAATGAGTCATGTCAGAATTTACAGTGTCTATAGGAAGCAGCATTTTCTTTTCTTTTTAATGCAATATTTTGCTAATCTTTTCTGATTGGGATGTTGCATTTTGCAGTTTGACTGCATGCGTGGTGTTAGTTACGTGGAGGTACTCTTTATTTTCATTTGCACTTTATAATTCTTAATTCCTTATTCAGTAACTACATAACTACGCTTACTGTTAACTACATGATTTTCAGTACGAAAAGGTGTTAACCGATATATCACTAATGGAAATTATTTGCGCTTCTTAGAAGTTTCTTGATTTTCTAATTACACTATACGCTATATCTTGTTTCCTTATTTTAGAAACTTCCTCAAGAAGTGCCTTCATTGTCTTTGTTCATATATGCAAGGCAAGGATTGCCTATGTCGGCTGTGCTGGCGCAGTGGCCCCCCACATGGCGCATAGTTGTGTGCCAACACTGATACTCAATGTGCCAATTCTGTGCCACTGTGTGCTACTAGCACACTATTTCTGCGCACCATTAGCATAGGTGCATGCCTAAGTGCCTTTCTGTCCCATGGCACGGGGCACTATTCTTTTCGATGTGCTAATTTGTACTGTTCTTTTCATTTGAAACTCAAATTTAGATTTAAATCAATGTGTTGCCGCCTGATTTGGAGCACCAAGCCGTCATCAGCTTTTTGCATTAAAGCATTGACTGAAATTAGCAATTGAATTGCTCTAATCCTTTAAAATCTTAGATAAAACTGTCAGAAAACCTGCTTTTGACTTTACCATATTAAGCATACTTTTCTTTGCAACTCTTGGTGGCCTGAAAGTGTCACTAACCTTGGTGCAACTTCTAATACACTTTTTATCATGGTGTTGCATTTGAGCCCTTAATCATACATGTCAGATATGATTTCTTTTCTAGCTCATAGATCGTTACTAGCCATCGTTCTTTTTTTTTCCCCAAGATAAATTCCTTGGCAGGCAATGATGATTGCCCATCACCCACCACCTTGCTGGCCTTTAATAAACAGAAGTTCATCTTTCCTTCACTATACCAGAGTGAAGTTCTTTTTCTTATTACCTTTCGGAACATTGATATTTAGTTCTTCAGCTAAGTAGTCTCATCTTTTATATATTATTACTATGTCAAATACTTTGGTCTACAATCTTCAGCTATTAAGAAACTAGTTGATTTACAATCTTGAGCTATTAACAAACTAGTTGATGTAGACTAACTAGGGTTCTTGTCAATTTTGTCTTAAAAAATAGTATTCAATTAAGAGCTTATGTTATCGATTCTTTCTTGCCATATATCTTAAAGGTTATTTTGAAGTTACCATTCTTAGACATGTCAACTCAAATTATCCAATATTTCCTAGTTGGACGAAAGTCCCTTGTTTAGCTGAACCACCTACTGCATGATAGTATAGTTTTATAATAAATACATTATTCTGATAATTTGAACGCATTATTGACACTAAGCTGAGATTGGTCACTTATCTATCTGTCTTTCAAGTGCAGGAACAGTTCTTTATTATGAAACCAGATGAGGTTGTTAGCCGATCGTTCTACTTATATCCAACAACAGATCAAGCTGCAAAATATCGATGTGCAGGTGAGATGCAGATAGTAATGAAAAAAGATGATCTACTAATAAATTAAGTTTACCCGTCTGTCTTTAAGTAACTATTTTCATTTACACCCTTTGTGAAACTATTTTTTGTGCTTCAATGCAGCAATTTTAAAAGCCTCGGATTTTACTGAAGTTGACCGTGCAGAGTGCCAGTTCACTACTACAGCTACCATTCTTGATAATGGATCACAGGTTTCTCAAATATCTTTGAAAGTTGTTTCTGATTAGTACTATGAAAGTTGTTTCTGATTCGAACTCTTTGTAATTTTTGTCTTTGAGGTAAACAACCAAATTGAAATGGTGAATTGCCTCTCGTTAGAATTACATGACATACTTGTGACAAGCTTCTTTTGATGTAGTCCTCATGATGCAAGTATTATTATAATCAACAGCCTGATCAGGACAATGTTTGGGCACTACTAATGCGACTTACCCCTCTGTCTGTTTGGTCTGTGTACTACACTAGATGTAAAACTTCGACTCTCATTGCATAGATCTGATTTACTAATTTGGCATGTTGTAGCTGTCCTAATAGCATTGGCATCTGCTTAATTTATCTTCTTATTTTTCTGATATTGAAAACATTCATTACCCGCAGCATTGACATCCTTGTCAGTATAAATTGCCTTATATCAGCATTAATCTCTTTTAGTTAATAATTTTGTAGATTGTTCCTGCTGATGAACCTAAGAAGAATGGTATCCATGCTTTCTTTGAAGCTATCAAGGGTATGTGGAACACAATGTGGGATGGTGTGATCGACTTCTTTACTGGTAAAGCATGTAGGTATGTTTCGTTACCTATTTTATTATATGTAAACTTTTTTAGCTCAATATGCAGAAATTTCATCCTTTGATATTTCTATTGAAGTTTTTAAACAACCTATAAACACGATAAAGAACAATAAGTGGATGGACATTGGCGAATGTTCTCCTCTTAGGAATCCTAACTTCCTCACGAGGCAACTAAGCTTAAAAATATCAGTACTACCTGGTCCAACATAAGTAAAATTTAGGTGAAAAGTCTGAATAGATATTATTAAAACATTTGGGAATTTCTTTCGGTCGTATATGTAGAACACTTTTCTCCATACAATTATTATTTATCTAAATTCTTAGGTGTTGGCTTTTTAATTCTTCACAAGTAATACTCATTAAATGGACTTAGTAATGAAATAACTAATCCACTCTAATTACCTTGGCTATTAACATGAGGTTATTGAACTTATTCATTTTGGTTTTTTTCTTTTTAAATGTGAATAAAAATATTTTGCACGTACCTCATTTACTAGATTGATGCAATTTGAGTAATCAATTAGTTTCTACCGCTGCAAATTACATATGATTATCAAGTCGAAAGATAATTGAATATCTGTACAGTTATTTCACTCGAAGAATGTGAATGTTGAGGGGGTTGGATTCAGGATGGGTTTTCAAAAACCCAAAATCAAACTCGACTATCAAACCGAAACCTAAACCCGAACCTAAATCTGATTTAGAAAATTCATAGCCAAACCGAACCTGAAAATAAAACCAAAACTCGAAACCAGACCACCCAAAAACCTAAACCTGAAAGCAGTCATTTCTCTCTACCAAATTTAAAACATATCATACTTGAATGTAAAATTTTAAAGTACAAGTTTAAATTTCTATATATTATCTAATATAAAACCGGTTCGGGTTTGGATCAGGTATGGATAAAAACCATACCCGAATCTGAATCCAAATCTGTAGGGTTTTCTTTTCTTTTCTTTTCTTTTTTTAACCTATAACCGAAACCATACCTATTTAGCATCGGTGAAACCCGCACAGTTTGAGTTCGGGTTTGGGTAAAATCTCAGGTATTCGTACCCATTGACATCCCTAATCCTATGTTGGTCCCCACTAGCATTGTTCATAGTAAATGGCCTGTGTGTTGAATAGTTATATCATAATTTCGAAAGTTAATTAGCTTATGTTCATGGTTCGGGAGAGTTCTCATATTGCAGCATCTGCTAATTTCTAGTTTCTTTCTTTCGGGATAGGAGTAAATGTGCGAGCTTTTTCGACTTTAGTTGCCACATGCATTATGTATGTATGAGCTGGATATTGATGTTCGGATTACTCCTAGCAATACTACCAACTGGTACCTTTTCCCCATCAACTAGTAATGATTCCTTACTTTGCAGTGCTTCTCGACCAATTCTTGAAAGATAAAACTGCTTTTGAAACTGCAGTGATAGTTCTTTTATGGCTTCTACATCAGAAGGGCTTCTTCGATCCACTCTATGATTGGTTTGAAGATCGATTCGGAACCAAATATCGACACGATCGTAAGTATTCAAAGCGCAAAAGAGCACTTAAACATTCTCATCATCATGGAGATGGTCATCACAAGCATCACAAAGGCATGTCACATACACTAAAAAGGGGAAAAAAAACTCATCATGTACTCCATAAACATGACCATTTTGAGCCGGATCGACACCTCAGGCACGAGAACGCTCTTGGCATCCACAAAGAGGGTCACAAGCATAGACATAGCACGGCCTCAAGTCGTATGCAACAAAGAGAGAGATTGAGCAGGCATGGAACATTTTTGAGAGAGATTGAAGTCATGGAGCACAAAACAAGTAAGCAGCACAACAAGAAGAAAATAGGGCACAAGCATAGTCACGATTAGCCGCACTGGAGACTACTCAAAATCATCATGGTAAAGAGTAGCAAAGTTTGATGGAATATTGTGTGTTTCCTTTTGTATCTCAGTCTTTGCTTTTTGATGTTTTGTAAATGTGAGAGCATAGTAGTGCTTTAGAAATAGGCGAAAGTTAGGGTTATTTATTGTTCCTTTTTAATCGTGATTGTCGATTTACTTGTTAAGGGCTACAGCATTATCGGTGGAAGCAGATATCTTCCAAACTTTTGAGGGGCCAATTGGCTGTTGAATTGGTTGTCTTTGACATTGATGTCAATAGCATGTTATTAGATTCACCGTAGAGGGATAAAAAAAGAATAAGGGATGATTGCTGCCATCTGAATATCACATTGAGAATGCATTTTGAAATATTAGGAACATACAAAAAAGAAAAAGAGAGGAACAAAGTTGTAAATTTTTGGTAGGTAAAATAGATTTTGATACTGGCCCCCTAAACTAATTCTCTTTTGGGTGGCACCTCCTTAAATTTGATTCTTTTGAGGAGCCACCCAAAAGTGAGTTGAAACGGAGAAAAAATAGACGAAGCTGAAAAATTGACTAAGTCCTTGGTGCTCGCTGGGAGGTCCCTGTGGGGACCGATCTCCACAGCCAGAGACCGGTTCCCGTAGGTGTCCCACGAGAGCAAACGCTCGGGGACCAGTCTTGAGAACAGAGACCGGTCTCAGAGGGACCGGACCGGTCTTAGAGGGACCGGTCTCCCGGAGAGGGACCGGTTCCCGTACGCGCAGAAATTGTCCTGTGAGAGCAGAGCTCTCGGGGACCGGTCTCTGGCTGGGGAGATCGGTCTCCGAGCCCGAAAACTGGCCAGCCTAAGCAGTGCATTGGATGGAAAGTTGAGGGACTTGTTAGCGTTTTATGCTGGGGTTAAGTGTAAAATGAGGGTTAAACACCCTCTCTCCCTCACTCCCTCACTTAGATCTCTCTCTCCCTCCCTCACTGTCAACTGAAAGAGGAGAAGAAGAAGGAAAGGAAAAGAAAGAAAGAAAAAGAGAAGGAAAAGAAGAAAAGGAAGGAAAAGTAGGAGAAGATCAAGGTAGAGAACACCATGGCCATCTTCTTTCTCTTCCTTGTGCAAGAGAGCTTTATGGAGAGGTAAGCTTTTGCCTCCTCTCATGGTAGATCCCTAAGTAGTGGGTTTCTAAACCCTAGATTTATAGTTTTGATCTCCTTATAAGCATAGGAACCTCGTAGTAGCCGAAGAATACATGAAAGTCATGTTTTCTTCATATGGCTCTAATGGTGGATTTCTAGGGTTTGTGCTAATGTAATATGCTGAAATCTCGGCAAACGAATGTCGAACTTTAGTCAAAATGACCAAAGTTCGATAATGAAATGCTTCGGAAAGGCCGAAGGCACCTCCAATGCAAAAAGTGCATTGTAGGGGATCTTCGATAGCTGAAAAGGGAAGAAAATGGAAAAAAATCTGCAAGTCTGCAAGTTTGGCTCTCGGAGACCGGTCTCAAGTGGGTGAGCCAGAGAGAGGAGCGACCTGCTCAAGGATCAAGTAACCATGTCAAATATAAAGCAGACTATAATCAAATACAAGTGATCAAATAGATCGTAATCAAATAGATTGTACCAACTGCTATCAAAGCAATAGCTCTAAACCCATAGCTAAAACAACAATAACCAATCAACCCCAACATCAAACCAAGTCATAAATCTCGAGTACAACTCAGCTCACACTACACCTTACTACTTGTAGTTCAACAATCTCAAATATTAAGCCCTCAACAGGGAAACAATGTACACTAGCACTAGGTTCTTGTTAAATAAGCATAGGTAGTGTTTTAAGAGCATATATCAACTTTCTAGCATGACTAGTAAAATGAGTAAAGTGTCAATCTTAACTACATTGGTAGGGAATTTATGAAAATTCAACATAATTAACCTACTACCAGGTTTACAATACAGACATCATCCAAAAGTTGATTACATATAGATATAATCCGACGTCCTATGTTTTCGATGAATTCAACCACTTTATGCGCAATCTAGCAAACGGGAATGAAGAAAGCCCTATCTCAGCCAAGAATCGAGCAAGAAAACTGTCACACCCCGAACCGCTCCCAATTTGGCGTGTGGCAGACGCGAACGACAAGACCTCTATCCGCCCAAGGCTCAACGACATGATCGAGTACAAGAATTTGCCCAAGAAAAGAAATTCACTACATACACGACCAACGAAGGGCACCACAAGTGCCAACAAGTAAGAGCAAGCATCACAAGTATCTACAAGTGAAATAAAGAGAGATTTACTAGCTATTACATCACATTGCATTCATTTACATTTACATCTTTTCCAAAATGAATACATATCTACAAGTCATCCTCAAAATACATCAATAGTTCTCCAATCCTCACTTACATAATTCGCTCATATACATAGGGTGATGCTAATGCAAATAAAGCTACTATACTACTGCTCGGGCACTATACCCTTGCCGCGGTCCTCGCCCGGCGCGCTCGAACTAGGCCCCGTAACAAAGTGGGGTGAGAACTATCTTCCATAGTTCTCAGTGAGTTCGGTCGCCGACTCCGCCGATCTCTTCACTAGATCCGAGTTGGCAAAAGCAGATAGATAGATAGATAGATATGAAAACTGTAAATGATATGGTAAGAAAACTATGCTACTATGCCCAAATCACGAGTAATGTATGCATGCCTCATATAGTAAATGGTTTACTAACATGCCACTATGTCCACTACAATGTCCAATAAGCAAATGTTCAATGACAGTGCTATTCTCTTGTTTATCCTGTTAGAAAATTGCGTACGGTAAAAACGCAGCGAAAAGAAATCAAACAAATTTGATTTTGAAAACTTTCGAGATCTAATCTCAAAACCATGCAATTAGGATCCCTCATGTTCTTTAAGATTAAAGGAGAAAAGTAAGATCGAATCTTTACCTTTTTCGCGGATAGATCTTCACCTCAATTTGATGATCGTGGAATCCGGTTAAGCTTGAAGCCGCACACGCGTCCGGCCTCTATAGGTATCCACACGAGGTTCTTGATTTGATCGATGTCCTCACCGGGGTGCTAGCTCCCTTGCAAAAGGACGTCGTTCTTGCTAGTATATCGAGAAGAGAGAGGAGAAGAGAGATGACCGTTAGGGTTTTCTAAAAACCCCCATATATTATATATAGGAATATAATCCTATTCCTAATAATATAATGACAATTAAGGATAAGTATAAATCTAGATTTATCCTTTCCTTAATTGGTTAGGTCGATCAAATCCTAATTTGATTCGACTTGATTTTATATTAATTTGATCATATCAAATTAATAATACAACATTTGCACATAAGTCCTTTTATAATTTACTAACTATTAGTAAGTCCTCTCATGTAACATTTACACCTTAATACCACTAATTTGTAATAATTATAAATTAGTCCAATTATCAACATATTGACAATTAGGTCCTCCGGCGATTCAATAATCGCGATCTAGCTATCCGATCAATCATAACCTCTTATGTGTGTGACCCCATAGGTTCTATTCTATCTGGTAGTGAGATATACTTTGATCACTATCAACAATATCACTGAAACCCCTTTCAGTGGATCAGAACAATTCCAACTCAGCCCAATAAGAATTATCGATCATCTAGATAATTCTTATGAGTCTCACAATCCACTAGTGACGCCTAGCAGCATGTAGTGGTATTCCAGTAGAATGGAATACTGAACCTCTTGGTGCAGTTACCGTGTGATACAATCCTTCTATCATGAGTCCCGACGAGACGGAGGTTATGGAATAACTCGTCAAACCCCATCGCCTGTCATATGTTAAATTTATTCGACTCGAGTTTCTAATATCGGAAATCCTTTTCCGCTATTAACTCGCTCGGCCAAGGTCTTCTAAACTCGGTCTCATAAATCACATAGGACTAACACCCCTATCTACCAAGGGAGATAGATTCCATCTAAGTGCGCGCCCTATTCCTACAATGAACCTCGCAGCCCAACATGCACCGCATGGACCCGAATGGCTAGGGACCAAGTGTATGTACAGTCATACTTCAGTAACCTCCTTGTGAACAGCCGAGGCACCGCAGTCAAAGGACCGATCCACACTCGCAACATTGAGTAAGTCAGCGACGAGTGAGTAGACATCCAAGTGACTTCTCGCATTGATCACGCTCCCCTTGTTCTCTAACAACCACCGCATATATAAACCGGTGTCCCCACACTGTCGACCCGAGACCCGTCTACCCAAAAGGGAAGCGACCTATGCACCAATCTCACCGGATCAATCACCGTCCCCGTGATGATCCATTGAACGGGAGCATTTAGGAATTAACCATCAATGACACATGTCTCTAATTCTCAACTCTTGAGAATATATGTCATCATCTTATTAATTCCTTGGACGATTCATGGACACATACACAACATGAATGGAAATAAGAACCCAAATATATTCATAATATTTTAAATTCAAATACAAATTTATGTCCTAGAAAGAATACATGTGTTGGCCTGGTTGGCTTCTAGGGCATACATCTAACAATCTCCCACTTGCACTAAAGCCAATCAGCCATATACCTAAGCTCCATCTTCTCAAGGTGGACTTCAGTCTTCTGCTGGCTAAGTGGTTTAGTCAATGGGCTCGCCACGTTATCCGTGGAGTCTACTCTCTGCATCTCGATGTATTTCTTATCGAGATAGTCGCGTATAATCTGAAACCGCCGCCCTATATGTTTGGACTTCTGATGAGACCTGGGCTCCTTAGCTAGGGCTATGGCGCCAAAGTTGTCGCAATAGAGTGGTATGGCATCCGATGGCATCACACTTAATTCCGCGACAAACTTCATGAATCAGAAGACCTACATTAAATGCGGCAATATACTCTTCCATGGTAGGGTGCTTGATTGGAACTCTTCCAAGTCACTAAGCAACCATTGCATATGAACACACATCCTGACGTAGACTTTCTATCGTCAACATCAGACATAAAGTCTGAATCAGTATATCCTTGTACTCTCAACTCTCCTACTCCAAAGACCAAGAACATATCCTTAGTCCTTCTCAAGTACTTGAGTATGTTCTTCTCAGCAGTCCAGTGCTCCTCGCATGGATTAGATTGATATCTACTTATGACACTCACAGGAAGAGCGATATCAGGTCGTGTACACAGCATGGCGTACATAAGGCTCCCTATAGCTGAGGCATAAGGTATCTTACTCATACGTTGAATCTCTTCAAATGTATTGGGGCACATTTTCTTTGAGAGATAAATTCCATGCCTAAGAGGTAAAAGTCCTCTTTTGGAGTTTCCATGCCGAACCTTTTCAGCACCTCCTCTATGTACATTTTCTGTCAGAGGCCTAGCATCCTTTTAGATCTATCTCTATAGACCTTTATTCCCAAAATATAGGATGCTTCCCCTAGATCTTTCATGGAGAATTCTTTAGACAACCATATTTTAACTGAGGTCAATATTGGAATGTCATTCCCAATTAGGAGAATGTCATCCACGTACAATACGAGGAATGTGACAACTCTCCCACTGACCTTCTTATAAACACATGGTTCCTCCTCATTCTTAACGAAATCAAACGATTTAATCACGTCGTTGAAACGAGTATTCCAAGTCCGAGATGCTTGCTTAAGTCTATAAATGGTATTGCAACTTGCATACTTTGTGACTTTCGTCATCGAAAGTGAAACCCAAAGGTCACTCCATATAGATATCTTCTTCAAGATATCCATTTAGGAAAGCGATTTTCACATCCATTTGCCAGATCTCATAATCATAGTATGCTGCAACGGCAAGCAGTGTTCGAATGGATTTAAGCATGACCACAGGTGAAAAAGGTCTCTTGATAGTCAATGCCTTCGTATTGACTATACCCTTTTGCAACTAGCCTTGCTTTATAGGTCTCCACCTTTCCATCCGAACCTATCTTTCTTTTGTAGATCCATTTACACCCGATAAGTACTATACCTTCTGGTGGGTCTACCAAAATCCAAACCTTGTTGGAATGCATTGAGTCAATTTCTGACTTCACGGCTTCTAGCCATTTCTCGGAATCGATGTCGGACATCCCTCGTTGTAGGTTTTGGGATCATCTCCATGTTCCCTATCTCCCGAGAAACATTTCCTCTACTTCCTCGTAACGATATCTAAATATCATTTAGTAGGATGGGAGATTCTACTCGACCTACGAGGTGGAGGAGGTACTACATGTACTGGCTCAGCTTGAATAGGTTTTATAGGTCTGATGACTCGTTGCTCTTTAGAGACTCTCTTCGAGCTCAATTTTTCTCCCACTGGCTTCTTCTTGAATAAGCTATTTTTCCAAGAAAATAGCATGTTTGGTCACAACTACATTGTGATTCTCTGAGATAAAATTAGTAACCTAAAGATTCTTTAGGATCGATATCCAATAAAACGAGCCCTCTCAGACCTAGCCTCTAACTTGTCCGCCTGTAGTCGCTTGACATAGGCCGGACACCCCAAATCTTGATATGACCAAGACTTGGTTTCTTACCATGCCACATCTCATACGGCGTGGTAGGAACGGATTTAGAGGGAACTCTATTTAACAAGTAAGCTGCGGTAAGCAAAGCATGTCCTAAAAATAAAGGAAGATCAGTGAAGCTCATTATGGATCGAACCATATCCAATAAGGTTCGGTTTCTCCGTTCTGACACCCCGTTGAGTTGAGGTGTTCCCGGGGGAGTCCACTGTGAGACTATGCCGTTTTCTTTGAGATAGTCTAGAAACTCTCCACTAAGGTATTCTCCTCCTCGATCTGATCGAAGAACCTCGATGAATTTTTCAGTTTGCTTTTTTACTTCATATCCGAACTCTTTGAACTTTTCAAAGGCCTCGTTGTATTTCATAAGATACACATACCCATACCGTGAATAATCATCGGTAAAGGGTATGAAGTAGAGAAAACCACCCCTAACATGCACATCAAATGGCCCACACACATCGGTGTGTCTTAGGGAAAGTATCTCAGTGGCCCTTCCCCTTGTCCTACAAAGGGTAATTTAGTCAATTTTCCTTGAAGACGAGATTCACAAACTAGATAACACTCTGAAGTCAATGAGCAGAGAAGCCCATCTTTATCCAATTTATTGATCCTTTCTTCTCCAATATGACCAAATCTGAGGTGCCACATATACTTTAGGTTCAACTCATCTCTAGGTCTCTTAGACCCAACAGCACTCACTACTTGCTCAGTAACATTTACAGATACATCCATATGTAAATGATAAAGACTGTCAATAAAAAATCACGGCCAATAATTTTATATCTAAAATAAATTATGAAGTAATCTTTATCAAAATATAACCATCCCGTGCTAAAAGGAATAAGAAATCAAATTTACGCTAGCGAGATATGTAATAACCGTCTTTGATAAAACATATCCCGACGGTAATCGCAAAGGATAGGTATCACTTGATCACGGTAGCAACTCTTGCCCGTTGCCCGTGCACTTCACCTTTCCTAAGCCCTCTACTTTTTCTTAGACTCTACATTAGAGTCAATAACTCAACTGGAAGTAGAGGAAACCGTAAGGTTAGTTTCTATTACTAGCAAGTCTGACATACCTTCCCTAAGGTGTGTCATTCTTCATATTCTTCAAGCTCTCCAGGTAGAAAGGACAGTTCCTTTCTAATGACCGTCAACATTACAGTGGAAACATTTTCCTCTGTTAGCGGCCCTTTTCTTAGGAACTACGCTCTCGGGCATGTTCTCCGTCTTTTGTTTCTTCACGGGTTTCTTCTTCCAATTAGACGTTCTTTTGGAAGAGGAAGCCCGCTCCACAGCAAGAACCGTGTCCTTTGAACTTTTCAAAGCCCCCTATGTTGTTACCAACATGTTCAATAACTCTACGTTGTTGCAGTCAATTTTATTTATATGGTAATTTACAATAAACTATCCATATGATACAGGAAGAGATCAACTTGCAATTCCTTATCTATTTCTACGCTGAGCTTCTCAAGCTCCTCGAGGTTTTTTATCATTGTCAAACAATGAACAGACTGCCCTTCGGTTAGTTATTAGACGGTTTGATAACAAGAGATTTACCTGGTCGAGAACATTGCAGAGCTTCTTGGAACTTAAAACTATTTTAAGTTCTTTAGCCACTCTTTATAATTAGGTTCAGTCAAGTATTTGGTGTCGAGAATACAAAAAAAAATTAGAAGCAGATATTTACTTTGCAGAGAGTAAAGATTCAAGTTAGATATTTGTATTTGTTTTGAAAATTTATTTTAGGGATTTTAAAAACAAATTTAGCCTCCCACTATTTTCTCGAGTCTCTTACACTCCTCGGGTAAAGAAACGGAAACCCAACGCAACAAAAGGTTTCAAGTGGGTACTGCGGTATCACCAGTTATATTTTATTTTTTATGCGCGGATTATTTTATTTGCATTAGATGTAAATAAAGAAAATGTTGTTTTGAGACCTAAATTTTAATTAGGTTCGCCCACGACTCACCTTGCCATCCCGTATGATAAGAGGCTCACCTCGCTCTCAAACTCGGGACCGTCTGCAGGACATCAACTCTGCCCCTCTTGCACCATACTCCGGAGTGCACGACAGCTTGTGTGGCGCGACCACTACAAGTATAAACAGACTGTGAGCATGATCCATCCTCTCAACTCGAGGATATCCTATCAACTAGGGCTAAAAGTCACTCGGGAATCCACCTATCCCAATGTCCATGTGTAAGTGTTTAACTACACTATATTCTTGTTCAACGAGTCATCATTAGGGAGTCCACCTATCCTTAAGTTCACAACCACTAATGTCATTTTACACTAAGTTATATGCCACTCGTTCTGTTCATTTATTAATCATATGCCACTCATTATGTCACTAGATAACCATCGAGTCCATCTCTTTTCCTCGGCACTACAAGATTCAATGTCAAGGCCCAATCCTCATCTATCCATTATGCCAAGATTCAACTCACACTATGATATCAATTAGAAAGCATAAGGAATAGAATACAATGCAATACTACAATGCAACATGCAAGAGATGCAAAATCATAGTATACTAAGACATAGAGAGGAACCCGGTTGCTTCGGGATGACACCCCCCACTTTTCGATAATGTAGAGGTTCTAAGAACGCTACTCGGTGCTTCGACGTCGCTTCAACCTCCTAGGGGGAAACGAAGCTCAATCGGCTTTGTTCTGCCGACAACTTCTCACCCGCTCGACGAATCGCGAATCCGTCTTCGCCCACGCGTTTAGACACCTATCAATTAGGTTTAGATGCCATCAATTGAGATCAAACCCATATATTGAGCAAAACCCCAATTTGGAGCTCTAGGCTTGCAACTATAGCAAACTATAACAAAACTCTAAATCTAAGCATCAAGCATCAAGCATCTATTAAGCTTGTTAGAGTCTCAACTAATCCATTTCTAGAGCAAATAGAACTAACCCTAGAAATCCACCATGGTTGAGCTTCAACCTTACCTCCAAAAGCTAGCTCCAATGGTGGAGAGAAAGAAGAGAAGATGCTAATCCTTCCTTGGTCTTGATCTCCACCAAATTCTTCTCCTCATTCTTCTTCTTCTTTTTTTCTTTTCTAGAGAGAGAGAAGGAGAAAATGTTAGGGTTAGGAGGAAATGAGATAGGGAGAGAGCTCATTTTCCTCTATACCCTTCACTTATGCTACTTTTGCATAAAAACCCCTCAACTTTGCTTATCTCACATTGCTCTGCCTGGGCAGTTTTCGTGCTCAGGGACCAGTCTGTCCCTAGAAGGACCAATCCTCGTGAGCAATCCATGTGGGCAGAGGCTCTGCCCAATTTCCTACGCGTACGGGGACCAGTCTCTCCCACCAGGGACCGGTCCCCGAGAGCAATACTTGTGTGCAGAGATTTTCTGCCGCACACCATGCTTACGGGAACCAGTTCCTCACACCAGGGACCAGTCCCCGAGAGCAAAATCTGCCAAGTGCAGATTTTCACTAATTTGCTCTCCGAGGTTCGTTGCAATGCACTTTTGGTGCTTTTGATTTCTTCGGCTTTTCCGAAGCATACCCACTCGACAATTAGTCGATTCTAGGCGAAGTCCAACTCTCGAATTTTGATAATTCACTTCCTTACAAAAACACCAACTAATCACCCACAACCATCCTAAGGAGCTACAAAAATCGAAAATTCAACATCGGCTAAAATCTGCCAATTCTAGCCAAAAAATAGATTTTCACCAAAATTGACTAATCAAACTTGCTTCGGACATCAATTCAAATCACCAACACCTCCTCTAGCATGAAATCAAATAGGAAAAATCAAGAAAGACCTGCTCCAAGTAAGGATTTAGTTGGAATAAAATTTTGAGTAAAAAAGCTAACGAAAATGTATCTTGATGCCAAAAGTTCAAAATAACATGTAATTGACTCACTGACCGTCCCTAGAGCAAGTGGCAAAGGGCAGTGGTTGGTGCAGCACGAGTTCGAATCCTAGTTGATTCACATTTCTAGCTAAGTTTATTTCTTAACAAAATAAACGAAGCGGGTAGCGTGCTACCTATCTCTCAAAACAAAAAAAAACATGTAATTGACTCAACTAATCTCTAAACAAGCTACAACCAGCTTGACAACCACGTGTAAGGGAGGAATAACTAGCTAGGACTCAACTAAATCACTACAAGAAAGAATCAGATTCAAAAATCACGAGAAACCTAAGAACTCTCCAATTTCAACGCAATTATAGAAAAGTCAACAATTAACGAACTTCTAACCTGAAATTTAGATGTGTGAATCCATTCCTAAGCTCTCCTCCAACTCCTATACCATGAACTAGGGTTAATTACACTAATGGTCCCTGACCTTTACACTATTTTTTAATTTGGTCCCCAATCTTTTTTTTTTTGCAATCAAGTCCCTAATCTTTTGATTTCATTTCAATTAAGTCCCAATCGTTAAATAGCCGTTAAAATTAACGAAAAATGCCACGTCAGCTCCATGTCAGCACCATGGAGGCGCCTGTGTCTACGGTGTGTGTCGACGGCGAAAAAAAGATTGGGGACCAAATTGAAAAATAATGCAAAGGTTGAGGACCAATGGTGTAATTAACCGATTAAATTTATAATTTCAAAAAAATTTTAATTTAATATTTAAATTTTGATTTTGGATTCAAATTTAAATTGGAATTCAAATTTCGATTTTGTATTTAATTTTAAATTTTAAATTCTAAATTCAAATTCACATTTGGAATTCTAAATTCTAATTTAATTTCAAACTTCGATTTGAAATTTCAAATTCAAAATGTGAATTTGAATTCAAAGTTTAAATTCAAATTTAGAATTGAAATCAAAATTTAAATTCAAATTTAAAATTTAAAATCAAAATTTTGAATATGATTTTAAATTTAAATTCATATCTTAAATTTAAATTTTGGTTTCAAAACTTTCATTTTAAATATAAATTGAAATATAAAAATCAAAATCAAAATCAAAATTTTAAGTTTGAATTCAAAATTTAGATTCAATTAAAAATTTAAATTTAAAATTTGAATTTCAATTCAAAATTTTAATTCAATTTTAAATTCATGTTCAAAATTCTAATTTCTCTTTAGTTTAAAATTTTAATTTTAATATTATTTTGAATTTAAATTTAAAATTTTGAATTTTATTTTATGGACTAAAATAAAAAATGTGCAAAGTTTAGGGACCTAATTGATATGCAAAAGATTGCCACGTAGGCGCTGACGTGGCGATTCCGTTAAAATTAACGGTTTTTTTAACGGTTGGGACCTAATTGTAATGAAATCAGGAGATTAGGGACTCAATTGAAAAAAAAAAGGTTGGAGACTCAAGTAAAAATTGGTGAAAAGGTTGGGGACTACCGGTATAATTAACCCCCATGAACTAGCAAGTACTAGAAAGCTTCCCATCTCAAAACTTTAGCTATAGGCTGCTAGTGCAACTGTTGTCGCTGGTGCACAAATTCCGGCCCGTACAATGAAGAAATGGAGAAATTGATGAGTAATTTGGGTTTAATGGAGTGAAAATAGAACTTTTTGATGTTGAAGATGGAAAGGGATCAGTTGGGGACAAAGGACTTCATTTTATAGAAGAGTTAGCATGATGCCAAACTTCCCAGCAGGTCACCTATTCTAGGACTACTCCCGTCCTAACACATTTAACTCTCTTAACTTTTTGGGCCTAACCACTGCCCAAAATGCTTAAGTCGGGTTAAGAGTTTTAGCTCTATTATATTTTATATATAGAACTATCTGGGGTTTCACATTCTCCCCTCCTTAAGTCCTGATGTTCTCGTCGGGCTCAGACTCATAAGTATCAGACGATGTGAGACTCATTTTGTTAGCCTAAACCGACTTTATGGTGAGCTGTACTCCATCCACAATAATCAACAGCATGAGAGCCTCGCTCTCCCTTCTGTATAATTCTGACTCAGTCGAGACTCATCTCGCACTTCCGACTGATAATTGGCTATGATACCAACTCTGACGCCCAACTTTCCAAGGGGTCATCCATTCTAAGACTATTTCTGTCCTAGTATGCTTAACTCTCTTATTCTCTTGGGCCTAACCACCGACAAAAATGTTTAAATCGGGTTAAGAGTTTTAACTCTATTATATCTTATATATATGACTACTTCGGTTCTCACAATTAGATAGATAAAATGAGCTCTCGGATTAAAACAAGTTAATCTGTCCATTGCTAAAAAAAACCCAAATTATGATGCCCAAAATTAAGAACTAGGCAACAAAAACAATCCGTGCCTCCAAAGTTGAAATGGGTGCAAATCGTGAAGGTCGATATCCTAATTTTGTGTTGAAAACCCATCAACCTTCGACCATATGTCAAAAACGATCGTTAATCACAAAGAAGGCCGCCAAATCCAATTTGGGCTCATTTCTAAGCACACAAAACTGGGCCCAAAATAACTCCAGTAATAATGACCAAATTGCACTCCGGATCTGGACATGTTGTTTCAATATCTAGGCATCCAAAACTGTCAGAATTTCAGTTTTAGCTTATTTTAGTGTGTCAAGTCTATTTTCGCATTCATTTCACGCCAAAACGACTTCGACTCTTTCCGACACTCTACAGATATGTCTATCCATCACTGATACTTTAGTCATTCTAACAACTAACCTTTTTGGTACCGTTTGGTTCGGGTATAAGCAAGAACTAGCTATTACAGGGATATGTACAAGTATGAGGATAAGAAAAATAGCGTTTGGATGAAAATTGGGTAGTTCCCGGAAATAAGAAAAATATTAGGTAGTTTTATATAAAAAATAAAGGTATTTGTGGGAATAACCGAGAACTACTATTCTCGAATAAAAAATTAGCGTTTGAGTATAAAGGAAAGGATAATGACCTATTCCTATTCCTATCCCCTAACCAAACAAAGCCGTGCACTACAATTATTTTATTTTTTTACTTTTTATATATAATGAAACAATGGAAACTACAAACTATATATTGTAATTAATTTTTTACTCTATAGCCAACCAAACAATTAAATTATAAAAACTATTTTAATAAAAATAAATTTTTTTTTTGAGAGATAGGTAGCACGTTATCCGCTTTGTTTTATTTCATTTAGAAATAAATTTAGCTGGAAATGTGAATTAACAAGGATTCGAACTTGGGATATCGGATACCTAATAAATTTACTAGAATTATTTATAATTTTTTTTTGGATGAGCCTAATAAATGTAAAAAAAAGCCATCTAATTAAATATTTTTTTTGCCGACCATTTCTGAGCAGTGTTAAGGCAGTGAAGGGCCACAGATTCAAGGTTTCAAATTCAAATCCTAATTGATTTGCATTTTCAGCTAAATTTATTTTTAAATAAAATAGACGTAACGAATAACGTGCTATCTATCTCTCTTAAAAAAAAAAAAAAACTTTTAATTAGTGTGTACCTACAATGTAGATGTAGTAGACTTGGATCTCAAGTCTAAAAACGGATGTTTACTACCCCTTTCTCCCCTGTGGAAGCTTGTGGAGAGTGGCAAAAATAGACCCAAAAAAAAAAAAGAAAAAAAAAGAAAAGAGGACTCTACTATACTCCTCCTTAGATTCCTCTCTCTCTCTCTCTCTCTCTCTCATTCTCTTTCTCTTCTGTCTCTTCGTTGCTCCTTTGTTCTCCTTCGCACGTCTCGCCGCTCGTTATCTTCCCCACAGAGACGAAACCCTAGCGCGCCCCTTCCCGGAACATCGGATCGAGCTCGGGACAATGGCGAGGCCGCCGCAGGACGCGATCGAGACGTTCATGAGCATCACCGGCGCCTCCGAGCCCGTCGCGCTGCGTAAGCTCGAGGTAAAGCGCCAAATCCGATTAATGATCCCTGATTTTGGGACTTAGGGTTTCTGGTTCCCTCTCCGAGGATCGGTGGGTGGATGTGTGTTTAGTGTTTGTTGATTCGGCGTGGCGGAGGTTGTTGCGGATCGAAATTTGTTGCTTTTGGCTGATTCGCCCGTAGGATTGTGCGGAGATGAGGTTTCTGATACCAAAAATGGGTTGATGTCGACTTTAGGGTCTCTTGGACAGAAATCCTGTATTAATGAAGTAGCAAATTGATATTGTTTAGGAGGGAAATTGTTGATGAAAAATTTGTCCCTTTGAGTTCTCTTATCCATGCTGAATTTAGTTATTGGATTAATGTTAGCATTTCTTGATACAGCAGATAGATGATTGGTTGCTCTATAACATTGTAAGAGAATTATTTATTTTGTGGATTTATTCTTAAGATCATTAGTGAAACTTTCAACTGTTTTATCTTGTTTTGATCACTCTCTTGTGAGTTTTGGGTGAGCCGCATGTGCATCTGTTCTAGTCCAGTGACTGGAGCAGATGAATAGTTGGAAACAAAGAAGAAAAGTTAGTTCACGGTTCACATCTGTCATTGTTTCTCTTCGTTGTTTTGTTGTTTTATTGTTTTGTTTTTTGTTTTTCCCTGTTTTATGCAGTTGAAGGCACCTAGGAATGCCTTACTTGATTTTGCTATTGTTGATTGCTCGCTAAATTCTATCTTCACTATCTTCATGATTTTCTGTTGACAAAGGAAAAAAGAAAAAAGGAGGAAAGAGTAGCGGTTACTTCTATTTTTTGTAATACTTGTTTATTTATTTTTCTGGAGGAAGAAGATTTGCAGACAAACCGAACAATATAATACATCCCTACTCACCTTCAAGGGCATAGAAATAAAAGATATAAGCAATGCTAAACACACCCTTATTTTTTTTCGAAACTAGTTTCTTATTTGTGATGGTTGTATTTGCAATTTTGCATCAGTTCTTTGTAGTTATACTTATATAATTTAAAAAGGGTAAATTGCACTAGCAGTCCCTGAACTTTAACTCAAGTTTCTTTGTAGTCCTTAGACTTTTAAATTTGATAGATGAGAAACTAAACTTTCAGCATGCTTCATTTGAGAGGCTGAATTTTCAACAATGTGGACTTTCAACAATGTTTTATTTTTGTCTGACCTTGGAGTGAAAGTTGTTGCTTGCACGTAGTTCATCTATATTTCCGTACACCATGAATTCGCCTATTCTTTATACATCTAAGACTTTCACTTCAATGGTCAAATTTCTAGATATAAAAAGGGATTGCAACTACTCTATAGGTGGCAGGGTGGAATATGAGATGGCATAAAGAGTCAATAAATGCGTGGTACTTAAATGTATAGATGCATTAGATGTAGGCAATACTTTGACCTTAATGGTAAATATGTGTAGGGACAAAAATGAAAATCTCTCATTAATTTAGGGTACCTGATGTTGAACTTGGAAGTTTGAGGAAACATTTGTCTTTTCGGGTCTAACTGGTGCAATTTACCAAAAGGACAACATCTTATCTTCTCCTTCCCATTGTGCATAGCTAATCGTAAATCAATCCCTTTTACATAAGAGTGCTTATACTACGATAGGAGAAAATGGGTTGTTTTAGCTGCTTGATGGACTATCACTTGGAAAATTGGATTGCTTGATGCCTGTTGAGAATGTAGTTTTTGACACCACAATTCTCAAAAGTGGCGGTAGTAATGTCACCTAAGAAAGGCTGACAATTAGCAATCCTAATGGTAAAAGCTACCATTATGCCTTGCCTTCTACTGTGAAAATAATATTTGAACCAATCGTGAAGGTATTTGTGCAGAATGAAGGCAAAGTTGTCATTCCATCAGTCCAATTATCTTGTTATTTATACAACTTAATTCTATAATAGGTTGTATTATAGCAGATAGCACGGCCTGGATGGTGCATGCTACACATTCAGCTAACATTAAATGTTATCTTACAATTTCAAACATTTTTGTGCTCTGCCTGTCGACCTTGCTGAAGCATGCAATGCAAGGCTGGTTCCTTCTGTTTTAAGTGAATTTGATTAGTGTAAAATAATATCAGATATGCTAGACAGTCTTGCAAATATACACCTTTGTTTATAATCTGCTTTCAATTCTTTTGCCACTAGTTCATACGTTTTTCCTTCTGTTGCAATTTTGTTTCTCATATTTTATTCTTAGTTCTTATGTTTTTGGTTTACTGATGATTTGCTCGGTTTTAAAGATGGGGAAGCTATTCTTTTTCACTTTCTAAAATGACTAATACATAATTTTTACTCAGGAACATGGTGGTGACCTGAATGAAGCTATCAATGCACACTTCAATGAAGGAGATAGGACTACGTAAGGGTTCTATTGCTTCATTGCTTTTCCTCCATGAAGTTATATTTTGAGCTTTACCAGAGAAATGCAATCCTTTTACCCTTATTAGTATCATTTTTTTTTGAAAATTGTAACCGGAAAGTATTACAATTTTGATGATCAGCTCACAGCAAACATTGCTTCCTGCCCGCCACGATGATTTCATGGAAATAGAAGATCCAGCAGATGATGTATTTGGAAGACCTCCTTTATTGCCTGCTGCTCAAAATTTGGACCCATTTTCGCTCCTAGATTCAAATTTTCGTCGTAGTTTCTTTGATGGCGGTTTTCCTTCTAGTATTTCTAATCCGGGCCCACGGGTTTCGCATCCAAGGGAGGTTAGAGAGATACCCATTGAGTTTAAAGATAATAAAACACAAGCAGAGACTTCTGGTCATGGACCAACTATTGAGGATGTCACCGGGAATGAACCTTCACATGGTCCAGAAATTCGTGGGACTGTCATCATTGATGATGATGAAGAAGATGATGATGAACCACTGGCTCGTGCTGCACGTGACACTAATGTTTCTAGTTTTGGAAAACATGCTGGACCAAGTGCTTCTCCAGTGGTTGATGTGGCTGACTACAGTAATGATATAGAAGAGGAAATGATTCGAGCTGCGATTGAGGCTTCCAAAAGAGATGCCGAGGGCCAGTCAAATCAGCAGATTGATGTACCAGATGTAAGCTGTTTTTTCACGGGTCATTATTACCCTCTTTATCATTTTTTTGGAGATATTAAAATATATACTCCTGCGAAAGTAGTTGTTTATATTTATTTATTTAAACATATATATGTTCTGCAAAATCTCAGTTTCTCACTTATATGCCTGTGTACTTACAATACTTGTCGTTCTATTTAAATCTCTTCTAACACAAAACTAACTTCCCCTATAAAGTGGATAACTCTCTAACTTTAGATATGAGCATTCTCGTAAAAAACTGCAATTTTGATTGGCTTATATGAAATTCAGATTTTGCAGAGGCTACATATCTAAATAGATGAATTATCAAGGAAATACATATACATATTCATATACATATATACATATACACACATATGTACAAATACATATACACACATATGTACAAAGACAGATACACATATCTGTACATATGCATATATATGTACATATACACACATATGTACGTATACATATACACATATATGTACATATGCATATATATGTACACACACACACACACACACACACACACACACACATATATATATATATATATATATATATATATATATATATATATATATATATATATATATATATATATATATATATATATAATCGGCACTGTTGAACATGATCTATATCACTTGAAGCATCTAGAAATCAAATTTCATGCTTTTCCGATGTTGTTCTCTTGTCCATCAAGTGGGCACAAAAATGAATAGCTGAAAATGAATATCCTTTAAAAAAATGATGATTCGAGTTTTGTAATGAAGATCAAGAGTATACATCTCGTTTTTAGAAGTTTAAAGAATTTTCTAACCAAAAATCAATTGATTTGGGTAGTTTTATGCCGATAAATGAGAAAGCGTCTCTCACATTGACAATTAAAATTACAAAATTTGAAACTCTTTGATCATTAGGCCAATAACGTTGAAAAGATTTGAAATTTGGTTCATAGATATTTCAAGTGGTATAGATCATGTTCAATAGTGTTGATCATCGATTTGAAGGCTCCATCATCGAAAACATATGGGTGGCAGCGGAGCTCGTTTGCTACTAACAGCATTCCAGCTCAACTCTCTCTCTCTCTCTATATATATATTAAACCCTCCTTTGTCTTCTAATGGCCATCTTTTTTGACCTGATTATTGGTAGGATATAACCGGTCCCCTGCTTGAGCGTAAGACCCCTGCCATGGATGATGCTGACCTTGCACGAGCAGTTTCTTTGTCCTTAGAGGTTCACTTTGTACTTGATTTTCGATATGAAGTTATTCTCTCTTTTTCTGTTTTTTATGATTGTCATATGATCTGTAGTTTGCGGAGCAAGAAAGAGCACTGCGTCAACAGGAAATGCAGTTTGGTTTTCAGTCTTCTGGTTCTGACAAGGAAATGGAAGATGAAGGAAGAAGCATTGCTGAAAATGGAAGGTAGATATCCCCTGATTATTTCCCAGTGCAATTTTGAAAGTAGAAACTTGCATTAGAGGTTTTCATGTGATTATAGTGTAGTTCAGTGTTGTTCTCCTCTTAAAACTTTTAAGCCACCGTTTGATTCGGGTTAAGTAAAAACTTGTTATTCCAGGGATAGGGTTAAGTTTAGGGTTAAGGTGGGGTTAGAGTAATTTTGTGTTTGGTTGATAATTGGGTTTATTCCAGGTATAGATAAAATAGTGTTTGGTTGGAGTAGGTGGGAAAAGAAGAATAGTGGGTAAAATAGTGTCTTGTTTGGTTGGAGTAGTGGGGTGGGGTGGGGTTACTCCTCAAATTGGGTGTTTGGGAATAACTTCAGGGTTAAGGGGTTATGCCACCCCTTAACCCCGAACCAAACGGGTGCTTAGGTGAAATTGCTGGCTATAGTTGTTGAAATGAAGACACATTTTGTTTAGTATTATTATCCTGTTATCGACTTATTTTTCTGCCACAAGATAATCTAATCTATCATCTAGTTAATTTTGCATTTCATTTCAGATTATGGAGTAATTTTGACTTGTACTGATAACGGGTAATTGAGACCATAACAATTCTATCAGTAAATATGCTACAAACAATTTCAGATCGAGGTATGCAAGGAAATGGAACAACAAAATTAAAATAGAGCATCCTAAATATTGATGCCTTTGCATCTTCTATTGACATTTTTCTCCATATCCCCTCATCATACATGTTTTCAGATTAATGATGACTACTCAGAGCTCTGTCTGGAGTTCTCTGTACTCCATGAAAGTACGTAGCATCTACATTAAACCTTTCTAGCATGAAAGCAAAGCTTATGCACTATGTAAAGAAGCCTTATCATCAGCTTGTTTTACTATTAAAGTTCCATTGTATGTATAAGCTTTCATATGTTGCAACATTATACATAAACCTTCATATGTTGCAGCATTATACATAAACCTTCATATTTTGCAACATTATACATCACTATTATTCTTAGGTGTCCATTAATATGTGCTTGGTTTCCATTTTTAAGTACCCCATTGATATGGAGAATATGATTAACTGATCAATTGGCTGATCTATTCCTATCCCAAAGCAATGCTAGAAGTACTTCTTTTAGTTCTGATTTTTCCTCTTTTACTTATTTTTTTATCTGTTTCTCTTTTACCTCGAAGTTTAAAGTGTTTTGCTGTTGCATGACTTTTGAAGTAATCATCAGTTGTTAGTTAATCTTCTCATTTCTCTCCATCTTCTGCTCTACATACTTTATCCAAAATATATCTGTTTTCCTTGTCCCTAGAACTTAACCATCTCCTGGTATATTGAGTTGGACTCTTATCAAACTTTTACTTCGATTAATTTCTCTTTAAATATAACTTGTTTGACCCCTTTCAACTTCTAAAACTTTATTCATAACATTTGATGGAGGCAGTATGGAATATTAACTGATGAATCTTTTCATTAGTCTACACTTTTGCTCGTACGGTAAAAGTGTTGCTGGCTATTTTACATAGAAGATGTTGAGACTTGAGAATGACTAGTAAGAAAGTTAAATTATTGAGTACAAGGATTGAAGTGCCGCGTACGGCATGGGGCGGCACATATCGTGCCCCCAAGAAGGGGGCACGGTATAGGCGGGGTCTCGGATCGGACCCCCCCCCCGTGTTGCGACACTCGGTGCCGTGTCGCACGAGACAGAGTGGCATGACGACGCGTGCCGTGGCACAATGCCGTGCTGGCATTGTGCTCTTTTTTAATGCTCTTTTTTTTTTTTTTTTTTTTTTTTTTTTTTTTTTTTTTGCTTTTGTTTTGTTTTTTGGGTACCCGAAGTATTCCGGGTACCCCACACCTTCCCCAAAGACATTGTAATTGAGGATTTACTTGTTAGGCAAGTCAAAAAAATTATAATTTAATTTTTTTTGTTTATCAATATAGGGCAAATGTTTAATTTACATATCCGATCCACACCACAGGGGCGAAAGCACTCCCCTCGGATGTCGGTGGTGGGCTACGGGCTCGAGGCTATCGGCCCAAACCCTTCGCTTCCATCATAGATATCTATTTTTTCTTCACAAATTATTTTATCAAAATTTGTCGCACCGCGAAACTTTTGCCGAATTAGGGGAACAAAATCAAAATCAATAAACAAATTTTGAGGGACATCAAATATAAAATTTTATTTTTGCATTAGAAGATTGAAAATGCTAATAAAATTAAAAGTTAAATTTAATTAATTGATACTTAAATTTATTTAATTTATTTGTCATATAATTTATCGCTTAATTTTTTAGATAGATCTACTAATCTTTTGAAAAAATTAATTAAAAAATAAAATTTTCAAATAATTTTTAAAATAGTTTTAAAAATTATTTTTTTGTACTTTATAAAAGAAAGGCTGTAATATGGTGTCTTTGAATTTTAAAAATTCTAATATGTAAAAATTTTTATTCTGTATCAGGTATAGTTGTACTTTATATACAAAAAAGCTTACAAGTATATTAATTGATGAGTATAATAAGTTATACATAGCAAATATTCATAATTATTTGATTAGATCTTTTAAAATAACATTATTAGAGTATTGGAACGAAAAAAACTGAAATAAGTCCGTGCTAAAGCGTGTCAGTAGAATGTCATGCGTATCCATCGGCACGCAAGCGTACCATGTGTCAGCACGGAAGCGTGCCAGTGCCGTACCGTACCAGGCAGACAGCAGCACGCCTTCGTGCCACAGCATTTTAAACCTTGATTGAATAATCAAGACTCAAATTGACTTAGAGCTAGGATTCAATTGATATGACAATTATACTTGGTTAAAGTTGTATTCCTACTTTGCTAATGGTAGTATCCAATTGCCTTATTGCTGTTTAACTGGTAATTTTGATCTGTTATGCTTGGATATCAAGCTCACGTTTTGTGATAAAACATTATAGGAAGATATTAACAATTGACACTGCATCGAATTCCCCTTGTTCATTAGGGAGTCTACGAATAGCTTTCTAGACATCGCGAGCAAATTATAAAGTATGAATTGCTAACACAAGTCCTTTCTTGTTGGAGGCAAAGATCAGAGGAAGGAAACATCATGTCTGTCCAAGATGATACTGAAGACATGGAAGAACAACCTTTAGTGAGGCATCGTTCACGGCGTGCGTCTCCTGGAAATGTAGAATCAACAGAATCTGGACCAATGGTGCATAGCCCTCCATCAAGTCTTCCGCTGAATAATATTCAAGACAATCGTCAGTATAATGGAGATGGTTTCCCATCAGAGGAGGTATGGAACCATATTACATTGTGCTCTTGTTTTCTAAAGATACAATTGTAAAGACCTTACCTAATGCAATAGTGCAAATTTGAAATTGGTACCTGAACTTTAAACATTTTAGTTTTGGTACCTAACATTATTGTATCTTTGATTTTACTACCTCTTCATCTAAAGTTAACATTGTTTCAAACCTTTTCGATTATTCTGTAATCTAATGGAGTATTGTAATATTTTACTGAATATAGCTTTTTTGGTAGAAGAGCTTTCTGACAATACTTAATGGAACTTTCTGAAAGCGAAAGATGACTGGATATTAAATTAAAATTTAATCAGCCGTTCATGCACCCATTCCAAAGTGGCACTGTAGTTCAGGTCAGGTCTCTATGCTTCTGCCTCAAGGTAATCATGGATGAGCTGCCTCTTCTCTGAACTTCTTGAGCAGCTTATGTGTTTGGACAACCTCTTGAGCAGCTCCTGAGGCAAAAGCAGAAGCTCCATTTTCAAGGTTTGGCTTCTGCTGCAGCAGGAAGCTATCTGGGGTATTTTTAATAAGAAAACTGATAGTGATTTTTGAACAATTTTACTTAAACAACAATTCTGCTGAAGATCCAGTTGGGTCAAAATGCCCCAAGAACCAATGCATCTCTCTAATATGTTTGCTTACTGAATACTGATCCCTTTTTTTTTTGTTTTAATAAGTGGGGTGGCATATCTTCCCAAGAACACGATGAAGCTGTCATGCTTGAGGCTGCAATGTTTGGTGGAATTCCTGAAGGAACACCATATCAGTTTTCATACCCACGTCAAAACTCAGCTCCGATACCTCGCCCTCCATCACCCTCACTAACAGCACAACGCTTGTTAAGAGAGCAGCAGGTTTGATATAATGTGTTTCTACTAATTATAGCTGTTATGATTTTTACCCCCCCAAGAGACTAATAGTGGTGTGTCCCCCTTCCTTTTTCAGGATGATGAGTATCTTGCATCACTAATGGCAGATCAGGAAAAGGAATTGAAAGCCAAGCAAGAGGCTGAACGTCGTCAATTAGAAGAAGCTGCTGCAAGAAAAGCTGCTCTTGAAAAGCAAAGACTGGAAGAGGAGGAAGCTCGCAGGAAACAACTTGAGGAAGAGGTAATTTTAATGAGAGATGTAGGATCACTTTAATTCAGGAAGAAAATTGATTTGTCTGCATAACTTTCCTCTTGAATTTGAGCTTATTGCTTCATTTAGTTGTAGATGAACATGTATAATATTTCATGTTGAACTCTAAAATTTGAAGTTGGATATAAGGTTCTCTTTAATCAGAATTCTCTTCAGAATATGAATCTGAATATACCTTCACTCTCAAAGAAAAAGAGAAGACCTTAGAAAGTGATAGGCAATTCTGGATTTACATTTTCACAGGGCTAGAATACAACCCTTTAATTAATTAAAATAAGGATGAGAAGACTCATGTTATATTTACACTTCTTGGAGTAGGTATATATTAGAAGCAAGGATTTAAGCGTCCATCGGACCGTGACGTATCCACAATGCCGTATCGTGCCAAACTGCCAACAAAATATTGACATGATATAGTCCCCGTGCTGATGACGTAGCTCAAAACCTCTTTTTTTTTTAAAAAAAAAGTTAGTAAGTTATTTTCTCAATAAAGGTCAAAAGATTTAATAAAGATACATAATAAGCAATTAGAATATTTTGTGGCTAAAGAAAATAAAGATTTCGTGCTATCATGTGTCAGTACACATGTATTTTTGTAATCGGTATGCATCGGCACAATCCAATACGCACCGTACCAGCAAGTTTTCGGCATGACCCCGTGTCATGGCACTTAAATTCTTGATTAGAAGCTTCTACTAGTGCGACGGAATTAGTTTTAGCATTTCAAGTATTTCCAAGTTTCTGCAGGCGATACAAGGATTTGGTGATAGTCTAGTTTCATTTTAAAATATCATGAATTCTTGATGATTTCCTTTTAGATAATTGATCCCTATGTTAAAAGCTCATGAATAATCTATCAATCAATTACAAGGCAAATGTTCGAAAGAAGCATTTTCCTTTCTCTCTTTTTTAAGTGTCTTCTATGGAAACACAATATGTAACGATCTAGCCCACTAGTACTAGTAACCTTTTGTCGTTGGCCGAAAGTGCTGAAGGCTTAGTTATTGGTCCTAATGTGCTAGCCATATATAAGGCTTTCACACTCTTTCGTGTTATCTGATGTGGGACTATTGGGGTATCACAATCTTCTACCCTCTTAGGCCTTAAACTCCTCGTTAGGCCCAATCACACACATAATTCAGGATTGCCAGGCAATGTGAGGCCTACCCACACTTCTGGTTGGCAATTCTGGCTCTGATACTAGATGTAATGATCCAACCTGCAAGTACAAGTAACTTGTTGGGCCCAAATCATTGGCTCAAAATGCTTAAGCGCAACTTACTTAGTACTAATGTGCTAGCCAATTATAAAGCTCTCATACTCTACCACGTTATCAGATATGGGACTATTAGGGTGTTATCCCATACTTGTCATTGAAAGCGCCCTTACTCTAACACAGTGTTTTGTGAATTGAATCCGAGAAAATTGGTAGTGTTATTCATTCTATTCTAGAGATGTTGCATATCTTATGCATAGAGCAAGTTAGATGTGCACTTCATACGTCATGCCAGATGAGTTACGTTGGTCATTTTTGCAACGTGCTGTGGAGAGCAGGAATATGAGAGGAAACTTGCAGCAAAGGAAGCTTCGCTTCCCCAGGAACCTTCATCAGATGACGAGAGTGCTGTGACGCTTTTAGTCCGTATGCCTGATGGCAGTCGCCGCGGACGTCGTTTTCTAAAGTCTGACAAGCTTCAGGTAGTTCTTTTGAATGGTTTCAGTAATTACTCATAAATAACATTCTATGTTATGTGATCTCACTGGTAGCTTTTGTTGCAGTTTCTTTTTGATTTCATAGATATTGGAAGAGTTGTGAAGCCTGGAACCTATCGATTGGTAACTTCTCCATCTTTCTTCTCTCCTTTTTCTCAAAAACCTTCTAAGAAGCTTTGTGCAGTTGCATGCAAGTAAAAGCAAATAAGATGGAAAATGGATGAGTAGAGGATGTACGAGAGGACAGTGATTAGATGATGACATAAAATAGTAAATCTAATGGAGTCTAAAGGGATATAGTTGTGATCTTATTCTTTTGATTTGGATATGGAAACAAAGAGGAGATTATATATGAATAAGGGTGGGAAATGTGTAGGAGAAGAATTACTTGATGAGAGAGAATTTCGGAGGGCAAAAATAGGAAGTTGTTCCAAAATGCTTTTTCGTGTAGTAGTTTTATGAGATGCCATTACTCATTTCAAAATTTGTGTTATCATGATTTAGTATGTTGGTCCTATGTTGATTGGGTTACGGATGTAATCGAGGAGGAATGACCTCTTATAGTTAAAGAGAGCATTTGATTTGGGGGGAAACTAAGACATTTCTATAGTGTAAAGATCATCATGTATATCTAATGGATTCATTATCTGTAGTTTAAGATATCTTTTGCTTTAAAGATCATTTGCTTATGCATCTGGGGTGTCAAGAAAAGAGCTGGATGGTACTAAGTTGTACAATACAATGTTCTGCTGAAATCTATGGTTTGTAGGTATAGAATTTTTAATAAAGTTTTGCTTTAAGGGTTTCAGCTAGCTTATATTTTGACATATGTGAACTTTTAGTTTGGAGGATCTCTTATGTTTTGTGACACTAAAGCTATATGCGGCTTGATGCATGAGAAAGAGACCAATACATATCACGACTTTTCTTCTTGGGGACAGTTTGAAAAAGGGCCTTGTAGCATATGGCATTTTTTATATTGGTGCCCTATGGTTCTTTTGTATCATTTAGGTGGGCCTGGGTAGCTATTCTGGTCTTCCACAATGACCTTTCCATCAGTCTCATCAAACTTTGGGTTTGATTTGTATTTTGATCTGCACAAACAGGCTTGAGTTATGTTTGCAAAAGGTTTTGATCTAAACTTGATCAAAAGCCTGTTTGAGTTCGGGTTTGTGTCAAAGTTTAGACGAAAATCAATCATGTCATCAAAACCCAAAATAGGCAGGATCCTTTTTAAAGTTTAGCCTTTTTTTTTTTAATTTCTAAATAGTTTACTTAATAGATCAAAATCAAGGACTGGGTCATCTCTTTGAATGATGGAACATAACTTTGAACCATCAAATCTTTCGGGCAGAAAAGAAATAAAATCATATTCACCTTTTGTAATTTTCTGCAATGTTACACTGCAATTCCAGTATTCAGGGTACTCATGTTTGAATCTTACAGGTGAGGCCGTACCCTAGGCGGGCTTTTGCGGACGGAGAAAGCGAACTGTCGCTGAGTGATCTTGGCCTTACTAGCAAACAGGAAGCATTGTTCCTAGAATTGATTTAGAAAACTAATCTGAACACAAACCTATAAGATGACATGCAGGTATATGGTTTAAAACAGAAATGCACTTTTGGGTTTAAAAGCAGCTTGTAGTGGAAAACTTCTACAAAAAAAAAAAAAGAAAAAAAAAATCCTCCTTCCGTGGTTGTGACTGCTGTTTTTAGATTTGATTCTATGACTGTATTGAGTTGCATCTAGCACTTGTATGTGTATATATGAAGATCTGCAGTGGAGTCAAAACATGGTTTTTCTTTCCAAAAGTTGAATAAAGAAAAACTATAGAAGCCCTCAGTTAGATGTGTGATGAGATTATTATGTTACCGTCATGTTTGCGATGTTGAAGATATTGGAGCAATTTATGGTTGCTTCAGCTTCATGTCAAGTCCCTGATTATCCTGGCTTTTGAATTGGTTTTTCCGTTCCGTGTATCAGCTCTCAATCATGTAGCAAAATATTGTTTGAGACTTTTGCTGTTGTAGAATGTTGGTGGGAGTTTTTTCTGGTTCGAGAGTAGATACAGTTTGAAGCGTTTGATTTGCCTAGTGAGCTGCTAGGGGAGATTTTCTTGAAAAAGCTATGCGTATTCTTTGTGCCACTATACTCAAAACAGGTGCTTCAGTCGAAGATCAGATCGAATCAAGTTAAGCGTGCCCTTTAAGACCTAGAGATGTCAGGTCCAAAGGGTATAATCTGAAGCTTGCTTCTGAAATATGCAAATGATTTTGATTGGTTACTAAGAATTTGACTTGGAAGTGGTACTTGATTCTAAATTTGTGTTGAACTATTTACTGCTTTCCATTCGTACTTGAATAGACGGTGAGTTGCTACTATGGGCCAGTGGTTACATCACGTTGCGACGAAGCTTCACCAATCCGTTTCTCTTAATAGCTTCATTTAGGCCCGTTTGGTTGGGTGAAAAAGCGGGGATAATGAAATTTATTTCCGCTATTTTGCCAGGAAGAGTGTGTTTTGATCGAAATATTTTATTCTGATCAAATCTTACTATTCTCAACTATTCTGGAATAGTTTGAAATTTACTATTCCATCATTTTGGCTGAATAGTGCTATTCCAAAATTTAATTTCATACTTTATTAAACATATAAATTTAATTAAAATTAAATTATATAAATATAATATGTTATATATTATAATATACTATTTTTATTATAAAATTATTAATTGTACTATATTAATACATATTATTTATATTTAAATATTATAATCAATTGTTTTTATTAAATTTAAGTTTAAGTTGAATTTTAAAAAATTTATACATATATAAATTATTTTTATTAACTATTCTAATGAATTGTCTTTATAATAATTATTTTATAATAATTATTTTTATAAAATTATATTTTATATCAAATTTAAATGGTCATTTTTTTTTTCACTATTCTCTATTATTCCATAAAATTAACCAAATACAATTTTAATTATTCTTAAAAATATGAGCATTACAAACCAAACATAATTTTACTTTTATTCCTAATTATCCCAGAATAGCAAGCTATTTCAGAAATAAAAATATTTATCCTAATGTATGTTATCCCTGAATCGAACAGGCCTTATGAGTTTCAGCATAATCAGTATTGTTAGAGTAGCGAAGGTGGAATTCTTTTAAGGGCGTGTTTAGTTCAATTACAAATTATTTTGACATTATCAGACATATCTGAATTCGACTACTACCGATATTGCATTACTATGTTTAGTTTAATTCAATAACATAATCTGAATTACAATGGATATTGAATTACTATTTTTGGTTGATTTATAAAATTTAGGGTAAACTTTAAATACCATCCATATGATTTCATACTTTTTCACTTTAGTATCCTGTGGTTTAAAGTGTATCAAGTTAGTATCCTGTGGTTTTATTTTATCTTTTCGTCGGTTTTTCCGTTAATATTTCGGTAAATTATATACAAAAAACACTGCAGGTACCACATTTAAGTTTATCGAATATTTATTTTAGTACCCTTTAGTTTTTACTTTGTTACTGATTTAACGAAAAAAATTAGTGGAATCAATAATAAAAGGGAAAACTTAAAAAAAAAAACCCGTGGTTTCATACTTTTTCAAACCCCCCCCCGGTGGTTTAAAGTGTATCAAGTTAGTACCCTGTGGTTTCTTACTTTATCACTTTAATACCCTGTGGTTTGAAGTGTATCAAGTTAGTACCCTGTGGTTTTGAACTTTATCACTTTAGTACCCCGTGGTTTCACACGTTATCACTTTAGTAACTTATAATTTAAAAAACCATAGGGTATTAACTTGATACAAAATTTAAACCACAGGATACTAAAGTGATAAAGTGCAAAACCACAGGGTACTAACTTGATACACTTCAAACCACAGGGTACTAAAGTGATAAAGTAAGAAACCGCAGGGTACTAACTTGATACACTTTAAACCACATGTGGTGTTTTTGAAAAAATATGAAACCACAGAGGGGGTTTTTGAAGTTTTCCCATAATAAAAAGATAAAAACGAAACCATAGGGCACTAAATTGATAAAAGAGTGTACCAAAGTGAGAAAGGCCGAAACCACAAGGGTGACATTTGAATATTTTCCTAAAATTTAGTAACCATCACAGTAAAGTATGGTCTATTTCAAAATTGTCTATGAAGGCTATGTTGGTGGCAGAGAGGCGGTAGAGAGGGTGGCAGCTCGGCAACGATGTGGACGGTAGAGAGGCGACTTAGGCAGCGGCGGCTAGCACTTTAGTTGAGATTGGTAGTGGTGAAAGGTTCATATGAATAGGAACAAAGAAAGAGGGAAAAAGATCGAGATAGAAATGACGTATAAAGGGATAAAATTGTAATTTTATATAATATGCAAGATTACTCGCCATCAGTAATGCGAGGTACCCCTTCCTCGCTCCATCATATTGTGGTAGTAATTTTGCACTATTTGTAATGCTATATTACTTACTAGATTACAGACTGGATGAATCAAACACAGTAATTCTTGCAAGATTGTATGCAATTCTTGTTGGGAATTCGGTACTCGCCCTAGTACTGAATTTTGTAAATCCGCAACCCGCTCCGATACCGATTGTTGTTGATCCGGTACTAATTATTGAAATTCCGCAACGAAAGCGTCGAATCAGATTTTTACTATAAACTCGTCTACTCAGCAGAAACTGACATAATTATAAAAGAGAGAAAAAAACCAAACATAAAATATGCGGGTAAAAGAAGATTCATTAAATAAGAAAAGATTATATTTGATTCCTCTTTTGTAACAGAGTAGCTACAACCCCGAGCCCTCTTTTTGAATCTCTTCTACCATTCTCTTGTCTTCTATAGTCTCAGAAGACATCTCTCTCATCTTACACACATATATATATATATATATATATATATATATATATATATATATATATATATATATATATATATATATATATATATGAGTAGAGCTAGAATACTCTCAAAAGTATCAATGGGTTGGTGCTTTTGAGTTTTTAGCCCTTGGATGGACGTTGTAGGGTTGAGATGATGGTGATAGGTGGTGATAGGTGGAATAGTGTTTGATCCAAGGGGTATTAGTAATTGGGATGTAGATCCAAGAGCTAGAAACTTAGAAGTACCATTGAGTTGGTGCTTCTAAAAATATTCTAGCTCTACTCATATATATATATATATAGAGTTGAGCTAGAATACTCTTAAAATCTGAAAGCTCATTTTACTCTCGAGTTGTTTTCGATGATAGAGCTTCTAAATTGATGATCGGCTCGTTGAACATGATCTATAGCACTTAAAGTGTTTAGAAATCAAATTTCAAATATTTTCGACATCATTTGCCTAATGATCAGAGCGTTTCAAAATTTGTAATTTTAATGGTGGATAAGAGACGTTTTCTCGTTTAACGGTGTAAAGATATCCAAATCAATTGAATTTTTGTTAGAAAATTCTTTAAACTATTTAAAACAAGATCTATACTCTTGATCTTGATTACAAGACTCATATCATAATTTTTTAAAGAATATTCATTTTCAACCATTCATTTTCATGTCACTAGATGGATACAAGAATAATATCGAAAGTGCGTGAAATTTGATTTCTAGGTAGTTTAAATGGTTTAGATCCAAGAGTTTAAATTTAGAAGTACACCAATTAGGCTTGAAGTTTCTAAAAATATTCTACCTCTACTCATATATATATATATATCATATATATATATATATATATATATATATATATATATATATATATATATATATATATATATATATATATATATATAGTAAATTTATGGTGCTTGTAAAAGTACCAAGCATTTGGTGCTTGTGATTTTTTTACCGTTAAATCTACACCTTTGATCATTTTCATCCGTTAGATTATACTATTCAAACAACCACCCACTTAACCCAAGGGGGCCCACATCATCCTAACCGCACATCTATTAATACAAGGGTTATAAACTTACAAGTACCAATTATTTGGTACTTTTAAAAGTATTTGGCTCAATTCTATATATATATATATATATATATAGAGTGTATAGTCTTGTAAAAGCACCAAGTCCTTGGTGCTTGTGATTTTTTTACCATTAGATCTACTCCTTCGATCATTTTCACCCGTTATATTATATTATTCAACCAACCACCCACTCAACCCAAAGGGCCCACATCATCCTAACCGCACATCTATCAATCCAAGGACTAAAAATTTACAAGCACTAATAACTTGGTACTTTTAAAAACATAGGAGCTCAATTATATATATATATATATATATATATATATATATATATATATATATATAGAGAGAGAGAGAGAGAGAGAGAGAGAGAGAGAGAGAGAGTTGTGCTGATATGCTTATGGAAGTACGGAGGCCTCCGTGCTTCCAAGTTGTTTTCGATGTTCGGACTTTCGAATCGACGATCAGTTCCGTTAGAATTGATCTAGAGTATTTGAAATACCTAGGAAATAAATTTTGCAATTTTTCGATATCATTTGCCTAGTGATCGAAGGGCACAAGATCAATAATTTTAACGGCCGTGGTAAGTCGGTTGCAAGTTTAACGGTGTAGAAATATCCAAATCACGTGAAATTTTGCTAGAAAATTCTTTATACCATATAAAACAAGATCAATAACTTTGATCTAAAATTTTAATGCCATATCATCATATTTTGTAAGATTTTTATTGCCGTTGATTTTGAGCCACTTCGATCACTAGACAAATGATATCGAAAAATCACAAAATTTAGTTTCTAGATACTTCAAATATTTTAGATCAAGTCTAACGGAGCCGATTGTCGATTCGAAAGTCCGAATATCGAAAACAAAAGTGGAAGCACGAGCCCTCCGTGCTTCCATAAGCATCCTAACACACTATATATATATATATATATATATATATATATATATATATATATATATATATATATATATATATATATATATATATATATAGCATTGGGGCTAATTAAATTAGTAAGAGCCTCTCGAAGAAGCAAAAAAAAAAAGGAGGCTCAGTAGGTATGGCTGGCAGAGAGCACCTTGGGTGTGCCATACCACAAAAAGAGAGAGAGAGAGAGAGAGAGAGTGTGTGAATGAGTTGATGCACCTAGTGCACCTAGTACCAACAACAGAAGTCTCTTCTTTTAGGTTTATAGAAGATGAGAGAAGGATAAAGAAAGATTCAGAAAGAGGGCTCGGGTTGTAGCTACTGCGTAGAAGAGGAGTTAGGTGTAATCTTTTCTTATTTAATGAATCTTATTTTACCTGTATATTTTTTTCTTTTACGATTGTATCAACTTTTGCTGAGGAGACGGGTTTATGGTAAAAATCCGATTCGACGCTTCTGTTGCGAAATCCCAACAATCGGTACTAGATCCACAATAGTCGGTATCGGAACAGGTTGCAGATTCTCAAGATTCGGTACCGGGGCGAGTACCGGATTCCCAACAATTGGTATCAGAGTTGAAGGTTACCAATCTGCGAGAAAGATTGGCGAAGATGACCACGAAATTCGAAATCGAGAAGTTCGACAGCAAGAACAATTTCGGATCGTGGTAAATTAAAGTACGGGCAATCCTCATACAAAAAGAGTTGGATGAGATGTTGAATGGAAAAGAGGCGAAGCCGGTAGAGGTCACGAATACAGTATGGATGAAGATGGAGCGCAAGGTATTGAGTACGCTTCATCTATCATTAGCAGATGAGGTTCTTTACAACGTAGCTTGCAAGACGACATCAACGAAGTTGTGGAAGAAATTAGAAAATCTGTACATACATGACCAAATCACGACGAACAGTTGTATCCGGCCGATCGTTCACGTTGCAGATACAAGAAGCGGCGAGCCTACAAGAGCATTTAAACGAGTTCAACAAGGTGGTGGCCCAATTGACTAGTATCAGAGTCAATCTGTATGACAAAGATAAGGCGCTGATTTTATTATCTTTGCTATTGACGATATATGAGTATCTGGTGACCATGCTGCTTTATGTCAAGGAGGCCATAAGTGTTGAGGTGGTCACAACGCTTCTCTCAAACGAGATGCGGAAGATGACTCAGAAGTCCGGCACGCAGAGCCGGGATACTGCTTTGGTGATGAGAACGAAGAAGGAGACGACAATATCGGCAACCGAAAACCGACAGAAGAAGCCGCTATCCAAGGTATGCTTTTACTGTCACAGGAAAGAGCATATTAAGCGCAATTGTCGAAAATTTTAGGATGATCTGAAGGAGTTAAAGCGACAGAAGGAGAAAACTGTCGTGAACCAGGATGAGACGGTATCAGCGACGGCACAGGTGGTAGAGTCGGAGATGATCGATTCTTATGTGCTGTGCTGTATGCAGCAACCGAATGTGCAAAAATTTTGGATGATGCGTGGGTGCTCGATTTGGCGTGTTTCTTTCACGTATGCCCGGCGAAGGAATCTTTTGCCACTTATAAGCCAATCACGGGTGGAAAGGCTCTAATGGGAAACGATACGGCGTGCAAAGTTTTGGGGCTCGGCACGGTGAAAATCCGAATGCACAATGGGGTTGTGAAGACGTTGACAGGCGTGCGGCTTGTTCCTGGATTGAAGAGAAATTTGATCTCGTTAGGCGCATTGGACTCGAAGAGTTACGATTTTTCAGATTCAGGTGGAACTATGAAGGTTCGAAAACGAGATCGAGTCGTGTGTGAGGTGAACAAACATAGGAACTTGTACATTCTGAATAGGAGCACAATCAGAACGGAAGTGAAAACGGTTTGGATTCGAAAAGTTCGCGGAGGTGCAGTCACAACGAAGCGACGCCAACATTGAAAGCGAGTAGACAAGCTTAAGGTGGAGCTTGCATGGTGAGCTCGACGCGATTAAAAACTATACATCCAACCAAAGTAGAGAATGTGTTAGGATTTGATTAGATTTGTAGTTGAATCCTAATTAGTTAAGAATTAATATTTAAATCTGTTGAAGATAAATTAAGATTTAAATATTAATTAGAGTATGAATCTAGCTGGATTAGAATTAATATTTAAATATATTATAGATAAATTAAAATAGATTTAGATATTAATTAAAGTCAGAATTCTAATTATATTAGGAGTTATGTACATTTTTGTAGTTGCTATTTATATATAGCGTTGGGGCTAATTAAATTAGTAAGAGCCTCGTGAAGAAGCAAAAAAACGAGGCTGAGTAGGTACGGCCGGCAGAGAGCAACTTTGGTGTGCCGTACCACAAAGAGAGAGAGAGAGAGAGAGAGAGAGAGTTAATTAGTTGATGCACCTACTGCACGCCTGTACCTAACAAAAGAAGTTTTTTTTTTTTTGACTTATAGAAGACGAGAGAAGGGTAAAAGAAAATTCGAGAAGAAGGCTCGGGTTGTAGGCTATGTGTAGAAGATGAGTCGGGTGTAATTTTTTTTTATTTAATAAATTTTATTTTATCTGTATATTTTTTTCTTTTATGATTGTATCAGTTTTTTCTGAGGAGATATTTTTATAGTAAAAATTCGATTCGACGTTTCTGTTGCGAAATTCCAACAACCGGTATTGGATCCACAATGATCGGTATCGGAAGCAGTTGCGGATTCTCAAGATTCGGTGCGAACGAGTCGGATTCCCAACTTTCAAGGTGCTCGATTTGGCCCGCCAATTAATACTTTCTTTTTACAAGTTATAATATTATTAATATTTTATAAATATAAATGAATAATTTTTTTAGTAATAACGAGTAATATTACTAACTTCTATATAATTAACAATATTAATTATGAAAAATAAAAAAAATCAATCATAATTCACAGTAAAATTCATAAGTTTTAAATACATACGTATTAAAGAAAAAATATACTAGAATTACAACACCAAATTGAGAAATGAGAGCGCCAACTTATTTATAATTTATTTTTTATATAAATAAATTACATTTTAAGGATATATTTTTTTTAAAATATAAAGGATTTTTAGGACAGATTTGGGGTGAATTTGAAGCGGATAAAGATTTTTGCCATTTCCTACCACGGATCCGTCCTGGATCATAAAAATAATCCAGTTTTCTAGCTGAAATATTCGTTTATTTCTCCTTATTTACTGTCCAATTAACTTTTTCTAGAGAACCAAAATACAAACTTTACATAGAACCAAGCTTTTTATGGAGATCTAAATCGCAAATCTTGTAAAGGTTATCACTATTGGTTTGTCCTAATGCCCCAATTGCTTGTATCTTAAAGCAGTACGGAAGGTGAATCAGATCAGCACACGGTGGGGCCGGTTCCTACATGCGCACTAAAGTTTTGTTCTACTACCTCAATGGTTCAATTGCTTAATAAATTCATATTACATGCACATATGATTCAATCAATTTGTACCAAATAAGTTTGAGAAATGAGAGAATCACGCATTAGAACAGAAATTATCTATGAGTCACAAATTAAATTTCTTGTTTTATTCTACTTGGGTAGCTTCATTTCTTACTCCGATTGTAGATCAATGTACACTAAGTAGTTTATGCATGTGATGCATTCAATAGGATCGAAGAAATAAAAGCCATAGTGCAACACTAGACTTTGTTGATCTATAAAACCACACAAGATTTCTTGATAAGTACATTTATTGAACATAATCTTATGGCCAGATAGACACCTAATTAAGAGAGTAAACTGAAAAAGAAAACAAGTTATTTCAAATTTGAAACTTGTTGAAGCTAGCTTGAAGCATGAAAGCCTTTATTCCCATGCTCGCGATCATCGCAATCGCCTGCACTCTACGACACTGCTGCAAAATCCAAATAAGAAAGAGAGAAGATTTAGTCCTCTCCAAAACAAAAATAAAAGAAAAAACTCCTCTTAATTTATTCATTTCAAACTAAAATTAGTGCAATTTTTTCATGTCAAGCGACAAATTAGCTTAAATATTCAATTAACAAAAACAAAAGTTTAAGGCCATATATATTTGCAAATACCTTTAGTAGGAGAGTACTAGTAAGTTGGACTTCAAGTTTTGGTGGTTGCTATTGCTCAATTTTAACTTGCTAGTTGTTAAACAGGCTCGGACCAAATTAAAAGTTTACACCGATTCATAGGTGAAAATCCCTTTATATTACACGACAATTGTTTATATACTCTTAAAAATTTTCGAACTTTTTTATTTAATTACCCTCCTTATATATAAGGCAAATATATATATAAAAAAATTTAACGTTCAAAATACTTTGAAATATACCACTAAATTTAAATTCACAATCGTTATCTTTATAAAATTACTATTTTGCCATTTTAAATTTATCCTTTTAATTATCATCACCAACCTTTCTTAATTATTTGCTCCTAATTAAGTTCAAAAAAAAATATTTTGAGTTTTGGCTCTTCAAAATGTATTCTTATATATATATATACCGTCACCAACTTTTCTTGTTAGTCTTTGAGTTAGAAGAAAAGGAAAATTTTAATTTTTTTTAAAATTTTGGTAGAAATTTAATCCGAATTTAATCCGAGATTTTTGAATAACGAAGAAATATACCAGTAATATATTTGAAATAAAAAAATATTGAATATATAAGATATTTCAAAAGTTTTAAAGGGTATATAGATAATTTATCTCTCCGTTAAATATAGCTAGGATTTTACTCTCCCTGCATGCGGGGCGAGGAGGGAAGAAGCTTACGGCATTTGGCGGGAGTGAGGTCGCATTCCGCAGGCAGGCTTTGGATGATTTTGATGGAGTTGCAGGCGCAGTTGGTGTCGACAGCTTTGAGAGAGTTGCAACACTGGCTGCTGGGCTGGCTTGCCGGCTGGCCCGGGACGACGTAAGGCCCGCAAGCCACGAGGTCAGCGAGCTGCTCCGAGCAGCTCTCGGACGGGGCCAGAACTGGCAGGGCCGCTACCGCCGCCAGCAAAGTCGCCAGGGCGACGGCCGCCACCCGCCGTAGATGGACCGAGGAGGCGCTTCGCTTGTTGTTCGTCGCTGCGGCGGCCATCGGAATTTGTGTTGGGTGTGTGTGGGAGAGCACGCACGTAGGAGAGATCACTGGTCGAGTTTTGCGGATTCATTTGTGTGAGGGTTTTATGTATGCAGGTGGTGCGTGGGATGAGAGTGGTGAGAGTTGCATGATTCAACTGCGCTAGCTCTTTGTATTTTCGAGTCTTTGGGATATATAGTAAAAGAAGTGGCCAGTGCAAGGGTGTGAATCAACAAACTCTTAATAGTAGTTAAATTTAGGTAAAACGAGATAGAAGTCATCTAAATTATGGAACATTTTGATTCGATTATCTAATTATCTTTTGAAATTTTGGTTTTAGTGCCTAATTTTTTAATTTATTTGATTTGAGTCAGGCATTTCAATTTTAACATTTGAATGTGCCGGTTATCTTTTTAGAATTAATTATTATAATTCATACAATTCCTGCAATTATAAATTTATTAAAATAAGTAATTAACTTAAAATTTGAAGTTAAAGTATTATTAACTGTCTCAAATCAAACAAATAAAAATGCCGAATAGTAAAATCAAAATTTTGAAAGGATGAGCAGTCAATTCAAAATGGTTTATATTCAGAAAAGTTCTAAGGGGAAGAAGTTGAGTATGAGAACATTTTGATATACTTCCGGAGTGATGTTAAGTATGAGGAGCGCTTGAGAATAGTGTTACAACTTTTGAGGGGGGAGAAATTATATGCTAAACTGAAGAAGTGCGAGTTTTTGCTGCTGGAGGTTTCGTTCTTGGGCCATGTGATTTTTGCGGTTGGAGTAGCAGTGGACCCGAAGAAGATTGATGCTATACGGGATTGGCCCAGACCGACGACGGTTACCGAGGTGAGGAGTTTCCTTGGATTTGTAGGCTATTACCGTCGGTTTGTGGAGGGTTTTGCTCTTTCCACACCCCTCACTCATTTGATTCGGAAAGGAATTAAGTTTCACAAGAGTAAGGATTGTCAGAGGTGCTTAGATGAGTTGAGAAAACGGTTGATGTCAGTTTCTATCCTTACCTTTCTAGTTATGGGGAAGGATTTGTGATTCATAGTGATACATTGCACAGTGGGTTCGGTTGTGTCATGATAAAGTATGGTAGAATAATTGCTTATACTTTCCAGCAATTGAAGGATTATGAGAAGAATTACTCTACTCATGACTTGGTGCTTGCTGCAGATATATGACTCAGTGTCTGACTTGTCAACAGGTGAAAGCTGAGCATCAGGTACTTGTTGGCAAGCTTCAGAATCTGCCAGTGCCCGACTGGAAATGGAAGCAGATTACGATGGACTTTGTCGTGAGTTTACCAAGAGCACATGGTGGTTTCGATGCTATTTGGGTGATTGTGGACAGAGTGACCAAGTCTGCTCACTTTCTACCAGTACAGACCACCTGTCCAGAGAGAGACTCGCTCAGTTGTATTAGGATGAGGTTGTGAGGTTGCATGGTGTGCCTATCTCAATAGTACATCGGACAGAGACCCGAGGTTTGTCTCACATTTTTGGAGGAGCCTTCAGACGACCTTGGGTACACATCTACATTTCAGCCCAACATTTCACCCACAGATGGATGGTCAGTCAGAGAGGACCATTCAGACTCTGGAGGATATATTGAGAGTATGTGTCCTGGACTTTGGAGGAGGGTGGCATCGACATTTGAGATTGGTTGAGTTGCGTACAACAACAGCTATCAAACGAGTATTTAGATGGCTCCGTTTGAAGCGTTGTATGAACACCGGTGTCGATCCCCTTTGCATTGGAGTGATGTAGGTGAAAGGAAGACTCTGGGGCCTGAGATTCTGATAGAGGCAGAGAAAAATGTTAATGTTGTATGACGACATCTTTTGACCTCAAAGTCGACAGAGGAGCTAAGGCGATACCGGAGATGAGACTTGGAGTTTCGATTGGAGATCATGTGTTTACGAAAGTCTCGCCGTCCCGAGGGATAAGCAGATTCGGAGTACGTGGAAAGCTCAGTCCACGTTTCGTAGGCCCTTTTGAGGTATTGGAGTGAGTTGGACCAGTAGCATACAGCATTGCTCTACTCCCACAACTGGCTGGTATTCATGATGTTTTTCACATCTCGGCTCTGAGGAGATACGTATTTGACCCCTCACACGTGATTGACTTCACTCCACTAAAGCTTGGTGAGGATCTGAGATATAAGGAGCGACCGATGTGGATTTTTGCTCGAGAGACGAGGCAATTGCGCCACCGGATCATCCATTATGTAAAAATACAGCGGAGTAATCATGAGTAGTGTGAGGTGACATGGGAGCCGGAGACGGTGATGCGGGAGTCCTACCCTTACTTGTTTGAGGCTCAGGATTGAGTTATGTGTTAAGTTTCGAAGGCAAAACTTTTTGTAGTGGGGGAGGATGCGTATCCCGATGTTTGGTTGCCCGTAGAATTTTAGCATCTGAGACTTGTCGACACATCTGGAGAGTGTCGAGACAAGTCGGAGTCGTTTTGGCGTGATGGACGCAAAAAGGACTCAGTGCGACGCGAGAGCAGAGTTTTGACATTGCAATCTGCGAAGTGCAGATTTTCAATAGTAAGTACCGGTACCATGCAGGGGAGTACCGGTACCCCAGTGTATTTCCAGAATAGAATGGTCTCGGGTTGCGCCAATTGATGCTGAGTACCGGTACGGCATCGGGTTGGTACCGGTACCTTGTGCGCGAGCTTGTGGGCTGAAAGACAGAGTACCGGTAACCAAATCTGGTACCGGTACTCCAGCTTGATTTTTGAGTTGGTGAGGAGCCTTTTGGTAATTTGAGTTGTCGATCAACCCAAGGTTATCCTCAGCTTATTTATTGATAGAGAGAGGGTTGTGAGCGGTTCTTCTCCTTCTTCTCCTTTTTCTCTCTCTAGCTAGTGGAGTCGTACGTGGTTGAGGTTGCGACTCGAGCCGGGAGGTTGTCGACGTTGCACCGGAGGGTCGTTCGAGCGCGGGGACGTCGCAGTTGCGCTGTTGGAGGCCGGGAGAGCGCATGGTTTCCTCTCCTTTGACTTCTCGCCATTGTTGGACGAGATTTCGAGGTGGGTTGAAGTTTGCCGAAATCGTCGGAATACCTTCTAAGTTTTATCAACGTCAACATGTGTTTATTGTTGGTTTGGTTTATCCTGCTAGTACTCGAATTCATGGAAATTATAGATTATGCTATAGAATCTGAATTTGGAGTTAAGCTAGTCACTTTGTTTATATATGTTGGACTTGAATTTGACTTAAGAGAAAACTATAAATCTTATATTGTCATTTCTGAAAATTACCAAATTTAGCTATAGTATGGTTTGTTTGTATCACCGCTATTTGTATGTGGTGTATACCCAGATTAGTGTAGGGTGAGTTTACGCTCGTGCTGAGATGCTAAGCTTATTTTACAGTAGTGTACGTAGACTGTTTCGAATTGTCGGATGCCGTCGCGGTTGACGGTGGACCCAGATTTCTGTTTCTTGTATCGAATTGTGCCAAGAGCACGTGAACTTTGGTTATTAGACCAGTTAGATCCATTTGCAGATTCTCAGTGTTGATTAGCGATAGTATAGTGGTATATAACTGTAGAATTTTACCAGCTTCCTTTACTATCCTTGTGCATACTTTCTGTAGACTTAGTGAGTGAGCCGTTAAGGTCGGTAGCGGTACCCATTGAGGACCACTCATTTTTGTAGTAATTCTCACACTCAGTTGTTGACCCCTTTTCGCAGAGCTTTCATCCACGGTTGCTGCTATTGTCGATACTGATTGTGGAAAGGGAGTTGCGAGCTAGATCCCTTCGAGCTTTGTTGCAGTGCTAGAGGAGTACCTCCCACAAGTAGTTTTGGGGTATTTATGTACATATGGTTGTTGTCTGGGTACTTGCTGGAGCGAATGGTGTAGTAGACATGTGCAGTTATAGCTTCGTATATAGGAGCAATTTCTTTGTATACGGCGGGCTGGTCTGTTGGCGTGTTCGAAAAAACGTGGTAATTCGGAGTGTGATAATGTAATCTGTACTTTATCTATTTAGTCAAAATTCGATACGTTACCATGTCTGTTTAACATAATTTTCATAAGACTTTTTTTTTTTCAAATATGAATTTTAATCGACTTCTTTTCCTAAAAATCTTCTTAATTTCAAAAATAAACTATACGACATATACACCTCGATTGGAGTGTACAACTTACATTCCACCTATTCGATAGGTGGAATGTTTGATAGATGTGATGTTTTCACTAGCAATTTAATGTGATTATATAGCTCCCACCCGAGGAAGAGTAGGGTGTAATTTGTCCACTTTGATTGGGGTATGGAAGTAGCTTTTTCCTTCAGGTAGCGTTTAGTTCGAGAACAAAGGGGAAACAAGCCTTTGTTCCTCCCTTTGTTCCCAAATGGTGCGTTTGATTTTCGAGAACTGTAGTTCTTGAGTTTCTCGAATAAGCTGTTATAAGGCTAGAAATGTTGTTCCACATTTTCTGTAACGACTCCAAAATTCCACTAAAGAACAATAATTTGTCAGTCTAAACCATTACCCTAAACGCTGCCGAGTTATATATCTAGCCTAATCATACTTATATATATATATATATATATAGAACTATGCTAATATAAGTATTACTTAGCACCAAGTCATTGGTGCTACTAAGTTTTTAGCCGTTGGATTGAGAGACAAAGTGCTAGGATGATGTGGGCCTTCAGTGGTTACGGGTAGTTGGTTGAATAGTACGATTTAACTACTTAAAATTATCAAAGGGGGTAAGGGATCTAATTCGCAAACTTGGTATACGAAATGTCAAAGGCTATCGATAGCATAAGAGCCGGACTCTATATATATATATATATATATATATAGAGTTTTGCTAGAATACTATCGGTGGTAAACGAGCCGTTTTACTACCGATTTATTTTCGATGATAGAGCTTCCAAATTTACGATCGGCTCAGTTGAACATGATCTATACTATTTGAAGTGTTTAGAAATCAAATTTCAAATCTTATATATATATATATATATATATATATATATATATATATATATATATATATATATATATATGTTTTAATTTTAGACTCTATATTTACGGTTGTAGCTATGATTAGTTTACGGGTATAGTTATCGTTTCGTATATACAAAAAATTTGTATGTATACGTCGTTGTCGTGTCCTAAAAACGTGATAATCGGGACGTGACAATTTATAATTTATTATTCATAATTATTTATAATTTATTATTATTTAATTAATTTATTATTTATAATTATTAATATTAATTTATTTTTTAAATAATATTTTGATGCTAATTAATTAGATAAAATAATTTTAATTTATAATTATAATTCTTATTCCCTTTGTTCTAATCTCATCATCCAAACACTATTTATAATTTGTTATTTATAATTATTTATTATTTATTATTAATTAATTTTATTATTTATAATTATTAATATTAATTTACTTTTTTTATGTTAATTAATTAGATAAAATAATTTTAATTTATAATTATAATTCTTATTATATTATTTCCAATCTAATCATCCAAAAACTATTTATAATTATAATTATTTATAATTATTAATAATAATTTATTTTTTAAGTAATACTTTGATGTTAATTAATTAGATAAAATAATTTTAATTTAAAATTATAATTCTTATTTAATTTTTTTCCAATCTAACTCTTCAAATACTATTTATCTTATTCTTAGTAACAATTCAATTTTTTATTAGAATACAAAATTAATCTTAATTCATATTTATATATATATTTATTTCTGAAATAAGTAATTATTATTTATATTCGAACCATACACAGCCTCAAAGATTTACTGTATTTGCGCCGCAAGGGAAATCACGTGCGAGACATGGCGGGGAGGGAAGCTTCCTCCGGTGGTACGGCCACTTTTTTTTTTTTTTTCTTTAATACTTACTTCCGGTACGGCGTTTCCGTTCGAAGCGATCATGTGAACTAGAAAGGGGTTTGATACGCTTTTTGTTAGTGTACCTGTTGCACAGCCCAACGGTGACATCCATCCGTCCACTGGGTCCGGACCCTCATCGGACGGTCCAGATCGAGTAGACAATCTACTCCCGGGACGATCAATTTCATGCAGTAATCGTTTTCTTCGATGGCCTGACCTGATGAAATCCGTACGTAGAGTAGCGGTTGAAACCATACGGGAGAAGATACCAAATTATATCCAAATTTTTTTTCTCCAAAATCCAATTCTTAATTAATTAAGAACAAATAGAACCCGTTACTGTGCATGCTAGCTTTGTTATCATCACATCTATCTAATTAAAGAGCTATAGCTAAACTAATTGGATCCTTTTCTTTTCCTTTCTATAATTTCCTCCTTCTTTCTTACGTTATTCGTTTTGCTATGAAGGTTTCGAAGACCCCGAATAGCGGTATCGAGGTTTCGATCGCCCAGAAACTAGCGCGGCTCGGTGCTTCTCTGTAATATTTTTCAAAATGCAGCTTTAATTCCCATTATTTGATCCATTTACGACGATTAACTTGTATTTTTTCACCAAACTGATCGAATTCTTTGCATGTGTTTGATGCGGGCGAGCGGAGAAGACGAGGAGGGAGGAGAAGTCGTTGATCGACCAATTTGCGAGTTAAATGTTATCCGTAATCCATTGTGGAAGAAGAGATCTTCTTAGTGCCCGGTGCATCATGCTTTCCGCTTTCGGTAAATTTCTTCAAGCCCGACGCGGGATTCGACCGTTATGAAGGCCTAATTCTGGAGCAGCCGGATGCGGAGCTCGTGAGCTTGCTTGTTTCGTGCGCGGAGTCGATAAGCTCTTCGAACCATGAAGCTGTAGACTACTTCTTGGCTAGGCTTGGCGAAAGGGCCTCCCCGCGAGGAACCACAGTTCAAAGAGTAGCCGCTTATTTCACCGAAGCTTTAGCTTTCCGGGCCGTGAGGCTCTTCCCACACATGTTCTCCATTGCCCCGCCCCGAGAGCTCACATACCATATTGAAGAGTACAGTGACGACGACGACGGCGCCACCGCATTGCGGCTTTTCAACTACGTTAGCCCGATACCGAAGTTCCTGCATTTCACGCTGAACGAGAGGCTGCTGAGGGCGTTCAACGGCAAGGAGCGGGTCCACGTCATAGATTTCGACATCAAAGACGGGCTTCAATGGCCGGGTCTGCTGCAAAGCCTAGCTTCGAGGCCGAACCCGCCAAGCCATGTGAGAATCACTGGGATTGGAAAGTATAGGGAAAACCTTCAAGACACCGGAGTTAGGCTCGCCAGGTTCGCCGAGGCGTTGAACCTTCCTTTTAAATTCCATGCGGTGGTTGAGAGACTAGATGATGTGAGGCTTTGGATGCTCCACGTGAAAAGGGACGAAAGTGTTGCGGTAAATTGTGTTCTCGTAATGCATAAACTGCTCTCCGATGTGAGCGGAAGCGCTTTGAGGAGGTTTTTGCAGCTAATTCGGAGCACGAACCCTTCGATCGTTCTCCTGGGAGAGCAAGAAGACGAGAACAATGAGCAAAGATGGGAGGTGAGGTTCGGTAAGTCGCTTCAGTACTATTCGGCCATTTTCGATTCATTAGACTCTCTTTTACCGGAAAATAGTGCACTAAGGATCAAGGTGGAAGAGATGTTTGCTAGAGAGATTAGGAACATCGTGGCTTGGGAAGGGAGTGAGAGAGTAGAGAGGCATGAGAGCTTTAGGAGATGGAGGGAGATGGTGGAAAATGGTGGCTTTAGAAACTTGGATATTGGAGAAAGGGAGATGGTTCAAGGCCAAACAATATTAAGGATGTATTCATCTGAAAACTTCAGAGTAGAGAGGCAAGAAGAAGGGGAAGGGTACTACTGTGGGCTTACTCTAAAGTGGCTTGATCAGCCTCTTTACACAGTCTCTGCATGGGCACCTAATGAGCCTGCTCATGTGGGTTATTCATCTTTATCTCTACCAAGTTAACAGAGATCATATTCGATCTGTTCCTTTTTTTTCTTTAAATCTTCAAACATTTTTTGCAACTTGAGGACCAATTATTTGGCACCAAGATTTGGATTGGACATGTTGAGATGAGAGAGTAATTAATGCAAGAAAAGAGGAACATCTCAGAGAAATTGAAGGATTAGAGAGACAGGAGAGTCAGCATGGGCTGGGCACGCATGAGCCTAGCTAGTGGATACAACAACATTAACTATATCTTATTCGAATCCAACTCCGTACATAACTAATCTCTTTAATGTGGGCTTCGATAGTCTCATCTTAACAGGATTATTATTCGACCTAAATAGATTCGAAAATCCCTACTAATTGTTCCTGATGCCTTCAATTGGCTAAATCTCAATCTCTTTCCATCAATATCACTTTTGTCTCATGCTTTCCTAATCCTAAGTATCAAATAGGTCCTAATTAATAGTACCTAATTTCGTTTATTTCCTAACCTATTATTTCTTCGACTCATTTATTGCTGAGGTCCTGCATGCTTTTATTAGTAGATCCTATACAGATTAATTGTTCGCATGCTATTGTGATTGGGAAATGTAATTTTCTTATTATTTGTGACTTTTGCTTTATTTAATTCGAAGGGAAGATGAATATAGAATTCTTAGTTTATCTCTCTATTTCACCCTACTTTATTTTACATTTTTTTATGTTGTTTCACATACAATTTCAATTAAGATTGTAGTAAATTAAGTGGCAAGGGTTTGGTGGTTGATACTTGAGATTCAAGTTCGAATCTTAGTTGATTCATATTAATTTACAACTAAATTTATTTTTAAATAAAATAAACAAAACAGGTAACATGCTATCTATTTCTCTCAAAAATAAAAAAAGGGGCAATTGCTTATATACCCCTGAAAAGTTCCCGACTTTTCGATTTACCCCTCTTAGAAGGCTAATATTGAAAATGCCTCTCCTACGTTCCAACCTATTTCTAATATACCCTTAGAGTTAAAATCTGTTAAGTAACTCTGTTATCTCTGTAAAATTACTATTTTGCCCTTTTCAAATATACCCTTCTACCATCACTGTCTTTCTTATTTGCCCTTAAAGTCAGGGGCACAAAAAGTATTTCGACTTTTGGTCTTTTCCAATATACCCCTCTACCGTCACCAACCTTTCTTATTTGCCCGTAAGTTAAGGGTAAAATTGATATTTTAATTTTTTTTAACTGTAGTAGATATTTAACTCACCTTTAACCCAAATTAACTTAACAGGAGATAACTGTGGGGGTATTTTGCAATAACGGTGGAACGTATGAGGGGCATTTTAGAAAGAAAAAAAAAATAGGGGTAGATTGGATATTTTCAGACACATGAGGGGTATATAGGCAATTATCCCTAAAAAAAAAATCAAGCTTCTACATACACTGATACGCATAGGGGTGTAACTGAGAACACGACCTAGCTGCTTATGAATGGCACACTACTTATTATATGAACCTTTGTCACAAGTATATTATTAAACTTAACTATTATTAATGCATGCATTACTCTAGAACCAAAATCGTTATAATAAAATATATTTTAGAGACAACGCTGTTTAGACAAAGTTTTATTCTAGCATTTTTAATATTTGATATACGTTGACATCACAGTTAAGCGTCACCAATATATACTAATAAAAATATGAATCAATATTAAAGCGTTGGTATATTTATTCCAAGAGTAAATTGTATTGTTACCCCTTGAACTTTTGTAGAAGTTTAATTACTTTACCTCTCGAACTTCTAAAATAGACATCTAACCCCCTAAACTCTAATATTTGTGACACCCCAATAGTCCCACATCGAATGGAAATTGGGTTGTCATTGGGTTTATAAGAGACTTATATGACACTAGTAATAATAACTGGGCTTAAGCATTTTGGGCCGGTGGTTGGACCCAACGAGTTATTGTTGCTAGTGGGCTGGGTCGTTACATTTGGTATCAGAGCCGGTTCACCAGCTGGACATGTGTGGCGAGTCTCGGTTGAGCCAGGGTCTAGATGACGGGCTAACAAGACGAGTCTCACATTGCCTGGTGATCGTGGGCTGCGTGTGTGTTTGGACTGACGAGGATGTCAGGGCCTTAACGGAGGGAGTCTGTGACACCCCAAGAGTCCCACATCGAATGAGAATTGGATTGTATTGGGTTTATAAGAGACTTAGACACTAGTAATAATAACTCGGCTTAAGCATTTTTGGCCGGTGATTGGGCCCAACGAGTTATTGTTGCTAGTGGGCTGGGTCGTTACATTTGTATCAAAGCCGGTTCACCAGCTGGATATGTGTGGCGAGTCTCGGCTGAGCCAGGGTCTGGATGACGGGCTAGCGAGACGAGTCTCACATCACCTGGTGATCGTGGGCTGTGTGTGTGTTTGGACTGACGAGGACGTCAGGGCCTTAACGGAGGGAGTCTGTGACACCCCAATGGTCCCGCATCGGATGGGAATTGGGTTGTCATTGGGTTTATAAGAGACTTAGATACTAGTAATAATAACTGGGTTTAAGCATTTTGGGCCGGTGGTTGGGCCCAAACGAGTTATTATTGCTAGTGGGCTGGGTCGTTACATTTGGTATTAGAGCCGATTTACCAGCCGAAAATGTGTGGCGAGTCTCGACTGAGCCTGAAATATGTGGCGAGTCTCGACTGAGCCAAGGTCTGGATGACAAGGCTAGCGGGATGAGTCTCACATCACCTGGTGATCTTGGGTTGTGTGTGTGATTGGACTGACATCCTCGTTAGGGCCTTAACGGGGTGAGTTTGTTACAACCCCAATAGTCCCACATCGGATAGGAATAGGGATGTGATTGAGTATATAAGAGACTTAGACACTAGAAAAAAATAACTGGGCTTAAGCATTTTGGGCCGGTGGTTGGGCCCAACGAGTTATTGTTGCTAGTGGACTGAGTCGTTACATTTGGTATCAGAGCCAAATACCAGCCGAAAGTGTGAGAGCTAAGTGCTATGCGGGACAAAGTGCTACACCAATGGATTTGGTAGGAGCCACCTCTTGAACCCGTAGGAAACACCTCTAGAATCTCATATTTCCTGGTAATTCTGGTCTTGGTATGTCAGTTTGTCTATGATCTGGTTTGGACCCGACGGAGACGTCAGGTCTAAATGGGGGGAGTTTGTTACACCCCCAATAGTCCCACATCGGATGAGATTCAGTTTATATGACCTGCACGCTAATAATAATAACTGGGCTTAAGCATTTTGGGCTGGTGGTTTGGGCCCAACGAGTTATTGTTGTTAGCGGGTCGGGTCGTTACATTTAAACTCGCCACATATTTTCAGCTGGTGGACCGGCTCTGATACCAAATGCAACGACGTACCGACCTGCTAGCAATAATAACTCGTTAGGCCAAACTACCGGGCCAAAATGCTTAAGTCCAGTTATTATTACTAGCATATAGGCCTCATATAACCTGAACGAAATCATTATCCCACCTGACTGCTAGCAACAATAACTCGTTGGGCCAAACCACCGGCCCAAAATGCTTAAGCCCAGTTATTATTACTAGCATATAGGCCTCATATAACCCGAACGAAATCAGTATCCCACCCGATGTGGGACTATTGGGGGCGTTACAAACTCCCCCTGTTTTGACCCTGACGTCCTCGTCGAGTCCAAACCAAATCATAGACAGACAGACCAGGACCAAAATTATCAGGCAATGTGAGATTCTAGAGGTGGTTCCTACGGGTTCAAGAGGTGGCTCCCACCAAATCCGTTGGTGTAGCAATTTGTCCCGCATAGCACTTAGCTCTCACATTTTCGATTCGGCTCGATACCAATTTGCAACGACCCGACCCATTAACAACAATGGGCTGTTTGGCCTAACACGGAGAAGTAATTTCTGTAAAAGTGATTTTGGTTTGTAGAATTAATTTTGGTGAAAAGCTGTAGAGCGTTTGGTTGAATTTAGAAAAAAAGTGATTTTTCTGGAATGATTTTCTAAAACTGTTCGGTAAAAAAAAATTTGATGTTTGCATATATTAATATTTTTACTAAATTTTATTTTTAAAATAATTTAAAATTTGAAATTAAATTAGAATTTTAAATTTGAATTAAAAGTATAATTTTTAAATTTCAAACATTGTACAAAAATAAATTTGAAATTTCAAACTTTTAAATTTAAAAATTGAAATTTTAAATCTAAATTTAAATTTAAAATTTAAAATAAATTTCAAATTTCAAATTAAAATTTAAATTAATATTCAAAATTTAAAATTTAAAATTTAAAATTTAAAATTTAAAATTTAAAATTAAAATTAAAATCTAAAATTTAAACTTTTGAAATTTGAAATTTAAAATTTGAATTTTCAAAACTTAAATTTAAATTTTGAATTTTCAAATTTGAAATTTGAAATTTAAAATTTAAAATTTGAAATTTGAAATTTATAATTTGAAATTTGAAATTTGAAATTTAAAATTTAAAATTTTAAATTTGAAATTCAAAATTTAAATTTCCAAAATTTAAACTTTAAATTTTGAATTTTGAAATTTAAAAGTAAAATTAAAATTTTGAAATTTTGAATTTACAATTTAAAATTTAAAATTTAAAATTTAAAATTTTGAATTTTGAAATTTAAAATTTGAATTTTAAAATTTGAAAATTTGAGATTTGAAACTTAAATTTAAAATTTTAAATCTAAATTTTAAATTTTAAATTTGAAAAGATGAGAATTGAAAATACAAATATGAATTTTAAATTTTAAATTTTAAATCTAATATAAAATTTATACTTTGAATCTAAAATAAAAATAAAAATTAGAAGTTTGAGTTCAAAATCAGAATCAGTTTTGGAGAAGCAGCTTTTTTCTAAAAAGCAGAATCAGATTTTCAAAATGTCATTTCCAAACGCTCTACTGAGCTCAAAAGTGATTTGGGCTCGGAATCACTTTTGAGTAGCTAGGCCAAACACCCCTAATAACTCGTTGGGCCCAAACATCGGCACAAAATGCTTAAGCCCAGTTATTATTACTAATGTCTAAGTCCCTTATAAATTCAATGACAATCCCATTCCCATCCGATGTGGGACTATTGTGTATCCCTCCGTTAAAGCCCTGATGTCCTAGTCAGTCCAATCACACACACAGTCCAAGAACACCAGGCGATGTGAGACTCAGCCAAGACTTGTCACACATTTTCGGCTGGTGAATCAGCTCTGATACCAAATGTAACGACCTGACCCGCTAGCCCAAACTACCAGCCCAAAATGCTTAAGCTCAATTATTATTATTAGCTTGCAGGTCTTATATAAATTGAATCTCATTCGATGTGGGATTATTGGGGGCGTTACAATATATATCATGTACGTATGTACAGGTTAATATGTATATACTAACGTTTCATTTGGATAGAGAAGGCCTTGCTCGTGCGACGGGTCTGTGCAGATACACGAGTGGATCGAAATTGGGTGGTCTCGGGCATGATTTGGGCTAGCTGTTATTGGCACAAACTACACTAAACGACGAGTCTGCATGGTACACTTCTTATGCTAGAGTGTGACGAGGCTAACAAATATCTGTAATATAAAGAGCGGAAATTATTATTATTATTTTTTTCTCTTTTTGAGAAAAAAGTCAGGTAATTAGGGACGGCAAAAAGCAGAAGACTATCCTCCAGAAGATTCCAACGTGTTGACTCAAGCTGTTGACTGCAATTAATAAGTCTTCAGCTTTTCTTTATCCCAATCTTCCTCTCAATTAGAACTGCACACACAAGATTCATTCTCATCCTGATCCTCTGAACGGGTCCACAAAGGGCATCATTTCCATAACCTGTATATGTTATCTGCTAAAGAAGCGTGTTCTTTCATCCAAAGATTATGTTTATATATATGGGACTAACATATTAAGAGTATAATGTCCAGTTATAAGTTCAAGCATTTTGAGTTGGAAACTTGAGTAGAGGAGTGTCGATCTCGGATCCATTATAGTAATATATGCAAAATTAAAAGGTTTGTACATGATTTTCAAATCATACGAAAGAAGTGAACATCCCAAAAAGGTCCCCTCATACTTCATACTTTCTTATACGTCAAAACACAAAAACTAAGAGCCTAATAAAATTCGAATTCAAGACCTCTTAATTAGATGGCATGGGAAATAATTATTTGTTTCTAATAACTTAAATTATTAGAAAACATTATTGTTAAAGACCCGCTTCATTCATTCATTGAAATGATGAATTAGGCTACGTGAGTGAGGCAACTAGGGCCTCTAAGGATGGCTACGAAAAAAAAAAAAAAAAAAATCACACCACAAGAGAACGACTAGGAGGAAGTGCGCTCCCAGGATCTTAGCAGGTCCTTCACCCTGCGAGCCACCACGAAAGGGTCAAGCTGTAAGTCTCTGAAAATCACATCGTTCCTAGCTTTCCAGGTACACCACCATCCCGCTGCCAATTCAGAAAGCCTGTTCCTCGACTTCTGCGTTCCATTCGAGACTGACCACCTATCCCATGTTTGAATAACATCATCCCCCCACATGCAACAATCCTTTCTTGCTAGAAAACATTATTGTTAATTACATTTTATATTCAACAATCCTTTCTTGCTCTTTTAATTCATTTTTAGTTTAGTTGATTCTTTATCATCAGTTCACTGCCCATAAAACAGGTATAGAATATAATTATAATTAAACTGATAAAATTTAGCCCTACAAAACGAACTGTTAGTATTCAGAGCGCAGCTTTTATGTAAAATAAAATTGCAAAAGCAGGATTTCCCACATGCACATTTAACAAATACTAGAGTTTCCTTTTTTTTTTTTTTTTTTGTACTTGAATTCTGTACCCTACTAATAATAATAATCATTAACCTAAACATTAATTCAAAATATTTAAATCTAATTATTATTACTTAATTTTATTTGACTTGAAATTGTTGAGATGCGACTGTGCTCAGAAAATGAAAGCACGCCAATGAGAACGAGAAAAGGGCAAGAGTGAACGCCAAGCATTGAACTGTCAGCACCGACCGCGTAGAGTCGGCAAATACATTTTCCTCAACACTACTAGTCAACAAGATTTCCCATCACAATAAACTTTTCCTTTTTAAGACTTCTCTTTAAGAATTAATCATGTCATTGGTCTCCAATGTTTATTCATTTTTTCTATTTTACTTTTGTTTTGTTTTTTGATTTTTTTCTTTTTCTGTTAATTACCTAACTGACCTTTATATTTATATTTTGTAGCAATTAGATTCCAATAATTCGAATTCCTATTAAATTTAGCAAAATAGTCCCTGTTAACTCCAATAAAATTTTGTTTATTTTATATAGATCATGGTCATGATTTTATTTAAATTTCTGAAAAAATTTGATGTCACATCTTGCTTGGTGCTATAGACGTCAAATGCTCTAAAGGAATGATAGGCGTCGTGTGTGAGATCGAAGTGGTCGTAAGCACGGATTATGACATTAAAATCCTACCGCTTCTACCTTATATTGCTTTAGTCATCTCATTTAATAAATTATGAGAACATATTATTTTTTTTTAAAAAAAAAAAAAAAAGGATATGTGGTAAGATTGGATTTAACACGATGGGAACTAATATGGGAAAAGATGTTCAAGGACTAAAGTAGGAAAATGAGTAAAAAGTAGGGACTAATAGTGCGATTAGTTCAGAAGATTAAGGAGCAATTTGATTGCCAAAATTTTTTTAAAAAAAGTTTGTGGACAAAAAATGAAAATAGGTTTGTGAACCAATGGTGAAAGCCATCTTTTTAATTATTTATGCTTTTTTTTCTTTTTTATTGTTGTAGAACCTGTTGCAATTGTTAATTACTTGCCAGCATCAAATAAATAAGTCACTCCTAATTATTTCATAGATAAAAATAGAGTAAGTCGAAAGTACAGAAGTTTTCGTATTTATAGGTTATTTTTAATAATAGAACATCCGACATCCGAATCGACGATCGCTTAAACATAATCAACATTATTAACTATTTAAACTAAATTTTATAACATTTCGACATAATTTACCAAGTGATCAAAAGATCTTAAAAAATGACTACTTTAATAATCGATTCACCAGTGTAGAAGAATCTAAATTACAGAAAACTTTTTTAAAAAAATCTTGCTTAACATCAAGAATAAGATGTATATTTTCGATTTAAAATTTAAGTTTTTTATCACTATTTTTTTTATAAAATATTTATTTTCAATCATTCATTTTGAAACTATTCGTTTATTAGATAAACATTAAAAATTAAAAAATATAATTTTTAAAAATTCTAATAATACATATTATGTCTAACAAAATTGATCATTGAATTGTATGTACTATTATTAAAACTGATTTATAAATAAATACGAAGGCTTTCCTATTTTGGAAGAGTAATGCTACCGGTACAACATCTTACAACTTTGTATCCAATGCTATTCTACATCCAAAATTACAAATGATATTCTCACTCCCATCATATTGTTTATACCATTTCCCCCTTTTTATCTCTCTCCTCTCATCTCCTTTCCCCCCTTTTTCATCTCTCTCCTCTCATCTCCTTTCCCCTTTTTCATCTATCTCCTCCTCCTTGGTCCTATTTTGACCACCAAGAGAGCTCGAGTCCCTCAAAGCCTAGCCCTCAGACCGACGTGAGCCGCGTCGCCTCGGCGAGGTCCTCTTCGACGCCATACTCGACCTCCGCGACTCCCTCGGCCTCTCCCAACACCCTCTTGCTCACGCCGCCGCAGATGGATTCGCCCTCTTCTTCGACGAGATGAAAACCCTCTTGTCTTTCACCCCCCGTCATCTCTCTTATTCGGCGCCGGATTGTGGTTGTTAGGGTTTCTCGAATCCCTAGTTGTAATGAAAATTTTGTAATGAAAATTTTATATTTTTAAAATTAACATACTGTATTTAAAGTTTAAATGTGCACAGTTTTAATCGCCATTGCTATAGAGTAGGGCTACAGCTTTTGCAGCTGTAGTCTGATATGGAATATTTATACCACTCCACGGTACATCTATAATATTAAAAGGAACACCTATATAGCCGCCTCAAATGAATGGCCATTGCTATATAGGGCTACAGCTTTTGCAGCTGTAGCCTGATATGGAACAGTTATACCACTCCACGGTACGGCTGTAATGTTAAAAGGAACACCTATATAGCTGCATCAAATGAATGGCCATTGCTATATAGGGCTGCTTTTAGCTGAAATGGGACGATTATACGATCCTCGATGCTTATAAATGTTAAAAGGAACACCCATATAGCTGGCATATTTATTTTGCCATTGTTAAATAGAAGGCTTAGCTTTTACAGCTCTAGCCTGAGATGGGACGATTATACGATTCTCGATATTAGAAATGTTAAAAGGAACACCCATATAGCACATTTATTTGGCCATTGTTAAATAGAAGGCTTAGCTTTTACACTCTAATGAAATGGGACGATTATACCAGTTCTCAGACAGTTATAAATGTTAAAAGGAACACCAGAGAGAAAGAAAAGTTGTGGTAGATAAAAAATTAAAAAGGGTGGGATTAAAGGCTACTATTCTGTTAATTTAATCCAGACCGTTCGCCGGTTGGGTTGTAGGATGTACAACCCAACTGGGTTGTGCACTTAGCGTTTTCCATTTTGGAAGGCGGCGGAGTCAAAAATATATTAAAAAATTTGTGACGTTCTTATCCAATTAAAAATTGATTGACTTAATTGACTGAATAGTTCAATAGGAAAAAAAAAGGGCACCCGCAATGGAACCATACCAACTTGACCTTTCCTTTATCGCCATAACCTTCACTAATAAGAAAACCTCTCACCACTATAAATTAATACCCCTTCGTCATTTGTTTCGGAGGGTGCATCGGAGCTTCATAGGGAGTGGGAGTGGGAGTGGGAGGAGGAGGAGAAAGAAGAAAAATAAGGTATATCTCTGACATTGCTTTTAGATTATTGATTTCCTCTTCCTTTTTTTTTTCCTTGAATTTGCGCACCAAAAGCAATTTCTTTTCTACTTTCTTCTAGCTAATTGCTAAACTCTTTCTATATATATATATATTTATATATTTATAGAGTTGAGTAGAATACTCTCAAAAGCATGCTTTTGAATTTTTAACCATTGGATGGAGAGATGTAGGGTTGAGATGATGGTGATAGGTGGTGGTAGGTGAAATAGTGTTTAATCAAAAGGGTATTAGTAATTAAGGAGTAGATCTAAGGACTAGAAACTTAGAAGCACCAAGCTCCTGTTTGGTTGAGGTTAAGGGGTGGAAACCCCCATTTCATTCCCAAACATCTTAAAAAATAGGTAGGGTTAGCTAACCCCACCTCAAATTATCCCGCTAGCTAACCCCACCTAATCCCACCAAACCTCAACCAAACATTATTTTCTATTCATAAAAACTTCACTATCCTTCTTATCCCATCTACTCCAACCAAACACTATTTTTTACTATCCTGGAATAACTCCAACCCCCAACCAAACACAAAAATACTTTAACCCCACTTTAACCCCGAACTTAACACTATCCCCGGAATAACTAGTTTTTTTCTTAACCCGAACCAAACGGTAGTCAAGGGATTGGTACTTCTAAAAGTATTCTAGCTCAATTCTATATTTATATATCTAAAGCAAAGCATTAGTTTCACATAGTTTCTATACATAGTTTCTATGTGAAACTAACTGTTCACTAAAAGCAAAGCAAAGCTTAAGCTGTTAGAGGACGGAGTTTATATATTTTTCGAACTTCGAATCTTTTACTCTGATCTCATGTAAAATAGTCGTTGTATTTTAAAAGTTTAATCTATTAAAAAATGATGTTTATATATTTTTATATTTAACAATCTTCTCATGTCTAGGCTCGAAATTTTTTGCAAAACCCATAACGTGGATTTGAATTAAATAGGAAAAAAATTAATAATGTTAAGAGTCTGACGTGATTCGAACTTAGAATCTCCTGCTCTGATATCATGTGAAACGGCTGCTATACTCTAAAAACTTAAGCCGTTTGTCTATATATTTTTATATTTAACACTGTTTAGTCTCATTTTCTGACAGTTGGATTGATCACACCGTTTCAGAATAAGTAATAATTAAGCATTGTCGATTTAATTCTCCTCATCCACTGTTCATTTGATTAATTCCCAATCTTCACTTGTCCTGTTACCTCTCTTATTTAGGTGTTTTAAGAATACTGTTTTTGCTCTCATTATTCTGGCTCTGTATATACTTTTGCTTCTTATTTTTGTGCTTATAAAAAAGTCAAATTATGTAGTTTTTCTCTAATAAAGCATTGCATGGTGTTAACAGTGGGATATGATATGCTATCGTTATATTGTTTCTCTTCATGTTCTTATTTCTATATGATGCAAATTTTAACTTTTTATATGAATAGCTTATAAAATTATTTTAATTTTGACTCTAACAAAGAGCTGAACTAGTCAATGATATGCAGGTTATACGTACATCTAGTTAATAAATCTCTATATCTTCCTTGCTAGTGATAAATGCAAAAGCTGCTGCTTTTCTGCATATAGCTATAACAAAGCTGCTACTATTTTATCCGCCTTGTATGAGGATGCTACTTTGCAATTATGTAACAGATGTTTCTTTTCAATTTATTAGATATAATACCGATGATTTATGTTGGCTTTGTCTCATTTGATTGTTGTGATGCTTCAGGATTAGCGGATTGAAATCCAAAGCTGGTCGATCATCATGGCGATCGAATTTGAAACAAAGGCAAAGCAAGAAATGGTTTCGCAATATGTAAACACACCTACAAACGAGTGGCAAGAGCACTTTGATATTGAACATGATCTCGCTGATTGTTCTCTTGGCGAAGTTCTTCAGGATCAGGTGTGTTTGCCTGCCTCTGTCAATGAAATTCTCTAGACAAAAATGCATGATTGGGTTACTTAAATCAAGTTTGGATTGGAGAATGGTAGAGGACTTCAACATATCATCAATGACAAAGTTTGGACCTATTCAAACCTACGAAATTTAAATATCTCAATGCAATAGATTGGTAAAATATTTTAATTTTGTAAAGTGTTATTTACTATCTATTAGTAGATATGAATCTAACTGTTGTAGTTCGAAAGGCTGCTTTTCGGTTGATAATTAAAATGAACATGCTAATGAAAAATTTCGACCAAGGGGGTTTTGATACAGATGTGTGCATCATTTTATTCATTCAGCAGTTATCAAGAAAGGTCTCATTGTCTTAAATTTGCTATATTGCCAATATAGGCTAGGTTTTTAAAGCATAATTGAAACTTGTTGAGTGCTTTTCTCTTTAGCAAATTGAAGTCCAATCAACTGAATTACTACTGCCCTGTTCTCAAGGGTGTAGAACATGTCTTATTAGCTTCTTTCGTCATGACAGTTATGTTTACGGTTCGTAAGCAACGAACTAAAATACAATACTCCCTTACTCTTCTAAGCTGGATTGAATCAAAACAGATAATATATTTGAGACACTAATGTCTTTATCTTTCAATCTGTCAAGCCTCTTTTTATTTGATTATCGAGAACTGTAAGATAATCTATATTGAAAATGAATGGTTTTTTTTGAACTAAAAGTTTACTACTTGCCTATTCACAATTAGTGTTTCTTGGCTTAAATGGGTTAGCATCCTGTCCTATGACGGAAGGTTAGGTTGGACCGAGTCATGTTCGAAATGGCATAAGACTGGGTTGGGCCGAGTCATGTTTGAAATAGCATGAGGCTGATTGGGTCGAATCACAATCGAGACTCGTGGGCGCTGTTTCTGTACCCTTTAAGTAAATTGATTGTGTATTTCTAACAGTTCGAGCTTTTAGGATTAACGGTTAGTGCCAATGATCCGACTGTGTCATCAGGTTATATTAATTTTTTATTCATTACAGGAGTCTATTCATCAATCACTGATTGAAAATTCTCAGAATGATCATACTAGAGCTTCAAGTAGTAGGGGCATAATCAATCATGGTAACCCTGAGAACTCTTCACAAGTAAATACAATTCAAGAACACTTATCACTCGATGAAGCTCTAGCTAGGCAACTTCAAATCGAAGAGTGGGATTCAGATACTTCTTCAAGTGAATTTGAAGGTAATTTGGTTAATTTGAGTCATCTTTACTATTATATATTTACTTTCTTAACAACATGATAGAATTTGTAATATAATATTAGCTTAAGCTTGTAATACGTTGAACATAGTATTATTATATTCTTGACAATGTTAATTAATGTTGTTGCTCCCCAATAAAAAATCAAAACTTGCAGATAAAGTGAAATTATGAATTTTGTTTTTTTTATTTAGAGTGAAAAAATTGTTGTCGTTAATAGGGTAAATTACAGTTTTGGTTCTCAAACAATGATGCGCGTTACACTTTACTCAAACTTTAATTTTTCTAGTAATTTTTTGCTCCAACTTTCTAAATTGTTGCAATCAAATCCTGCATTAGCTAAATACTGACATGTCATTAATATAGAAGTGATCTGATGGCATTATTATTAATGAAGCAGCAATAACTAAGATGCCACATCACTCCTACGTCATCTAAAAAGTTTGTAGGACTTGATTGCACCAATTTAAAAAATCGAGCCAGAAATTGCTACAAATTAAAGTCTGAGGATAGAAATGTCACGTACATGCTCATAGTTTGAGGACCTAAAGTTTACTTTACCCTCATTGAAATATTAAAACTAATGCTTCTAAGAATGAAAAGAATTCTTAATGTTGGCATTGTATGTTTTGAATAAGTTTTAACATCTTGCGCGTTCTTTTATCAGAAAGATCTAACAAATTCACTATAAATTCAAGTGTTCTAATTTTTCAGTTTTTTGGACATATGGACTAAATACTAAGAAATGTTTATGGCATGCTAATTTTGTATTTGCAATCTTAGATACTCTCACAGTGGAGTCTTCGTCACCAATCGATGAATCCAATCCTTCCAATAGCTTAGCAGAGGTGTATATATGTATCAAATTTTTTTTGGAATTCACAATCTACACTTTAGGGATCAAGAGATGTTGCATATGTTATGTTAATTGTGAAATTGTTGTGATGCAGGTAGCGAGGCAAGATGATATTGATCCGGATAATATGACATATGAGGTACATGACATCCAGTAAAATTAATAATTGATTTAGGGTTTCAGGGTTTACGGGTTAGGGTTTAAAAGAAATGAACTTGACTTTTCTATTATAGCAATTTAATTTTTCTTCTTTCTTTAAGAGAATATCACGTATTTTTCTGTGATCTTTATTATGGATTATGAGAGTTCCGGCTTAAGTGAGATAATTAAGGACTTTCCACACAAACTAGTGTGTTGAAATTTCATATTCGATGACAATATTGATTATTTTTCTGCTAAAAATTTTTATTTAAAATTTCCTCATGTTTTGTCACTTCTTTACACTAAAAGGGTACTATTTAACTAAGCATTTTGGTTTTTTTAGTCTTTTTGGTAGCATTACATCAAAAACTTATCATGTAGTCATTTTGTCTATGTAATATTGATGCATATCGGTTCTATTAGACATGATCTATACTATTGGAACTATGTAGAGACCAAATTTCACAATTTTTGGACTTCATTTGTCTAGTGAACGAGTAGCCTCAAAATGAACGGTTGAAAATAAAAATTTCATAAAAAACAATGATGAAAGACTCAAATTTCAAATAAGAAGTATTGATCTTGCTATTGATGTTAAGTAAAATTTTCTATTAGCGTTTCACGTACTTTAGATTGCTCTATACCGTTGAACATAAAAACATACCACATCAACCATTAAAATAGTCATTTTTGAGATCTTTCAATCACTTAGTAAATGATGTTGAAAAATTATGAAATTTAGTTTCTAGATAGTTCCAATAGCGTAGATTATATCTAACTGAGCCTGTCGTCGAATTGGATGTCTTATCATAGAAAATAACTTACAAGCACGGAGGCTTCCGTCCTATCGAAAGCGTAGGAGACGTATTCTCTCTCTCTCTCTCTCTCTCTCTCTCTCTCTCTCTATATATATATATATATACACACACATACATACATAGAGTACGTCTCATGTGCTTTCGAAAGCATAGAGGCCTTCGTACTTGTAATTTTTTTCGATGATCGGACATCCGAATCGACGATCGGCTCTGGTAAATATGATCTACGGTATTTGAGCTAATTAGAAGACAAAGTTCATAATTTTTTGATATCGTTTACCAAGTGATCAAAGGGTCTCAAAAATGACTATTTTAACGGCTGATGTGGCACGTTTGTAAGTTCAACGGTGTAGAAGATTCAAATTATATGAAACTTTAACAAAAAATTCTACTTAATATCAAGAGCAAGAACAATACTTTCAATTTGAAATTTGAGTCTTTTATAATATTTTTTTATAAGATTTTTATTTTCTGCCGTTCATTTTGAGACTACTTGTTCACTAGGCATACGAAATCAAAAAAATTATTAAATTTGATTTCTAAATAGTTCTAATAGCGTAGATCATACCTAACAGAGCCGATCGTCGAATCGGATGTCCCATCATCGAAAACAACTTACAAAGAGAGTTATATAGCTTGGTTCTTCTGCATATTTTTTCGTGAACCTTATAGTTTTGGTCTATATATCTCTAAATTAGATAAGCCATATCTTTTGCTATTGAAGGAAAGAGCATCATTAGTGGAAGAAGTAGGCCATGAAAGTAGAGGATTATCTGATGAGGTTATCTCCGACTTGCCGACTGAAAAGTATCAGTGTGGCTTCTTCTCAGGAAAAAGGAATAATGACAAGTATGGTTCTCGAAATTTGTATCTTCAGTTTATATAAAGTCAAACCGCTTATATTATATCTTAAATGTGTATCTCTATATGAAAATCGATTTAAAACAGCCTCCTAATTCTTTAGGGGAAAAGAGAAAAGATATTCATACATCATATCTCCAAAGAGTTAAATATATCAAAATCGACTTAGAACAAACTCTTATTTCTTATGGATAAGAAAATATTCATGGTCAATGTTTCTATAAATTGCAAGTCAGGCTAACTTTGACTGCAAATTTGGAGTTCTCAGCGAAATGCTCCAAAGCTTTAGAATAAATTTGGTTGCCAACCTATCTATTTCTCTTCAATCTGGAAGTGCGAAGATAAGATTCTCCTCAATTGTAGACACTTTCATACTGACGGGAACAATATAAAACTCTTAAACCAATTTTGGAGATCAGCTAAATTATGATAACAAAATAATATTGTATCATGCATCAATATTAAGCATGAAATTGTATACCAAATACAGTCAAAATCTATTAAGTTACTTAAACATTCACTATTTATTGTCTAACTTAAACATAGGTTTATCTAAATCAAGTTTGAAAAGTTGAGATTGGAATGTCCAAATATTTTAAATGTTACAAGGTTTATGTATAGTTTTTTTTTTTTTTTTTTTTTTCACTACCAATTAGAGTTCTGTCAGATACAATTATGATGATGTTTAAATTAAAAGGAGTTGTCACGTATTTTAGTTTCAAGAATGACATATGAAATTCCGGTGGCCTTCCTTGTGCATATTCTACGAGTGAACCCACTGATCCGGATGAATGTGGATATCTTAATAATATACTTTTTGAACATACAAGTGATCAATAAAATGTATAAATTTGATGATATTATTAGGACGTTTGAGAATGTTGTGCTTCTGTAAACTTTTACTAAATTGAATTAATATTTTGTTGCAATATTTATGTTTTACATGGATTGTTTGTTTGGTACTTCATTCCCTTTTGATAATGGTCTTTTCTTACTGCAGATGCGCAATCTGTTTGTCAAAATATAGAAACAGACAACGGCGAATATATTTACGACCGTGTAATCATGTTTACCATGCAGTCTGTATAACTCCATGGTTGAAGATCAACAAGGTAAATTCTTTTCGGTTGCTACAATATCAATATGGGTTCTTGTAAGGTTTCAATGGAACAACATCATGATCGCATAGTTTAACCTAAGCAAAACTTTTTAGTGTCATATCGAGATTGCCACTACAAACTGGGTAGAAGCATTCTACAAACTGTATCTTCTTGGAAATTACTGTTCGGTACCGCAGTCACTTAGGTGTAGAACTTGTGTTCGTGCTAGTGTTTGATACGGTATACTTAAGAGTTCCTCTCTATTGTGTGTGTGGGTGTGCTTGGGTTCAGTTACTCGCGATATGTTATTTTGACCTGACCCCCTTGTAAAATAGGGTTCATCCCTGTTTAATCAAAAAAAAAAAAAAAAAAAAAAACTTTTTAGTGTAAACAACAACAAAATGAAATACCATAATCATCTTGCAAAGTTTTTTTTTGACATATATTTTGATTTTAATGGAGCAATCTTACAAATTACACCATGTTTTTAAATCAAAGCATATGCTCATTTCAATATTATCTTTGTATAAAACCATTAATTACTGGTCTAACTATTTTACAGTCTAAATAAATAGAAAAAAGTGATCAGTTATAGCTCAGTTTTCTCTTTCTTTCTTCTTCTTTTGAGAATTTGGATCATTATCAACTTTCACAAGCCCTGTGTATTTATTGTAATAATGTGAATAGAGCAATTTGTTGATAGTAAGATCTAAAGTTTTCAACTTGTTGCTGAAACAGATTTGCCCACTGTGTAAGGAGGAGGTTTTTGGGCCATAAACAGAGATATATATGCCCAGTCGTGCCGTCGAATGGACTTCTTTATTCTTATTTATGTTTGATTAGATTGTGATGCAACATAGATGTGTGTGTGCTCCCTCTAAAGAAGCAAAAAAAATTATATTTTTAGAAGTTTTTATTTTTTGTTATCGGTTAGGACATCATTGGTGCAAATGATTGTGGGCAATCTATATTCCGACCATATACTTTTTTGTATGAATATTTTATTTAACAAATAAAAGGCAATAACTGAGGAAGCCTACATTTGCACATTTTGTTATTTTACTTTTTTTTTTTTTTTTTTTTGAGAAAAAGGTAGCAAGCTACTGTTATATTCATTAAGAACGATGAACTAGGCGTATATGGTGGAAGCAGTTAGGGAAGGCCTAACTAGAAAGGGGAATGAAAAACTACAAAATAAAACTATGAAAATGAGAGGGTGGGAGGGAGTGAAGAGGAGGAGAAATCAATAAACAAAGATACATAAATGGACCAAACGTGGGAAAATGAAAGAGCGGTGGAGTGCTCTTCCCAAGAGTAAACCAAACGCTTGATCCTTTCAGAGAGTGACAAGGGGCGGGTGATACCGACCGTCCTTAGAGCAAGTGGCAAAGGGGTTTGGTTGTTGGTACTCGAGACCCAAGTTCGAATCCTAGTTGATTTACATTTCCAGCTAAGTTTATTTCTAAATGAAATAAACAAAGCGGATAGCGTGCTACCTATCTCCCTCTCAAAAAAAGAAAAGACAACGGGCAGTGGTTTGTCATTGAAGATGTAGTTGTTCTGCTGAGTCCAGATTGCCCACCAAGTTGTCATCAAAAGAGCGAGTCTCTCGGATCTGCCTAAGCTAATAGTTCTCCTCCATAAGTCTTGAAATTCCTTCCGGGGGGGGGGGTCTACCAAAGGGTTGGAACCGTTTGCACTAAAGAGTAAGAATTTAATGAAAACGCAGCGACAAAAAAGGTGGTCAGAACTCTCCATCTCTAGAGCGCGGAAAACACGAAGTTGTTCCACCAGGAGGCCCCGCTTGTGCATCCGATCAACAGTCTGGAGTCTTTTACGCAATAGTAGCCATAGAAATACTTTGATTCTCAGTGGAATGGATAGACTCCATATATATGTGATGGTTCACAGGTTCTCTCGTAAACGAGTCAGAGAGGAACAAATAGAGTGATTTGACAGTAAACTGTAGGTTAGGGGTCCATCGCCACTGAGTTGAGTCCTTCGTAGAGATTGGGTGCAACGACATGAGCAACTCCTTGCTGCGATAGCTGATGACAACTCAACGCCGAATGTGATGTTGAAGATTCGCGACAGATAAAGCGCCATCTCTAACCGTTTGAATTCCAGCATTGTGCCATGCTGACATTTTAATTGCGAAGTCTGTCTAGGAGGTCCGGGAATTGTGAACTAAGTAGGGCTTCTCCAATCCAGATGTCGTACCACAGCCTTATGTATTTGCCGTCTCCGAGGTTGTATATTGTGCCGCATTTGAAGACATCTCAGCAGCACACCACACTTCTCTACCACTGTGAGTAGGGTACAAATCCTCTCCCCTCGTGTAGTGGTCTTCTTCTGGTGTAGTATAGTGTTCTCACTAGTTTGCACCAGTATAAATTCGGATTGTTGAAAAATCTCCACCACCATTTGGTTAATAAAGCCGTGTTCATCAGCTCAATATTTTTCGATTCCAAGTCTACCTTCTTTCTTGCTTCTACAGACAGTCTTCCAGTTTACCTGGCAAGAGCCCCCATTAATCTTTGCCAAACCTTTCCAGAAGAAAGCCTTTCTTAAAGTGTCAATTTGTTTCAAGACCCACTTAGGGGCTTTGAAAATAGAGAAAAAGAATAGAGGTAGGTTAGTTAGAACAGAGTTGACAAGAGTGAGCCTGCCCCCGAGAGAGAGAAGTTTGGCTTTCGATTCTTCAATTCTCGAATTGATACGGTTGATGATCAAAGTCCAATCTTCTTTTCTTAAAAGCTTGTTGTGAAGCGGTAGACCCAGGTAGCAGAAGGGGAGCTTCCCAACGTTGCATCCCAGAATAGAGGCGAGCCTTCGTGCTTTGCATGGGAAACTTCCCAGGTAATATAGTTCGGATTTATTTTTGTTGATCCTAAGTCCCGAGGCCCACTCGAAAATCTTCTAGATGAATCGGAGATTGCGTAGGCTGCTTTTTTCGAGCTTAGAGAAGAAAACTGTGTCGTCAGCATACTGGATAAGCACAGTTTCACAATCATTTGAAGGGCCAATTCCGCAAAGGAGTGCATTCTTTCTAGCTGCTTCAGTTATCCTAGCCAGACTGTCGGCTATAAGAAAAAAGAGATAGGGGGAGAGAGGGTCTCCTTAGCGAAGTCTTTTTTTCATATGTATCCATTTGATCGGTACGTCGTTCACAAGAACGGCCATTTTGGTAGAGCATATACACTTGGCGACCCAGGACCACCATTTGTCGTTAAAACCAAGCCATTCAAAGATCTTTTCAAGAACGAAGGTGTATGTACAAACAGAGGCACCCGAAGACGCAAACAAAATAGAGACGCGGATAGGCGCAGGCACCCGAAGGCGCAATACAAAGATGAAGCTTGCTTCTATAACAAAATATATGTCGACATGGCCAACATTATCATAGCAGAATACCATGAGACATCATAGTTCAAAAATTATCCAGTCACTAATTCACAGAACAGATTATCAAATTTTAAAATTCATTTTGCTAAAAGGACTTGTCAATCACAATTGAAGCTCAATTTACAGAAATATTTAATAATATGCTTAACCCATAATTTTAAAATATACAAAATAAGATTTTCATACAATTGGAATATTTTTCTAAATTATCTTACGAAAAACTAACGGGTGTCCGGTCGCTTACCTTAACACAGCTCCAAAGATAAAAAAAATTATCCAGTCGAAAATGCGCAAAAAATTAATCGTTGGAACCTAAAATAGAGGCATGCGATTCTCTGTAAACTAACCAAAATGAACTTATAAGGCGGATATAATTATATTTAGAAAACAAATTTACACAAGATTTAAATTCGGATAGGCTCACAGGGATGAGAATCTCGGTTATAAAGACATGCAAATAGGCTGAGATAGAGCACAAAGGGATCTAGAATATTAAATTTGATGAAATTCAATTAGCGGTCAAAGGGAAGGAGTTTTTGAAGAATTTAAATTATTCCAAGAAGATAACATGAACAAATTTTTAAATAATAAATGAAGATTTCAATGCTTAAACAGAGGGTTTATCATGTGGATAAAATTAAGTTTACAATTTGCAATCGAATAAGATCAAAATTAGAAACAAAACGACTCATGCCTTCTCTTCGGCATTTTGTCGAACATATAATTGGCATTCCAAAAGTGTGTACAATATGCAAAATTTATATAACTAAATCAGATAGGGATGCAAGATAAAATGATAGTTCAAGCAACAAATATTTAGATCAAAGCAAATCAGATTTTGATAGTTTTAAATTTGGCTAAATTATACAAAACCCCCCTGTCAAAAGCCGCTTTTTCACTTTCTCCCCCTATCATTTAAAAGCCTACATTTTGCCCCCTCGTAAAATCAAAAATGTGCGCAGGGGGGTACAGTGTGACAAAATGACCATTTTGCCCTGCGCCATTTTCATCTTCTCCCTCACCCTCGTCCTCCGCAGCGTCGCCCTCGCCGCCTCGGTGACGGCGACGACGAACCCGACCATCTCCGCGTCCAGCAGCGCCGTGTTGTAGAAGATCTCGAGCCCGTCAACCTCACCTCCCACAACCCCAACTCCAACTCCTCCGCCGTCCTCGTCCGCTCCTCGGCGCCCTTCTCCCCCTCGAACGCCACCGTCCTGGGCCTCGTCGCCTCCTTTCCCTACGACGTCAGCGTCTTCGCCGTCGACGGCCTCCTCGTCCCCTACGGCTTCGAGCTCGCCGCGTCCGAGACCCGCCCCGTCGGCGTCAACATCACGCGGTGCTCGTCGAGGCGCGCGGCTTCAACGTTGCCGCGTCCATGCTCGAGGCGTCCGGGTCGCCGCCGAGTTCGAGGGCGACGAGGGCGTGGCCGGATCACGGTCTTCGTGCCCACCGACGACGCCTTCGCGGGGCTCCCCGCCACGTGGCGGCTCCGGTCGTTCCCGCACGGGAGAAGGTCGTGGTGCTCCGCTTCCACGTGCTCGCTCGAGTCCATCGTTAACCCGGCCCAGCCCACGCCGCCACCGAGGACACCGGCGCGGCCGCTTCACCTCAACATCACCCGCGCAACCCGCTCCGTCGCCATCGACACCGGCATCGTCCGGCCTCCATCACCGGGGACGGTGTTCGACGAACCCCCGTCGCCGTCTTCGCCGTCTCTCGGGTTTTGCTCCCCGGGAGATCTTCGGAGGAGGGAACGCGGCGGCGGGGAGGGCCGGGGCCGGGGCGGGGAGGGGGCGCGCCGCCGCCCGTGGAGCCCGCCGGGATGGCGCCGGAGCCCGAGGCGAAACGTCACCGCCGAGGGCCGAGGGGGAGATGAGGTCGGAAGCTCCGGCAGCGCGCGCCGGCGCGGAGGAGGAGGAGGAGGAAGGCTTTCGAGGGTGTTGAGCGAGCCGTCGGCGACGGTGGTGGTGGCGGTGGTGCTCGGAGAGGACGCGGTGGGGGAGTTGAGGAGGAAGGAGAGGGTGAAGCGATGGGGGCTAGGGGTATTTTCGGCAAATTTTTTTTTTTTCTAATGGAACCCTAACGGTAGGGGGTAAAGTGCACATTTTTGATTTTACGAGGGGGCAAAATGTAGGCTTTTAAATGACAGGGGGGAAAGTAAAAAAGCGGCTTTTGACAGGGGGGTTTTGTGTAATTTAGCCTTTAAATTTCGATCATCATGAGGTGAATATTCAAAATAATAATATAACGATGAACAAGGAGGTTGGGTGATTACAAGATTCGATATAAAGGTAAAATGAGAGAAAAATAAAATTTTTTTCTCGAAAATGGTGAAGACGACGGCAAGATGTCGTTGATAGTGAATCAAAAAAGAAATAACGGCCAATGAGGATTGCGGCGGAGGCGGCTACGGATGACGGCGACGACGGCTGTGATCAGAGGGCGGCGCATGCGCACGGGCGAAACAGTGGAGGCTGTATGGACGTGGAGGGGAGAGGGATCGAGCGGGAGAGAGGTGATCGGGTTTTGGGGGGGTTCGTCAGGAATGAAAAGAAAAAGACCTAATTAAATTAGGGATTAATTAAACAATATGCGGCCAAGCCTCTATACTTTTAATATTTACAAAAAGGTTCAAGTTTCAAAAGAATAGGAGTCAAAATAAAGGAAACATAAGTATGGGGTATTACATCCTCCCCTCCTAAAAAGAAGTTTAGTCTTCTAAACTTAACACACCTTAGCTCTCGAAGAGTTGAGGGTGCTTCTTCCTCATCTATTCTTCAAGTTCCCAAGTAGCTTCTTGTTCGGAATGGTTGCTTCATTGGACTTTAACATATGGAATGGTCCGTTCCCTCAAAATATGCTCCTTTCGGTCCACAATACGTGCGGATGTTCATCATAAGATAGATCCTCTCTAAATTGCAAAAGTTCCGGCTCTACAACGTGGTTCGGATCATGGATATATTTCCTCAACATAGAGACATGAAAGACGTTATGCACTCCAGATAAAGAAGGCGGTAAGGCAAGTCTGTACGCTACGTCACCGCTCTTTCAAGTATCTCAAAAGGGCCCACATAACGAGGGCTAAGCTAAGTAATATAGGATGATGTGTCTTTTCATAATATATAAATAAAACTTGAAATAATTGATTATTAGTTTCATTAGAGGAGCTCTCAAGGGCAAGTAATGAAAATATGACAAGACAATTGAGTGTGATCAGAAATGCTAGACTTTCGGGGTAAGAGTAAGAAGGTTTGATTTTAGCAGATAAGCTTGTGAGTGTATTTGTACGAAATGAGAAAGAAGGAAATAGGGATGTCAATGGATATGAATATTCAAGATTTCATCCTGTTCACGCTTAACCAATGGTAAATAGTATTCCGTTATGAGCATAAAAAAATAAAAATTTGATGGATTCAATCCGGCTTGGGCATGGTTCTTATCTGTATTTGATATGGATCCAATTCTGAAGCAAACCTGCACCCTATGAAGCACGGATACTTCAGATTTTATGCCGTACCCATATCGGATACGTATCGGATACCGATACGCGCCCGATACGCACCCGATACGTGTCCAATACATACAGGAATGAAGTATCCGATATTTTTAGAAAATAAAAAAATATCGAATACGGCTCGGATACGTGAGGGATACAGGAGGACACGTTCAAGTTCTTTTTTGGTCTAAAATAATTGAAACTTAAATTTTTTTTAAAACCTCACGTCCAAACTTATTAGGAAGAAGGAAATTAAGAGAGTGAAAAAAACGTCAATCTCTGTTCAATTTGTCATTTCATTATCTTTTTGCTCTTTAATGGTGGAAGGCGTTCATTCTTGTTCTATCTTCACACAGTATTTACTCTCCTCTATCTAATTTGTCAACCTAGCATTAAACAACAAAGGCTATAAAAAATATGATTTTTTGTTCTTTCTCTATTAAATTGTTAGCATATTTTTTTTATTAATATTTTAATAATAGAACTAACAAAACAAACATATATATTGAATATTTAATTATCTAATTTGTGCGACTACATATCTATTGTTATCATTTGATCAAGTTGGATGATAGTTGGTTTAATACTTTTTGAATTACTATTTTATATGATAGATTATTTTTTTTATGAATATATAGAACAATTATACAAGTTAATGCATATTAGAATATATTCCTTAATATAGTTCAGATGTCATGTTTTTCTCAATATATCATTACATTAACATATATTTAAATATATTTAGAATAATATTTTATTCAAATATATTTCGCGTATCGTATCCTAGAGAAGTTTTAGAAATTGTCGTATCTCCGTATCCGTATCGTGTTGTATCTGTATCCCCTTATCCGTATCTGTGCAACATAGCCTGCACCTAATCTGAACTAGTTTTATATTACATATCATATATGAAATTTAAATTTATAATTTATAATTGTTGAGCTAATTACATTGGGCCTAATTGCTATTTGGGCCTTACTATTTGGGTTATGTAATTTGGTGAAGTCAAACTCTCCTCTCTCTATATTTTCTATTATGTATGTGGGCCCCTATTTGTAAGCCTTTTGGATCATTGTTCTTTTGATCCAAAGGCCCTTATTGTTAGCCTCTTCTCTTAGGGAGCTAAAGTGTGATATTAGAGAAAGTAAGAAAAGAGAGAGAAGTAGAGAGTGAGAAAAGAAGTGGGAGAAAAGAGAGAAAACCCTAGGCTTGGTTTGGATCTTGGTTCTATCAAGAAGGAGGTGGGATCTTCCTTGTGAGGTGTTGCTTACACCATTTGGATAGAGCTAGAGGTTGTTGGAGCTCTCTTTTATACCTTGGAGTTAAGGTGATGTTATCCCATTTGAATCTCTCTTGTAATCTTCAAGTTTATAGTGGAAGCTTCTTTTGCATTGTTCTCCCGTGGATGTAGGCATAGCCGAACCACGTAAATCTTTGTGTTCTTGTGGTTTTTATTTTTGTTATTGCTCTTGAGCTTGATTCTCCATTTCATGCTTAAAGAGAGTGGTTTGTAAAATTGCTCACCAAGTGTTTGTGAAATTGCCACTAATATTTTCATCCTCATTTAACAACAATTGGTATCAGAGCTTGATTGGTGGTTATCTAAGCATTCATTTGTGTTTATTCACTCATCTTTCAAATGGAGAAAGCTATGGAATTTGAGAAGTTGAATGAGAGCAATTGGCCTATATGGAAAATCATGATAGAGGATTATTTGGTTGCAAAAGAGCTTGATTTACCGATATTGGGAAAAGGTGCAAAGCCTACTAATATGGATAATCATGAGTGGGATATACTTGACCGAAAATGTTTGGCGGCAATTAGGCCATGCATTTCATCATCAATCTTGTTTGATGTCTATCAATGCAAGACCGCGTCGGAATTATGGGAGACTTTGGAGCAATCATTTGAGCAGCCTTAGGTGTGAACAAGATGCATGCAATGAAGAGACTCTTTCTCTTGAAGATGCAAGAAGGTTCGACTATTCGTAAGCATGTGAGTGAGTTCAACTCTATTGCGGCACAATTGAAATCTCTCAAAATTAACCTTGATGAAGAAGTCCTTTGTTTACTACTTTTGAGTTCTTTACCTTCAAGTTGGGATCTTGTTACTATGGTAGCGAACACAATGGGAAACAAATTCAAGTTGAATGATATTGTTGCTTCATTGTTGAATGAGGAAACTCGCAAAGCTACAAATCAATTGTCTAGTGATTTGAGTCAAGCACTAACTATTGATGAAAGACGAAGGTCACTGAAGCGAGGCCAATATTCCAACACAAAGAGAAGATCTCAAAGTAAAGGAAGATCAAAATCACAAGGTAGAAAGCTTACTTGTTGGTATTGCAAGAAGACGGGTCATGTGAGAAAGGATTGTTATGCTTTGAAAAATAAGCAAAAAGGTAAAGGCAAGGATGTCAAGAATGAAGCTAACAACGCTTCGGATGGTGAAAGTGGAGTCACATTAAGTGTTGCTTGCACGGTCTCTTCTTGTGCAAACACTTGGGTTTTGGATTCCGGTGCTTCTTTTCATATATGTCCGGATCGATCATATTTTTCTACATATAAAGAAGTAGATGGTGAAGTTGTTTATCTTGGTAATGATCGGGCATGTAAAATTGTTGGCATTGGTGACATTGTCATAAAGCAAACAAATGGTCAAAAGCATACATTGACAAATGTGCGTCATGTTCCGGAGATCACAAAGAACTTAATATCGGCGGGACAATTGGATGATTCCGGTTTTGTTATCACTTTCGGAAAGGGCTCTTGGAAGATATCAAGGAGTAGTATGACTATTTTGAAAGGGCAAAAGGATGGAAGTCTCTATACACTTCATGGAACCGTTCAAAAGGGTGATGATTCAAATTTGATGGTTACTACCGCAAGCAAAGGCAAAAATATGCAAGTTTGGCATAATCGGCTTGGTCATCTAAGTGAACATGGTATGAAGGTATTACAAGAACATAAACTTATTCCTTCCTTTGAGCATTCATTTCTTGATTTTTGTGAACATTGCATTATGGGAAAACAACGTAGAGTTAACTTTAAAAGAAATGAAATGCATAGAAAGGTCAAGCAATTGGAATTGGTTTATTCCGATGTTTGCGGTCCTTTCAATATTAAGTCACTTGGAGGTGCATACTACTTTGTTACTTTCTTAGATGATTATTCTAGAAAGTGTTGGATTTACCCTTTGGCTTCAAAAGATCAATTTTTTGAGACTTTTAAGAAATTCAAAGCCCGTGTTGAAAATTAAGGAAAGTGACCATTTTATTAAGTGCTTGCAAACCGACAATGGTCGTGAATTTTGCTCTAGTGCCTTTGATGATTTTTGTTTTGAGAATGGCATCAAAAGAGTGAAGACGGTTCCCTACACACCGCAACAAAATGGGATCATTGAAAGAATGAACCGAACAATTGTAGAACGGATTCGAAGTATGTTATCTCACTCCGGCCTACCAAAGTCTTTTTGGGCCGGAGCGGCAAATACGGCCGTTTACTTGATTAATAGATCACCTAGTGTTGCATTAGAAGGAGACATTCCGGAAATTATATGGAGTGGTAAAGACATTTCCTATGAGCACTTAAGAATATTTGGGTGTGAAGCTTATGTTCATATTCCGAAAGAAAGTAGAACAAAGCTTGATGTAAAATCAAGGAAATGTTTATTTCTTGGCTATGGAGGTGATGAGTTGGGCCATAGACTTTGGGATCCCATTGTTAGAAAAACTATTCGGAGCCGAGATGTTGTGTTTAGAGAGGATGTAATGTTTAAAGAAGACACGGAAGAAGAGCAAAAGAAAGATAAACTTGTTGTTGATGTACAAGTTGATGGTTCTTCTCAAGATATACATGAAGTTAATCCTCCACTTCATGATAGTGATGTTGGTCATGATGATAATGTTGATCATGAAGAAAGTACACAATCTAGTGAAAGTCGGCATGATTCCCATGAGAGCGAGGACGATATGTCTACCCCGCCGGCACATGATTTGAGAAGATCAACTAGGCAACATAAACCCACCCAAAGGTATTCTCCCTCTTTATATTATGCTTTATTTACTGATTCGGGTGAGCCCGAGTGTTTTCAGGAAGCAAAAGATTGTCCCGAAAAAGCAAAGTGGCAAAGGGCAATGGAGGATGAGATGGATTCCTTACATCAAAACCATACTTGGGAGTTGGTGGAGCTTTGAAAGAAAGCATTGAAAAATCGATGGGTTTATGTGATCAAGAATGAAGCCGATGGATCTAAGAGATATAAGGCAAGGCTTGTTGTTAAGGGCTATGGACAAAAGCAAGGTATTGACTTTAATGAAATATTTGCTCCCGTTGTTAAGCATTGCTCAATTAGAGTTGTTTTATCTTTAGTTGCAAATTTGGATCTTGAGCTTGAGCAACTTGATATTAAAACCGCTTTCTTGCATGGTGATTTGGATGAAAAATTTATATGTTTCAACCGAAGGCTTTGTAGAAGCTAATCCTAATTTAGTATGTAAACTAAAGAAGGGTTTGTATGGTTTGAAGCAAGCATCTAGACAATGGTATAAGAAGTTTGATTCTTTCATGCAAGATGAAGGCTACAAAAGATATGATTTTGATCATTGTGTTTATTTTAGAGGCTCAACATATGGTTCTTTCACTATTTTGTTACTATATGTGGATGACATGTTGATTGCTAGTAATGATCAAAATGATATTACAAAGTTGAAGCTTGATATGTCAAAGAAGTTTGCTACTAAGGATCTTGGTGAAGCAAAGAAAATTTTGGGCATGCAAATTAAAAGGGATAGGGAGCATTGTAAGTTGTGGCTTAGTCAATCGGGCTATATTTCCAAAGTTCTTGAAAGGTTTGAGATGAATGATTGTAAGCCGGTTTCTACTCCATTAGCCGGACATTTCAAGTTATCCAAGAAGAACTCTCCAAAGAATGAGATCGAAAGAGATAGAATGAAGAATGTTCCTTATAATTCCGCCGTTGGAAGTTTGATGTATGCTATTGTTTGTACAAGACCGGATATAGCTTATGCGGTTGGAGTTGTTTCAAGATATATGTCTAATCCGGGATGGGAGCATTGGCAAGCTATTAAATGGATTCTTCGATATTTGAAGGGCACACAAAACATTTGCTTATGTTTTGGTGGAACTTCTTTGGAGGTGAATGGATATGTTGATTAGATCATGCCGGTTGTATCCTCTCTCTATATTTTCTATTATGTATGTGGGCCCCTATTTGTAAGCCTTTTGGATCATTGTTCTTTTGATCCAAAGGCCCTTATTGTTAGCCTCTTCTCTTAGGGAGCTAAAGTGTGATATTAGAAAAAGTAAGAAAAAGAGAGAAGTAGAGAGTGAGAAAAGAAGTGGGAGAAAAGAGAGAAAACCCTAGGCTTGATTTTGATCTTGGTTCTATCAAAAAGGAGGTGGGATCTTCCTTGTGAGGTGTTGCTTACACCATTTGGATAGAGCTAGAGGTTGTTGGAGCTCTCTTTTATACCTTGGAGTTAAGGTGATATTCTCCCATTTGAATCTCTCTTGTAATCTTCAAGTTTATAGTGGAAGCTTCTTTTGCATTGTTCTCCCGTGGATGTAGGCATAGCCGAACCACGTAAATCTTTGTGCTCTTGTGGCTTTTATTTTTGTTATTGCTCTTGAGCTTGATTCTCCATTTGATGCTTAAAGAGAGTGGTTTGTAAAATTGCTCACCAAGTATTTGTGAAATTGCCACTAATATTTTTCACCCTCATTTAACAACAATAATTATAAATTTGAGTATAATATATTTTAAAATTTAGTAAAGAGAAAAGATTATTTTCGAATTCGGACTTTTAGGTTTGAATTTGCATTTCGAATTTTTGGTTAGGTTTGATTTTTCTTATGAATTTTTGAAACCTTGTCATTTCATGGTTGGACTTCAAATTTCAGTTCAAATATTCAGATTTAAAATCAAATTTATTTTGAAAATCCGCATCGAATCCGATCCGCCGACATACCAAAGGGATATGTATTAAAAAAGAGGACTAAGTTAATGATTGATATGCGGTACACCGGGTCAATTTTAAGCTATCGGAGAAAATCCATTTTCTATCTCATCTAATTTTATTATTAAAATTTCTCCAAATCCGCTTTTAAAATCCGAACGAGTCAGTTAGATCCGGTGAGAGTCGTTTGCAAGGTTAAACGGTGTTGGAAACTTGGAATCAATTTTTATCGGTTAATCGGTAGTGGTTCTTCTTCTTCTTTTTCTTTTTTCTTTTTTATTTATTATTTATTTTATTTTATTTTATCTTATTTTTTGTTTTTATTTATTTATTTATTTCAGCATCTTTTGAGGCTTAGGCTTTCATATTCGTGTAGCATTCATATTTTTAATGAATAAAGCGGGTAGCATCTACCTTAATCTCAAAAAAAAATCCGAAAAGGCTACTCAACATCTAGCTGTTGATTGAACAAGTATTCCTTCTTTCCCTTTCCCTTTGATGTTTCATTTAATTTAACAAATAAAATCGTGACGTGGCGTGCCACGTTTTTTCCATATAATTTATTTTTCTGAAATAATTATTAAACAATTATTGTATTCGCTTATTTTATTTAGAAATAAACTTTAAAAATGTGAATCAACTAGGAGTCGAACTAGGGTCTCGGATACCAACTATCAAGCCCTCTTGCTTGCTCTGGGACGGTCGGTGATATGAATTTTAATTAAGAGGAAAAAATCAAACTGTTAATATGAGATTGGTATTTATATATTTTTATATTTAATTCTTCTATTCACGTCTGAACTCGAAATTTTTTTGCAAGATCCATAATGTAAACGTGAATTAAATAGAAAAAATTAATATTGCTACTCTAAAAATTTAAATTGTTAGAGAATAATATTTATATATATTTTTATATTTAACAATAGTATCTTTGGATAATTAATTGGGTTTATAATTTAGTTAGGATAGATAAAAATATCACATAGAAAAAAAATTTACATAGAAAGAGTCTAATCAATTGTTCCCAATATATAATACACAATCTTGAAACAATATTGGACCGTTGGCTCAATCAAATGTCTCTTTGTAGTTAAATGGAATAAGAAAAATAGTCCCTCCATTCTTGTCACAGTGGAGATTCCCAGCTCGGCGGGAATTAATCCTACGAAGTTCCTTTTTAAAGAATTTTTTTAAAAATTTATCTTGAAATTATTAAAACATACTTAACTAATCTTTTAATTTAATTTTAACTCAAATTTGTTTAAATTTGTTTTAGATACATCTCCACAACAACATTTGGCTTTTTCTTTTTCTTTTTTTTTTTGTTTTTTTTTGGACATGTTATGCTTATAGGCCGCACATGCACAAGCACACATCCACTCAAACGAGGAATCGTAGAAGCTGGGTCACACTCACTTCTGTAAACAACTTAATCAGTCCTTCAGACAAATAATATATATTGTCCATGAGAATAACAGGACAAAGTACGTGACTGGGGACAAATAGCATGCTTACAATGTTCTCAAGCATTCATAAACTTTTCTTTTTAACTATTCTACTCTGCTAAACTAAATTTGATTCCCACTTCAATTTTTAGCATAATACATATATATTATTTTTTAGATATAGATAGCATGTTACCCGCTTTATTTATTTTATTTATTTTATTTACAAATAAACTCAGATAGAAATGTGAATTAATTAGAATTCGATTTTAGAACCTCGAGCATCAACCACCTCTGTCACTTGCGCTAGGACGGTTAGCATAATACTAATAAACACTTTGAGCAATCCTACGCACACACCATATAACTAGGGTGTAAGCTTACACCCTAAATTCTTGCGCCTCATGTTGTGGTCCGACATTTGGATTGGTGAAACTCCCTTGAGTACCCTGTTTCCAGATATTTACGCAAATGTCATGAACAGGACGTTGCGTTATCTCTTTGCTGGAATACAAACAGATGGCAGTGGCGTTTCATTACCAGGGGTTTCCTAGCATCTCGATCAAGCCGAAGCCGTCAACAGCTGGTGTTACTAAAAGAACTGCTCCTACGTAGCCATCCCCACAACATACCGGACTCGCCCAAATGGCGGTGGACCAGTAACCAACTATTTACGGTCAAATCCCTTTACCAAATCCTTACTGATGGCGGAATAAGAGATAGGATGAACCAGCACACCTGGAAGTTAAAAATCCCAATTAAGATCAAAATCTTCATTTGGCTGCTACTGCGAAAGAGACTACTCATTGCCGACAGATTGCTCGCTAGAGGCATGTCCGTAGATCAACACTGTGTATTCTGTGCGGAGTTACCAGAAAGCTGTGATCACCTTTTCTGCAAATGTGTTTTCGTTCGTTTCCTACTACTTTCAGCGGGAGGAGTGACTGTAACGGCTGAGGTTACGGGGGACGTCCGGGAAGTATGGACCAAATTATGTGAAACGCCCGACGCTGCGACGAGAATCAAAGGCTTGACCATCTTGTCAGCAATCTGGTGGGTTGTTTGGACCGACAGAAACTCGATTATTTTTCGAGACTTATCACCTAATGCTGCCCGATCATTCGAACGTGTCAGGTTCTTGATGAGTGACTGGACCTTACTACATTGAGCGATCGCCACCACCCCTGCCCCACCTTCCTCCCATTACTTTTCTTATTACTGTTTACTTATTACTGGTTACTTTTACTTTTACTTTTACTACTTTGCCCTTTTACTGTACTTCACTTTTCTCGGAGGCCCTAGTTGTCTCCACTATGTACGCTTAATTCATCCCACTTTATGAATGAAGCAGGTAGCTTGCTACCCATTTCTCAAAAAAAAAAATTCTTGCACCTCATATTAGCCCGCTTTGTTTTATTAATTTGCGATAGACTGGATTTTAATAAATAGATAAGATTGCAATATGAAATTTTTAGTCAGTATTTTTTTTTACAGCGTTTGACTGAGTTGGAGATATTTTGGCACAAAATAGATATAAAAATGAACTCAAAACTTAAGATTTAACTTGTAAATACCAAAATTGAAATACTTGAAAGGTGAGGGACCTTTTAGTAATTGTGCAATTTAGTGTAGGCATGCTTATCCGGTTTGTTCTTGTTATATCTCTTTCACTTTGAAGCTTCAAGAGAGACATTGAACACGATTGAGGAGAAAAAGATAAATGGAAAGCAAGCTTCGGTAACCGGTTCTTTTGCAATGAGCGAGGCACTTGTGCTATTTTTCACTATTTTGACGTCGGGGTTAGTTTTGAAATATTATTAATTTTTCATTTAGACTAAAAAATTTTTGTAGAAATTAAGAGTTAAAAATTAATTTTTTATACGTTTTAAGAGTTGATTTCTTGTGATTTTCATGATGAATTTTTTGAGCTGATATAGATGGGTTCTGTTTTATCAAAATTGGCGGGCTAGTTTCTATATTCATATTATATTATTTAGCCTATAAGACAAATTGTTGACATAGTTAATAATAGTATTTCGACACATACCTGTAGAGTGTATTGAAATATATATATTTTTCACTATAATTGTGACACTTTAGATAATCCTATATATGAGATATAATAAAATTAAACTCTTAATCTGCTTTAAGTATTTTGAATGGTGGCTAGACCCAAGAGGTTAAGAGAATTAAGCGTGCTAGGACGAGACTAGTCCTAGGATGGGTGACCCCCTAGGAAGTTGGGGTGTCACAGCCAATTACCAGCCGAAAGTATGAAATGAATCTCAACTAAGCCAAAATTATAAAGCAGGGAGAGCGAGGCTCTCATACTGTTGACAGTTGTGGGTAAAGCATGGCTTCCCCATAAGGTCGGTTTAGACTAGCGATATAAGTCTCACATCGCCTGATAGTTGTGGGTCTGAATCTGACAGGGACATCAGGGCTTAAATGTGGGGAGGGGAGTGGAGATTGTGAGACCCCAGCTAGTTCTGTATAAAAGATATAATAGGGCTAAACTCTTAATCAGCTTAGCATTTTGGGTCTTTGGTTAGGCCCAAGAGGTTAAAAGAATTAAGCGTACTAGGACGGGAGTAGTCCTAGGATAGGTGATCCTCTAGGAAACTGGGGCGTCACAATAATATTATGTGATATTGTCTTGGAGTCTAATAGACATTGGTTGATAGTGTACTCCACGAGTGCCATTCTGGAGGTTAGACTATGAGGTATAATTATGGCATAGGCCAGGTAGTGGTCTGCGTGGTAGCAGACCACTATAGGTCGATGTTGAACATGAGGTGGTGCAGGCTGGACCCGACTGTTGACTCGATCACTATAATTGGATATTATTGCATTATTTTTTTCAGTAAGTTGTTGATGCTTAAGATACAAATTTACAATTTTCGGTTATATTATAGTGGTATGATAGCAGTAGTTATTTTCCATAGTTATTCATATTATTGTTACATGTTCATTTATACTACTTAATTATTTACTATTTCTGCCTCTTATGGACCTAGTAGTGTAGATGGTTGACGTTGTTGATCGTACCCACTGGAGGACTATTGATTATAGTTATCATACCTTTTTAATTAATATTTATTTTAGAGCCTTCAATATCAACGATTGATCGAGATTAGGAGATCACAAATAGTTAGCATGTCACGGCCCCGTCCCGAAACCGCTACCGATTTGGTCCGGTTCGGGCGCGACGAGCGGACGCCTGACGGACATCACCTTCCATGTCCGCCCAAGGCTCAACAACAGATTGTGTACAAGAATTTATCCAGAAAAACTAAATTCTAAATATACACAATCAACGAAGGGCACAAACAGTGCCAACAACTAGAGCAAGTAATCCACAAGTAGATACAAGTGAAAATAAAAAGAGAACTACTATCTATTACATCACATTTGCTTTAATTTACAAATTACATCGTTGCCTCTCAAAATGAATACATTTTCATTTAACTTCAAATAGATACAAAAGGGTGTACTCTAATGCATAAAAGAAAATGGACGGCTACTAAATGTAGCTACTGCTCGGACGCTATACCCTTGCCGCGATCCTCGCCCGGCACGCCCGCACTCGACCTTGCAATAAAGTGGGGTGAGAACTATCTTCCATAGTTCCCAGTGGGCTCGACCGCCGACTCCGCTGATCTCCCCACTAGGTCCAAGTGGGCAAAAGTAACAACAACTAGATATATAGATAGATATTTGAAAACTGTAAATGTATAATAGAAAAATCATGCTACTATGCCCATAATCATGTGTAATGAATGCATGCATCATATAGTAAAGATTTACTAACATGCTACCAAGTTTATTCTATGTTCAACAAGTAATTGTTCAATGACATGTTACTTTCCATTTATCCAATCTATGGCGAACCCTTGGGTTGCTTACGCCTCACATCAACATCCTTTTTTAGGTAGGAGGCTCCATGTGCACTCAAACCAGGGATTACCTGTGGACCTCCACGTGGTCCCGATCGTGCGACACTCCGGAGTTCTCGACGACATGGATGGCTATACTACCCTAAATACAGACCGTGAGCTTGATCTATTATCTCCACGTGAGGATACCCTATGAACTAGGGCCAACATCTCTCGGAACTCCACTATTCCGACCAACATATACATGTGCTTAGCTTTACTAAGTTCTTTGTTCACGAGTCATTTTCTAGGGATTCCACCTATCCCTAAGTCCATAGACCTCTAGTGTCAAATACACTATATTAATGCCACTCGATCTATGTCACTAAATAACCATCGAGTTCATCTCTCTCTTTTAGCACTATAGGATTCAATGTCCAGACACAATCCTCACCTATCTATTCACCTAACATTCTAAGTATACTAGGTTAACATTTAGAAAGCGTAAGGAAATATCTAAACATGCAATCCTACGATACAACATGCAAGAGATGAAAGTCATGTATTTCTAAGACATAGAAAAGAGGCCAGTGGCTTCGGGATGGCACCCCCCAACTTTCGAAGATGTTTTGTGTTGAGGAGGTTCTAAGAATGATCATCGGCACTTGCTTTGTCGTCTTCTCGGCCGTTTAGGTCGAAACGAAACCCGAACGATCTTGTTTTGCCTCTATCTTTTAGCCCGTTCAACGAAACGTAATTCCGTCTTCGCCAACGCGTTTAGACACCTATCAATTAAGTTTAAACACCATCAATTGAGATCAAACCTTACTATTTGGAGAAGCCCTAATTTGGAGCCCTAGGTTTGCACACATAGCCAACCACCCATTAAAAACCTTAGAACTAGGGATTGATATATTTAGAAGCTTGCTTAGGGTCTATTTGACCCATTTCTAAAGCATTAAACCTACAACCCTAAGTTCTATAAACTAGGGTTAGAAGCTTACCTCTATGCAAGCCAAATGTGATGAAGAGGGAGAGAGGAAGGTGGTGGAGATGATCTTCTCCAAGCTCTCATCCTTCTTCTTCTTCTTCTCTTTTCCCTTCTTCTCCTTCTCCTTTCCTTCTTTTCCTTCTTTCTTTCTAGAGAGAGAGGGGGAGAGTGAAATGAGAGGGAGGGTAGAAATGAGAGAGGGAGAGAGTGCTATTTGCTCTCTATACCCCTTTACTAAAGCCATTTTGCATAAAAGCCCCTCAACTTTTCTCTTCTCAACCCAGGCTGCCTGGGCCATTTTCGTGCTCGAGGACCGGTCCCTCTACGGGAGGACCGGTCCTCGAGATCTTCCCATGCTGGCAGAGACCCTCTGCCAGCCTTTTTCGCGTACCGGAACCGGTCCCTCCCCCGAGGACCGGTCCCTCGGAGACCGGTCCTTTGATCTGAAACCGGTCCCCGAGAGCTTGCTCTCGCGGGACGCCTACGGGAATCGGTCTCCCCTTTGGAGACTGGTCCCCACAGAGACCTCCAATGCTCAGGGGGGCCGGTCTCTCCCGCTAAGGACCAGTCCCCGAGAGCAACTCATGCACGCAGGATTTTCCTGCCACATGCCAAGCTACGGGAATCGGTCCCTCCCACCAGGGACCGGTCCTCGAGAGCAGAATCTGCAGAAGTGCAGATTTTCGCACTTTGCTCTCGTGGACTCCAATTCCAATGCACTTTTTGGGTTTTAGATGCCTTCGGCCTTTCCGAGCATACCCACTCGACAATTAGTCGATTCAGGACGAAGTACAACTCTCAGATTTCGAGAATTCACTTCCTTACATAGCATTTCATATTATTTTTGTTGTGTAGTTGGACCACCTATCAATATATATAGCAGTTTGTATAATGTTTGGAGTTTGTAGTGAGCCTAAGATGTTGTACCATTTTGATAATTGATATGGTGACGATTGAATATTTAAAGTGTTGCTATAATTAATACATAGTTTTTATTCTACTCTGATACATACTATTGTTGGATTCAATAAACTTTTTTAGACTGATTTTTGTTGATGCTTTGTGTATATAAGTGTATCCTTGTGCATGCAGCGGATTTGTTGACGTAATATGAACTTTCGCTATAATTCGGAGTGTGACATAATTTTTTGGGAAAACTTCGAAAACCCCCCTGTGGTTTCGCACTTTCTCACTTTAGTACCATGTGGTTTAAAGTGTATCAATTTGCCCCCTGTGGTTTCGTTTTTATCTTTTTATTATCAATTTCATTATTTTTTTTTTCTTAAATTAATGACAAAGTTAAAATTAAAGAGCATTAAAGTGAATATTTGATAAATTTAGATGGTTATCTGAAGTTTTTGTATATAATTTAACGAAATATTAACAAAAAAGCTACCGAAAAAATAGAAACGAAACTATAAGGGGGCAAATAGTTTTTGCATTCCTTCCCCCCCCCCCTTTTTTTTTTTTTTAAAAATTGTACTTCACACTCAATAAAGGAGGGTGTAGATCTTACACTCTCTATTTCAAAATTCACAAAAATCTAAATGAGCTATAGTAAAAAAATAATAAATAATATGATAAGTAAGAAAATGATGATCCTTAAATGAAGAATACGTAAGATGTACACCCCACTAGCTAGGAATATGGCTCTATTTTATTTTAACTAAAATCCAAAAGAATTTTTATCAATCCTTAGATATAGAGGTACAAGATTTTATAACGATCCAGCCGACTAGCAATAATAACTCGTTGGACCCAATCACCGGCCCAAAATGCTTAAACCCAGTTATTATTACTAGTGTCTAAGTCTCTTATATACCCAATCACATCTTCATTCCTATCCGATGTGGAATTATTGGGTGTGATAGCCTTGTCATACAGATTCCGGCATAGCCTATCACCTTATCTTTCAAACCCTTGCTCAGCCGAGACTCGCCACACATTTCCGGCTGGTGATTAACTCTGATATCAAATGTAACGACCTAGCCCGTTAGCAATAATAACTCGTTGGGCCCAACCACCGGCCCAAAATATTTAAGCCAAGTTATTATTACAAGTGTATAAGTCTCTTATATACCCAATCACGTCCCCATTCCTATCCAATGTGTGTAAGGACTGAGATTTTGGCAGTGTAGTTAAACTCTCTGTTAACGATATTTTTGTGTGTAATTTAATTATATAAGCACTCGTCAAGTTTCAGGAGAAAACGAGTTAGAACGGAGAAGTTACACGATCGTTAGTTTTCATTTAAAGTGATTAGTAATTCAGTTTTTCGGAAAGGCCACGAAGTAGAGTTGACTTCCGGCACGCATCGGACTCCATTCATAGCGATCCAATAGCTCGTTTTGAACGGTTCAGCTATTCTGGAACCAATGGCATCATTGCATCTGTTGTTGTGACATATTCGGCCGATTAACTGCATCCCTTCTTGTGATATCTGTGACCTGGTAGGTTGGTTCTCGTACTTCGTATCTATGACCTTATTGGTCGGTTGGACTATTTGGTGACCTATACGGTCAGTATACCTGGAGGGTTTGGATTGTCGACTAGTCGCCGATGTTTGGTTATGACCTAGACGGTCAGTTCGTTACATCTGGATTATACTTGCATATCTTTAATAGGATGTTGAGTGGTTCTATCCTAGTTGATCTGAGCGGTCGGTACTTGTGATTATTACAGTTCAATGACCTATTGGCCAGTATGCCCTGAGGGGCAGTGATTGTCGGCTAGTTGCCAACGGTTGGCTATTGAGCATTCAGCATCGATCGCTACTTCTCATACGCATTTCACGAACACCAGCGGTCTGATTCACCGCAAGAGGGTGTTCTTTTCCTGAAAGTGGTTTGGAGTGCCAGCCCGTGAGCCCAAGAAAGGTTATATGCTTTCAGACCCGGGTGCTTTATGCGAGGGTCATATACCTTTCGGATCCGGGTGCTTTATGCGAGGGTCACGTATAGGTTGAGCAGGTGTGGCACAAGCCTGAGGTGTTGCAGACCAATATGGCTGTTCCAGATTGGGTATTTTGGATTTGCCGTCCGTTGATGCATACTTATACTTTGATCCATATTACAGTAGCTGTGACGCCCCAACTTCCCAGGGGGTCACCCATCCTAGGACTACTCCCGTCCTAGCACGCTTAACTCTCTTAACCTCTTGGGTCTTGCCACCACCCAAAATGCTTAAGCCGGGTTAAGAGTTTTAGCCCTATTATATCTTATATATAGGACTAACTGGGGTCTCACAATCTCCCCTCCTTTAAGCCCTGACGTCCTCGTCAGGCTCAGACTCACAAGTACCAGGCGATGTGAGACTCGTCTCGCTAGCCCGTCATCCGGACCAGCTCGTGAGACTCATCTCACACTTCCGGCTGGTAATTGGCTCTGATACCATCTGTGACGCCCCAACTTCCCAGGGGGTCACCCATCCTAGGACTACTCCCGTCCTAGCACGCTTAACTCTCTTAACCTCTTGGGTCTTGCCACCACCCAAAATGCTTAAGCCGGGTTAAGAGTTTTAGCCCTATTATATCTTATATATAGGACTAACTGGGGTCTCACAGTGGCGGCTAGTTATATTCCTATATATTGTTGTTTACCCCTGCTTCATTGCTATTGTAGTTATGACATCCATATAGGCATTCGGTTTTTCTATACAGTAGCGGTAGTAGTTTGTTTATACATATCTCGTTCGTTTATTATCGTTGCTACTGTATTATTCTTACCCATGCCTTTGTTTATCCATTCCTGATCCGGTGAGTACTCCTCGCCTTCGTCGACTTGCGGTACTGTCTTGCCCGCGACCGCCAGTTTGGTCGGCACGGGAACGTCGAACAGACGCCTGACGGACAGTACCTCCCCTGCCCGCCCGAGGCTCAACCACAAGTCATGTACAAGATTATTCCCAGGAAATAATAACATTCCATACATGACCAAACAAGGCACAAAAGTGCAACCATACAAGAGCAAGTGATACAAGTAATTTCATACAAGTATAAAAGAGAGAATTACTTAATTATTACATTCATGTTCCAAACATCATTTACAACAAGTTTACCTTTGAACTTGCAAAATGAATATATACATATATCTCACAGCCTCACATCTATACATCATCTACACTCCCCAACCTGGGTGCCTCTAATGCAAAAGGGTGGCTGCTATCTCGGTCTAGGGAGCTAAGCCCTTGCCACGTTCCTCGCCCGAGGCACTCACGCTAGGCCCTGCAACAGTGGTGGGGTGAGAACTACGAATAGTTCCCAGTGGGTTCGGCCGCCAACTCCACCGATCTCCCCACTAGGTCCATATGGCATAAGCATATAAACAGATAGATATGTATGAAAGCAGTAAATCATACTATCAATATCTCTACTATGCTCAACATCTCAAGTAAACATGCTTAGTATAGTATAAAAGAACTACCATGCTACTATATCCAATAAGAAAACATGTTCTTTTCTTTACCCAATCTCTTGGTTTACCCTCAAGGTTCGCCCTCAACTCACACTGGCCTCAAGAGTAAGAGGTACTGGTCACTCATCTACCCGAGACGGTCTGCGGGACATCCACTTGTCCCTGGACAACAACTCTGTCCTGTGTGCTAAACTCCAGAGTGCACGCTTGTTAGGAGCGATCTCTACAAGCTCTCAAACAGACTGTGAGTAAGATCCAATCCTCTCACATTGAGGATACCCTGTCAAATAGAGATGCTTCTCTCAGAACTATCACCTCTAGTTCATCATGCATAGTGTACACCTACACTCTAGTTCAACATGTCATTTGGCAATGTTCTCATTTATTAGATGCCACTCAATATAGGTTATCATTTCTCTAGATGCCATTCGATCTAGGTTATCATTCATCTAGATGCCACTCGATTTATATTGTCATTTGTTCTCTGTTTTGCCAAATCATGCAAGTTCTCTACTTTTAGGGTTTCTATGTTACCATTCACCTTTATTCCTGTATTCTATCCTAGTGCCAAGCTCAACTCGCTACACTAGCTAGAATACATGCAAATAAAGGAATGTTGCAACCCTGTCATGTTCTCGACAAATACACTATAGATTGACAATATACACATATACACATACAGACATAGGGAGCAGCCCAGCTGCTTCGGGATGAACACCACCCACCTTCTAGAGTCGCGTCGACTCTACCGGCGCGTTTCGCCGACTTTTTGAAATCCGTGTCACGCTCGACGGCAACTTGAGCCAAATTAGGCGCCCGGCTCAATTTCTCCGCACTCGCTTGGCGGAATCGCTAATTGATTTCACGGGGATACTCGTGAGCCTAGAACCATCACAAAGATAGGGTTAAACGAGATCAAACCCTAACCATTTGTCAAACCCCACTCAGAGCCCTAGCTCGCGACTACGACAAAAATAGCCGTAACGAACTCCAGATTCATGCTTGTAGCAACTAGCTAGAACTCTAGAGTTCACCAAAATCCATTTCTAACGCTAAACAACAAAACTCTAAAATATAGCTTTAGAAAACCTAAAGCCTACCTCGAAAGATCTCTTCTCTTGATGAAGAGGATGACCCAAGGGAGAGAAATCTCACTCTTCAAAGCCCTCTCTTCAACTTCTCCTTCTTTTCCTTCTTCTCCTTCTATCACTCAAGAGAGAGAAAGAGGAGCCCTTTTCCTTTTGCTTTGGCTGCAAGAAATGAGGGAAAGAGGAAGAGTTCAAGTCTAAATAACTCTCTTGGTGTCTCAATTACCAAAATACCCCTCAGCTTAACCCTCCAATGCATAGCCTTTTCTTGGGCAATTTCGGGTGTCAGAATGGTACAAAACTTTAAATCTAGCCTCATAATAATAATCCTGACATACCCTCTAGTTTTCATAATTTTCTGACACTGTGCATTTTCTGCTAATTTATCTGCCCCGTTTCTCACAGAAAATTTTAAATCTTCTGTTTCCACTTCGATCTCAGCACAGGTCATTTCCAACCAAATGTACACCGTGACTTCATGATTTTAGAAGTTCGGGTTCTTACATTCTCCCCTCCTTAAAAGGAGTTTCGTCCCCGAAACTAACTCACTTCAACCCAATTCATACTCTAACTCGATTAATCGAGCAATCGGGGATTCCACTGCACTTTTCCATCTCGGAGTGACCTTTTACTCATCGAAATTGTCCAAAGGCCCACTACGAAAGATGTGAGACCAAATCCACTCACATCAGTTAAGCAAAACACTGAAAGTGCATTACCATTCCCGCGAGTCTCGGTGGTAGGGCAAGTCGGTACTCGACGACTCTACATGCCCAACACCACTCGCAAACAGGCATATCAAGGCCGAACCGCTTCCTTTAAGACCGGAACTACCCGCTATCCTTGTGGTGTGGATCTAGCAAGAATGCGTCAACTAGTCGGACGACCCACCACCGCTACACAATGCACACGGGTAGACCTTCTCGAACCACTCAAGCGTCCACAAAGTGACGCTTTACCACTCTGGCTATCCAAGAGTCTGATACAACTCTTCGTTGCATTCACTCTCCGTTCAGGGAATACACTTCGATTCGATCACCGGCATTGCTTAGAAGCAATATCACTGGTGCATCGATCCACGCAAGTGCTACTATCAAAACTGGATCTTGGCTCTACTACGAGATGGCGCACTTCGGTACATCTCAACTCTCACTTCACTTAAGAGTACTATCCTCAAGCTCCAACTCACCTGAGAGCATTAACTCCAACTCTCTCGCGTAGCTTCCATTTTCCAAGTGTCTCCTAGAGACCACTTTACTTTCTCCTTCAGTCGCCACGGCCAATACCCAATTTCTCTCACAACGAGCCCACACGAACGCTCCTTTCATAATCCAAGCCAAACTCATTAATAGAGTTACCGGCCGCACCGATCCTCGGTTTCCATAGGTCAGCCAAAGGCCACCAACTCTACGTAGGCCTACCGCTTAAACTGGTCTCAACTACGCCTAGCATCTCTCACTCACCGGCGTAGACCCAATAACTTCCTGACGAAATTCTCATTTAGGAATTCGCACACACTCTAACCAGGAGTAAACAAGACCCTAAACCACTATAGATCCTCGGGTTGGGTCAGTACACACTTGGTGTATCCTCGATCTCACGATCCAACACGTGGCATTCCACGTTCCCGGGGTCCAAGGTCGGACTACCGTCCTGACCAAAACTCTGCCCTACCCGTAGTGCGGCCGCTATCTCTCACAATGATCGCGCCGCCCAAAGGGCCCAGGCTCCACAGTCCACAAATGGTCCAGGCACGGGTCGTCCCCAAGCACTACCCGCCAACGTCATCCTATACGACATGCTCTACAGAGCTATACACTATATCGGCTCCTAAGCACATAGTGCGAGCCACCAGCCCTATGAGTGATCCATGGCCCGCTTCACACTTAGCAATGCTAAAGTGCTACTGCCAACTCACTATCACGGCTGAATCGAAACCGCACTCCACGAGTACCTGTACTCGGACGCTCTACGCCACGTCTTGGCTTTGGGCAAGATTGCCCCCGCGCACCATCTACCAAGCACCTCTTCTGACCCCACATTGAGGTACCACTAGGCCCACAGGCCAAACTCGGCGCTAACCAACTATTTCCACATTAGTGGTTCAAACTATGTCAAGCATTAGGCCACTCTGCCTATGCACACCGACTACACGAACACTACCCACCTACCGCAATTTGAGGTATCACTAGACCTCACATGCCCGTACTCGACAACTAAACGATTACACTCTCAACAGTGGTTCTACTTCCACCGTTCAGTCCATCGAAACTACATCCGAAACACTCGGATTGCTCAGGCATCCCCAAGTATCACGGCTCAACTCTCGCAATCCACTACTCATTGCCTTGAGAGTCGCCGCACTACTTCGTCTCTACTACGAGTCTTATTTCTCAACCAAGAATCACTACTAGCCATTTGCTAGTGCCACTTGGTTCCCTGCCTGCTCCAGCAGGTGCCACACTTTCTCAATGCAAGCATGCCCGGGTGTCTCCACTTACCCGTCACTGGGTCCCTACTATAACGATGTATCAATAGTAGCAACTGACCAATTAATGAATGCATGCAATGCATCAATTTAAAACTATGCAAAAGCATACGCTTGCCCTAGTGAAACCATACCTGCTAGGTCCTCACCAGCAGCCACAAGTTCTTCAACCTGGGTCGCACATCCATACCCACCTGGCACTCACCGCGAACCCTCCGGTTACTTGACCACCACACCTCGCTCTCTAGACCGTGCCAAAGGCTGCACATCCTCAAGTTGTCTCGGAGAAGGGAAGGTCGTCGCCAACGCCAAGGTCTGGTCATCCCAAACCATTCTAGAGTCTAAATAGAAAACCCTAGATGTATGCCATTAGTGAGCTCAAGCGCTTAACTCCAAAGGCTTCTCTCCACTCGAGGAAGAAGGTGAAGACCTTAGTCCTCCAAGCCTTTCCTTCGACTAAGGCTACTTGCACTTTAGCCCCTCAATTCCATCATATATGTACAACCCAGCCTGGGCACTTTCAGGCTATGGGGATCGGTCTTCACATCAGGACCGGTCTTCGAGAGCGTAACCCTTGCGCAAGGCCCTCAGGCCAATTTTCCAGCGTACGGGAACCAGTCTTCATCACAGAGACCGGTCTCTAAGGTTCCGTTCTCCGCCTGAGAACCGATCCCCGAGAGCCAAAATCCTGTAGTTTGCGCAATTTGCTCTCAGGACCAACTGCAGTGCACTCTTTGCTTATTTAATGCCTTTGGTCTCTCTAAGGCATTCCAAACTCGACTTTGACCAATTTGGATCATAGCCTAGTTCCACGACCCGCAGTTTCGAGTCCTTACAGGGAAGATTCCTACTCGTATTCCCTCAAGGTGTGGCCTCCTTGCCACAGCCTTCGGAACCTCTCCTGAAGCTTTCTTTCTACACTATCGGGGAATTGGGTAGAGAACATCAATCCCCGAAACTCATCCCAGTCACAGGAGGGATACGAGGCGATCAAATCCGCTTGACGCCTTTCCACCACACCCTCGCCGATTATTTCAGACAACGTACGGCTAGGTGTACCTTGTCCCGCTACACCGCGCATAGACCCTCAAAGAGTCTCCATGAAGTCTATCCAACACTCCACGATACATGGATCCGCATCCTCTTTGCGCATGACAGTCTCTTGCTGTCGTTGCACCAACTCGGCCCGTTGCCTCATCACTCCTATGAGTGTAGCCAACCGTTCGCGAAGTTCCAAGTCTCCGCTCGCACGTTGAAACGTTCAGGGACATCACTTGTCCCCTCCCGCACCGATCTAAACAAAGATCGCCTACACGGTGCCATCGTCCCTCTAACCGTGACAACACGATCAGTCTCGACCCTCTAGGTCAAGCACGTAACAACGGACATCGACTTGACTCAAATCGGGCGAAAGTCATGCAAGAGCGTTTATTCTCATCCCTCGGTTTTGTGTTGTCGATTGCCCAACATGAACACACTTGGTCAAGAATAAACCACATCTTGAGTCTACCTCTAACGTCCATCTTAGAGGTTTCAATACTTAACCCAATCGATTCAACTTCCGCCACCCGGCTTAGGTTCACGTCTCACTCACGCACCTATAGCCTTAAGGTTTACCGTCCTAGGGTCTCCTAGGTCAATCCAAGACTCTCTCTTTACTTGCTCTTAACTTGCTCTGATACCATCTTAACCTGTAACGCCCCGCGACCGCCAGTTTGGTCGGCACGGGCACATCGAACAGATCTTGGACGGACAAAGACTTCCCCCCGCCCGCCCTAGGCTCAACCACAAGTCACGTACAAGATTATTCCCAAGAAATAATAACATTCCATACATGACCAAACAAGGCACAAAAGTGCAACCATACAAGAGCAAGTGATACAAGTAATTTCATACAAGTATAAAAGAGAGAATTACTTAACTATTACATTCATGTTCCAAACCTCATTTACAACAAGTTTACCTTTGAACTTGTAAAATGAATATATACATATATCTCACAGCCTCACATCTATACATCATCTACACTCCCCAACCTAGGTGTCTCTAATGCAAAAAGGTGGCTGCTATCTCGGTCTAGGGCGCTAAGCCCTTGCCACGATTCTCGCCCGGCGCACTCGCGCTAGGCCCTGCAACAGTGGTGGGGTGAGAATTACGAATAGTTTCCAGTGGGTTTGGCCGCCGACTCCACCGATCTACCCACTAGGTCCATATGGCATAAGCATATAAACAGATAGATATGTATGGAAAACAGTAAATCATGCTATCAATATCTCTACTATACTCGACATCTCAAGTAAACATGCTCAGTATAGTATAAAAGAACTACCATGCTACTATATCCAATAAGAAAACATGTTCTTTTCTTTACCCAATCTCTTGGCTTACCCTCAAGGTTCGCCCTCAACTCACACTGGCCTCAAGGGTAAGAGGTACTGGTCACTCATTTACCCGAGACGGTCTGCTGGACATCCACTCATCCTCGGACAACAACTCTGTCCTGTGTGCTAAACTCCAGAGTGCACGCTTGTGAGGAGCGACCTCCACAAGCTCTTAAACAGACTGTGAGTAAGATCCAATCCTCTCACCTCGAGGATACCCTGTCAACTAGGGATGCTTCTCTCAGAACTATCACCTCTAGTTCATTATGCATAGTGTACACCTACACTCTAGTTCAACATGTCATTTGTCAATGTTCTCATTTACTAGATGCCACTCGATCTAGGTTATCATTTCTCTAGATGCCACTCGGTCTAGGTTATCATTTCTCTAGATGCCACTCGATCTATATTGTCATTTGTTCTCTGTTTTGCCAAATCATGCAAGTTCTCTACTTTTAGGGTTTCTATGTTACCATTCGCCTTTATTCCTGTATTCTATCCTAGTGTCAAGCTCAACTCGCTAGAATACATGCAAATAAAGGAATGTCGCTACCCTGTCATGTTCTCGACAAATACACTATAGATTGACAATATACACATATACACATACAGACATAGGGAGCAGCCCAGCTGCTTCGGGATGGACACCACCCACCTTCTAGAGTCGCGTCGACTCTACCGACACGTTTCGCCGACTTTTCGAAATTCGTGTCACGCTCAACGGCAACTTGAGCCAAATTAGGCTCCTGGCTCAATTTCTCCGCACTCGCTTGGCGAAATCGCTAACTGATTTCGCGGGGGTACTCGTGAGCCTAAAACCATCACAAAGATAGGGTTAAACGAGATCAAACCCTAACCATTTATCAAATCCCACTCGGAGCCCTAGCTCGCGACTACAGCAAAAATAGCCGTAACGAACTCCAGATTCATGCTTCTAGCAACTAGTTAGAACTCTAGAGTTCACCAAAATCCATTTCTAAGGCTAAACAACAAAACCCTAGAATATAGCTTTAGAAAACCTAAAGCCTACCTCAAAAGATCTATTCTCTTAATGAAGAGGATGACCCATGGCAGAGAAATCTCATTCTTCAAAGCCCTCTCTTCAACTTCTCCTTCTTTTCCTTCTTCTCCTTCTATCACTCAAGAGAGAGAAAGAGGAGCCCTTTTTCCTTTGCTTTGGCTGCAAGAAATGACGGGAAGAGGAAGAGTTCAAGTCTAAATAACTCTCTTGGTGTCTCAATTACCAAAATACCCCTCAGCTTAACCTTCCAATGCACAGCCCATTCTTGGGCAATTTCGGGTGTTGGAATAATACGAAACTTTAAATCTAGCCTCATAACAATAATCCTGACATATCCTCCAGTTTTCATAATTTTCTGACACTGTGCATTTTCTGCTAATTTATCTGTCCCGTTTCTCACAGAAAATTTTAAATCTTCTGTTTCCGTTCCGATCTCAGCACAGGTCATTTCCATCCAAATGTACACCGTGACTTCTTGATTTTAGAAGTCCGGGTCCTTACAGGTACCCACTAGGATGGGAGACATATTTACATGTTCTCACATCTCCAATAATTTTTCAGGTATTGCGGGCGATGAGGGTTGAGACGAGACGTGAGACACGTTTGTGGCAGTCGATAGAGCTTCTGACTCGATTTATCCGGTTTAGTTAATTACTACACTCTCTTTTTCTGATGATATGACTTAGAGAGTTTTGGTTCAGTTGCTATTACTTATGAATTCACATGGTTTCATGAATGTAATAATGAATTTGGAATTTCTATGAAATGAAAATAGTTTTCTACCTCTCCTGGTAGCGGGTTTTAAAGAAAAAGGGTTTCCATGTGGGAAACAGTTTTTAAAAGGTTTTCTCGTGTTTTTTCATAACTTAGTATTTCAAAATCAATTTTCGGATAGAAAATGTTTTAACTAATAGTTGTGGATTTATGTTTAAAATGTGAATATGAATCTGTGGTGAATGATGTATGAATGTATGACTGGTTGAATGTTTGTATATTCATTGTGGTGGTTGTATCCTGGTTATACGTCTTGTATTTATGTGAAGCCGTGCAAATACATGGGAGACTCTGTCCGTGTGAACAGTGGACTTCATGTATTTGTGGCGGATCTGGCATATCCTGGGGTCAGGTTTTCAAAAAAAAAAAGGAAAAAAATATAGCGCTTCCGCTATGCCTTCTAAATCAAAAGGGATCCGGGGCGTGACAAATTAAAGTGGTATAAGTGCCAAGTTACAACCACAATACCATTCACAGGCTGTTTTGAAAAATAAATGAACTGAACTATTGGTTAGGTTGACCCCATAGGAAGACCTACAGTTTATAGGCCCGTGAGTGCGGGGTTTGGGCTTGAGTCCCGGTGTGCATGTCGAGTTTGGTAAGCTCGGAGTGCACGGTTATTTCCGTGTGTGCTACAGTTTTCGCACAAGCTTGTGTCGCAGTCGGGAGAGTGGCAGTGTACTTATACGGACATCGAGTGGCGGGGTGAGGTTCCCCAGGTGTAGCCACTCTTGTCAGATGGGGCCTTGAAGGGCTAGTGATTTTCTGGCCTAGGCTAGTGTCTTAACTGCCGACGCCCGGGCCACTCTCCCTACTTAGGGCACGAGAGTTGTTGCGAGCGTCTCCACAAAGACGACATGATTATTAGCTACGGTCGTGACTTCTGTAGGGCTACTAGAGTGTAGCCCAAGGTTTTGATAGCGACCATCTAGGTGACTGCAACGTTGGTGTTACTTTTCCAGACTTTTGGGTAGGATTGTGATGCCTACCCCCTTCTTGATTGCTGATGAAATCGGCGGTGTGAGTCATTTGACTTTGAACTAATTCATTCGTCAAATTGATGGGTACTAGAATCGACTAGACACAGTTTTGGTGTCAGGTCTCTGTTGATGCATACATTGTAGGTGATTATCCCAACACCTAAATTGGTGTGTCAAGGGATAGTAGATGGTTTGATAGGATCCGTCTTGACTCGAGTTACTCCAAGGTATTGTCGGAGTTCTCGGAGCTTTAGGAATGGTTGGTTGAGGTGTAGGAATCGATTAGAGAAACCGTTTCTTAAAGCCTCAGTTGGTGCGGTTCGCGGCTTAGTGTCGCGAGCAGCTTTCGGATGTTGAAAGCTATGGGACTCCCAGTGAGTCGGTTCAGGTTCGATCTGATTTCGAATGTCGGCTTGCAAAGTCGATGTTTCGACGGTTTTGGTTGTGAACTCTTGGTTCAGTGAAGAGTTATCATGTACCTTGATACTTCGACGTGTCTAACTTGTTGTTGGTAGTGGATCTTCGGATATTTTATTTTATTTTTGATAAGTACATTGGCTGCAAACAATGTACTATCGAAAGTTGGGACGAAATACCTTTTTTCTGTTTGGGACTTATGGATTGGGTCGGTACTTTCTCTAGATTGTCATGTGGGAAAGCTAGAGTGATGGTCATCTCTGACTACGTAGCGAGCCTTGGATTATTCCCTGGCAGGTTTGCGCAGTTGATTTATCATCACTACAGATGGTTTGTACTCTAGTTTGAGCCTGGGTGTTCGTAGCTCTTTAGTTGTGCTTTCCACAGCTAAAAGGTTTGTTTTGATTGGTAATCTCAGTCTTTTGTCGGGAGGTTCAGAATCATAGTTGTTGAGTGACTTGAGCCTGGTTGTTGGCTTTGATTATCACTGTATGTGAAAACGTATAAGGTTTACGATTCGGCTTGTCGTGCAAACCTTGGAATGGTATGCTTGTCCAGTTATTGGGTGTTGTTGGGAATATCGATTGCTAGGGTCCTTTGTAGGACGGCAGCGACAAGGTCTCGTAGAGACAGGTGTTGAGCATCACCGATGGTTAACATCGCATAGTGCGATTGGCAATCCTGTACATCAAGTGGTGGACTTGCATGGAACCTATGTTGGTTTGATTGAAATTATTGAAATGATTGAGTGAACAAATTGTCCAACTCAATCGGTGTTGTAAGCCTCAAACCTTTCGGCTAGGCAGAAAGTGAGGTCTTGGACCTAGGATTGTAGAATGTCGCAGGTGACTTTCAGTAATGGAACTTTGACTTGGGCAGTTTGTGTGTTCTCCGGAGGGAGATTGGCGTCTCCAAGATGAGTGTTATTGACTCACGTTTTAGGACAATATAATGTTTCGTTTTCGCTCGTGATGAGCAAGTTGACGTTGATGGCTAGTCGGAGTGTGTTGTTTTTGACCTATGGAAATATACTCCAGAGTAGTGGTGTTGTCCTATGACATTTCAACGTGAACTTTCGACGTAGTCGAGTCGGTCACTGCTACGCGAACCAAGGTTGAGTAAACCTAGAGTTTCTGAGTGATGAATTATTATCTCAAATTTGTTAATATTTGGGATCAGATAATCTGGGTCGCGGGACTATTTTTGTCCGCAGGGTATAGGATGGTGTTGATCCCGGTGAATTTTGGTCCATAGATTTTGGGTTGGTATGTTTTCCCTCATCCTATCCGAGTGGAACCGCAGTCCTATTCTTTCCTTTTCCGGAGGTTGATCAGTCCAAATTCAAGGAATTGTGACTGACCAATACTCATTGGTAATATCGCAATAGTTGAGTAATATCTGAATTAGATTACGGTAGGTACGTGGTCAAGTTTCGGAGACAAAACTTCTTTTAAGGGGGGGATGATGTAAGGACTGAGATTTTGGCAGTGTAGCTAAACTCTTTGTTGATGATGTTTTTATGTGTAATTTAATTACATAAGCACTCGTCAAGTTTCAGGAGAAAACTAATTACAACGGAGAGGTTACGCGATCATTAGTTTTCACTTAAAGTGAATAGTAACCCGGCTTTCTCGAAAGGCCACGAAGTAGAGTTGACTTCCGGCGCATATCGGACTCCGTTCACAGTGATCCAATAGCTCGTTTTGAACGGTTCAGCTATTTTGGAACCAATGGCATAGACAGATTTTAGATTTGATGCACAGTTTTCGAGGAAAAGAAGTTTTATCGAAAAAAGGGTTTTCGTTTTTGTTGTTCTTGCATTATAAAGCACCTCGTGCTCTGTGCTTGTGACCTGGGGTTAGGTGAGAGTTGTTTCTGGTACCTACTAGTGGTAGGGAATTCAAATTCGAATTTGAATTTAAGGTTTTTGGGTTTCCACATAGGCCTATGTGTGATATTTGGATTAGTTAGAGAGAGAACGGGTTCCGTAGCGAATCCGCTACCAAACGGGGTGAAACAAAATCATGAGTTTGATGCCCTAGTGGTGCTAAACGCGATGGCGCAATCCGTTTAGAAATTCGACGGACGGATCTCCTGATATCGCATGTTGATCGAGGAAGGGTCATTTTTGGCAAAATGGTTATTTTATGAAAGGTGCAATATTTTAGGTACCGAATCGCGTGGGATCGGACGTGGAGCTGTGTATGCGAGAAACACACGGGCTGGCAGGGACTTGGCTGAAAATTACTAGGTTTGGAGGAGTTTTCTACAATTTTCACCTTCTATATATTTGAAGGTGTTAGGGTTTCATGGAAGAAACCCTAACCCTAGCTGATCAACTCCTCCAGCTGACCTCCAGCCATCGCCAGCACACCCTTGCCCCAGCCGCGTGCGCTCCTCGACCATCTACGCACGTCGCCGACCGCCGAAAAATTGTGTTCGGCTTCTTCTCCATCACCTTCTCCACCTACCCCCCACCCTTTTCAGCCTTTTGTTCTCGGGAAGCCACCTTTTGGGTTGAGCCTACAGTCTCTGGCTGAGTTTTCCCGTCCGACATCATCCTCGCCGGCTCCCGGCGTCCGCACTAGCCGCCAGCGCCGCCAGAACTCGTTGCGACTGCCCAAACCTGGTGCAGATCGAGGCCGAGTCCTCTCGGTCACCGCGCGCCGACGCCACCCAGCGTCGAGTGCATCGCCTTCCCCTCTGCTCTCAGGCACCGTCGAGCCCGATCGGAGTGATCACCATCGCCGCCGCGCACCCATGGCATCGCCGCGCCGCCTCTCGACCGAGCCTAGCCTAGGCGGCCGAGGGGTTGGTTGTACGCCATCGCCTCCATCGCCCGGCGCCGTGCCTCCTTTCCCGGACCGCGGGACACCCCTACCGCCGACCGGCGCAGACCTCGTGGACCTCGCGCCCGGAAATGGAGGCGGGCTCCTTCATTTGGTGCTTACGGTCTGGGCATCGCCGCCCGCCTCCTCCGGTCACCTTCCGCCGCCGACAAGCGTGAGCGCCGGCTATGCACAGTCGGTCGTGCCCATATACTCTGGCGACCCGGCGCCGGAGCTCCTGTCGGCCGGTTTGGCCCATGCCCTCCGTAGATTGGTGCGGCTAGGGCATCATGTCCCGCCTCGGCCGCCGCTTCCGCCGCCGACGCGTGCCCGGAATTCCCGTCGCCCGACAACCCTCCCTGCGCGCCGCGCTCGTCCGCGCTCCCTCTCTCCGTCTCCTTATTGTTGTTTTGTGCACTGTGTGGGGATGTTGCCACTGTTCCGGCGACCTGAGGCTGTTCCGATGCCTCCGAAAGTGAGCACGGTAATCGTAGGTCAGTGTTGATCACAATGCTCACCTCATTTGGGGTCAACGAGCGCTGGATGTGTTAATTAGAAGCATCTTGGTTTCAGCGCGCAGTGTACGCTGAACTTCGAGTCACTTCTGCGCTTGCCGCAGTGGTCGGCAGTGCTCCGAAGTGTGAGCACGGCCTCCGGCATGTTTGGTTGCATGGTTCTTGATTTGCGCTGTCGGGCTATAAAACTCTGAAAATCGCATGAAATAATGCGATTTTATGTAATCGGGAGGGTTTTTATGCAATTGTACCCTTTGTAGTCGCTGTTGGCAACGTGTGTGGGCAGTAGGTAACCTCTGGACTGATTGTCCAAGGCCCCAGGCCCTTGCAGAGATCAAAAATTGACTTCCGGTGCATTTATCGGCAAAATCTGCCGACGGAACACGTTTTTGGTTCAGAATTCTTCCGACGATGCCTCGTAAGCTTTTGTTGTGTCGCAGAGCCTTGTTAGCTGGTCACCCACGTCGTTTTGAGGGTTCGAAAACGACGGGTGAGCGACGGTGGGTTCCGGTGTCGAATTGGACACTTTCGGGAATTAAGATCAGAACAATTATTTGACGATAATCGTTCCGATGTGAGGCAGTATGTTGGCTGCCATGTCACACGAATATTTGTGTTTAGTGGTAGAGGGTGGCTCGTAGCACGAGTCGGTGAATTCCGGGACAATTCGACCTGGATGGTTACAGCGGAGGCTTGTCGACAGCTCTAAGGAGTGTCGGGACAAGTCCGAGTCGCGTTGGCGTGAAATGGACGCCGAACGGACCTAGTGGGAATGCGAGAGCAGCTTGAATTTGAAAATCTACGAAATTGCAGGTTTTCTGCCGAGTTATACCGGTACAAAACTGGACTTGTACCGGTACAGGCTTAGTGGCTATACCGGTATAACCGTCAGGGGTATACCGGTATAGTGCCGCGCAGAACTGCTCTCGGGTTGTCTGTTTGTACCGATACAAGGGGGCTCTTGTATCGGTACAGCGTGGTAGGTGAGGGGCAGATCAATAATTTCTTACTTTGGTTTTATCATCTACCTACCCCTGATGACTACACGTAAGGAGAGAGAGAATGGGGGGCTTCTTCACAGCTTCTTCTTCTTCTTCTTCTTCAGCTTTCCTTTTCCCACTCTAACTAGCTAGGCCGGTTGAAGAGAAGGAGCTCGAGTGAAGTGCGGACCTCGTCGACATCGTACGGCGAGACCGTTTCGGCATTTCCTCACTATCGTGGTGCTGCGAGGGAGCCGGGCGAGCATCGGATTTCGCTGTCTTTGACGCGGCGACAATTCCTGAGGGTTTCTTGAGGTGAGTAGCACGCCGAAGTCCTTCCGGTTACTTCAACTAGTGCGTTTTCGAGCTAGGTGCTGTCTGCTGCAGAACTCAACGTCGACTCGCCGTGTTTTGGCTCATTCTCAGCGTAGAAGCACCGAAAATCGACGAAACTTGGTTCGTTGGACTCGAGACTTCGAGACGAATCCGTGGAGCCCAAGATCACTAGATTTGGAGAAGGTTTGCCCAGTCGAAATCTAGTTTTACTGAGCTGCTGTTCTACCACCAGATTCTGAAGTGCTGACTTGCAGATTTCCAGCGTCGACATTCGGTATTTTGGCTCGTACACGACGTAGGAACAACGAATTGCGACGAAACTCGGTTTGCTGGATTCGTGACTTCAAGACGAAGCTACAGAGCCCTTGATTGCAGGATTTGGAGCAGGTTTGCTTGGTCGAAACCTCTCTTTACTGAGCTGCTGTTTTGTTCAAACAGAATTTCGAGTTTGAGCTTCTTGTGGTGCAAACCTTTGAAGGGTCTGGATATCGAGCTTGGATTTTGCGCTCCCACTGTATTCTCTGCTTCTCGACGCTATCCCCACCAGATTTGGAGATCTCTAGGTGAGCTTTAATATTTGGATTGAGCTAATCAAGCCTAGGGTGCTAAATGTCGCTAACTTGTGGATTTCTATGCCTAGAGCTTGGAGCTAGCAAAGTTGCTGGTCATTGAGGAGCTCGACAGACCAGCGGGGATCGAGGTTGATTCGAGGAGCCTTTTCGCTGCCAGGAGTTAGCGTTAGAGGTGGGTTTTCATCAGTTTATTCCTAAGTACAATATAGTCGGCATGTATATTATATGTTGAATGTAAACCTTAGCTCGAATTCATCGATAATGGTGGGATAAAATCTGAATTGGGAGCATGTTTATCAAGTATTTAATTCATACATGTTGGACTTGGATTTGACTTAGAAAAAAACCACGATTTGATCGTCATTTGCATATACTACCAGATTTAGCTCTAGGAGCCGTCTTGTGTCGTATCGTCATTATGTGAGTACGATGGATACCAGGTAGTATTACGCTCGTGTTGGGACGCCGAGCTTAGTTTACAGCAGAGTCTGGACTATTCTTGTTGTCGGGGACCGTCTGGGTCGACGGTGGGCCCGGGTGACTTTTGTTTCAGTTGTGCCGAGGGCACGTGACCTATTGGTGGTTAGACCAGTTGAACCCTGTTTACTTGACTATACCTGTGAAAGCCTGATTGAGCTCGACAGAGATACGCTTGCATACTCGGTTGATTTGAGCCCATGAGTGCCGCTCCGGAGTCTGGCTTAGTGCTTTTGCGTTGGTGTCGCTGTGTCCTAGTGTTGGACTTGCTCTCCACTAGCTACCCCTGTGGTAGTTGTTAGTGTAGCTTCGACAGGCGGGACGGGTGTATCACAGTCCCTGGTAAGATTGGGTCAGGATTGGCATGTACTGCAGAGGGTTGTATTAGAACAGGATAGTACAGTAGTATATAGCTGTAGAGTGTTTCCAGCTTTCTTTTTTTTTTTTTTTTCTATCCTTACTTACCCTGTAGACTTAGTGGGTGGACAGATGATGTTTAGGGCGGCACCCACTGAGGACTAATTGTTTTTACAGCAGTTCTCACGCCCATTTTCTTCCACCGTTGTTGCAGGGCCTTCGACTTCGGCTGTTGCTCCTTCTGAGGCAGATCGAGGCAAGGGCATCACGAGTTAGAGCCCTACCTTTCGAGTGCTGTTAGAGGATCCTCACTATAGGTAGCTGTTTTGGTTTGGGAGTTTTGTACATACTGTTGTTAACTCGCTAGAGCGAGTAGAACTCTTTTGTATCACGACATTTTGTATGTATATAGACTCGTGTTTATTTCTACCTATTGTTTTTTTTTGTATTTTCAGCTCTATGCTACTGGTTGTAGTATTGTATGTTATACAGGTACAGCTACGCTTCGTATACAAGAAAAATTTCTTGTATACGGCGGATTTGTCGACGTGCTTGGGGGGCAGTGCAACCCGGGGCGTGACATTGTGGGTCCCGGTGAAGTCCCGGTGCGATTTCGGGACTTTCGGTGAGTTACGGTAATCGATTTTGGAAAACCAATTCCCGTGGGTTTCTTTGTGGGGTTGTGGATTCAGTGTTCATTATTTGTAGGTTAGACACTAACCCGGTGGACCCTCCGTAGGTTCGGTTGACGATCTTCCACAATCGGGAGACAGGCACATTGTTCATACAGGTGGGTACTTCGATTCGAAGTCAGTACAGTGGTGCACGCTTGGTAATATCCTCTTACCCTTGCTCTTCTGTTGTTACTATTGCATAGTATATATTGAGCCTTACACCCATGTTGTTTCCGTTATAATCTACTCGGTTGTTTTCACATTTAGGAGTAGAGTAGATTTATCTGCATATGACATCTGTGACCTGGTTGGTCGGTTCTCGTATTTCATATCTGTGACCTGGTTAGCCGGTTCTCGTACTTCACATCCGTTGTTGTGATATATGTGGTCAGTTGGACTACTTGGTGACCTACGCGGTCAGTTTACCTGAGGGGTTGGATTGTGGGCTAGTTGCCGATATTTTGTGACCTAGTCGATCAGTTCGTTGCATCTATTGTTGTGACATATTCAGTCGATTAATTGCATCCGTTATTATGATATCTGTGACCTACGCGGTCAGTTTACCTGAGGGGTTGGATTGTCGGCTAGTTGCCGATGTTTTGTGACCTAGTCGGTCAATTCGTTGCATCTGTTGTTGTGACATATTCGGTCGATTCACTGCATCCGTTCTTGTGATATCTGTGACCTGGTAGGTCGGTTCTCGTACTTTGTATCTATGACCTTATTGGTCGGTTGGACTATTTGGTGACCTAGAGGTCTCATGTTCAAATCCTTGTTGATGACAAAAAGAAATAAATAAAGCGGGTAGCATCTCAAAAAAATTAAATCTAAAATAAAATTAAAATTTTAAAATTTTAATTTCTAAAATCAAATATTTGCATTAGCGGTATTATATTTATGTGCCGCTAATAAACAATTTAAAATTAGCATTTAATCCCCATATTTCTAATGACACTACTTAATTTATATTGGCGGCATTTATAATTAATGTTGCTAATACTTTTAGCAACATTGGCATAGGCAGCATTTGGTGTCATATGCTGCTAAAACTTTTAGCAGCATTTGTTGATCATTTAGCAGCATAAATAAATGCCGCTAATGACTAATTTTCTAGTAGTGAATATTGGTGATCCAGATAATATGTTTGTTCATAGATGTGGCGCCCCAACTTCCCAGGGGCACCCATCCTAGGACTACTCCCATCCTAGCACACTTAACTCTCTTAACCTCTTGGGCATAGCCACCGCTCAAAATGCTTAAGGCGGGTTAAGAGTTTTAGCCCTATTATATCTTATATATAGGATTACTTAAGGTCTCACAATCTCCCCCCCTTTAAGCCCTGATGTCCTCGTCAGGCTCAGACTCATAAGTACCAGTCAACAACATGAGAGCCTCGTTCTCCCCGTTGTATAATTCTGGCTCAGCTGAGACTCATCTCACACTTCCGATTGATAATTGGCTCTGATACCAACTGAGACGCCCTAACTTCCCAGGGGGTCACCCATCCTAGGACTACTCCCATCCTAGCACGCTTAACTTCTTAATCTCTTGGGCCTAGTCACCGCTCAAAATGTTTAAGCCGGGTTAAGAGTTTTAGCCCTATTATATCTTATAAAGAGGATTACATAGGGTCTTACAATAGGTCGCAAGGGAAATCCAAAAAGCGACTCGGCGCAGGGAGCAACTACCAGCTGAAAATTAAGAAGATATATCGGGTTTGGATGAGCAAGCTCGCGTGGATGAAGAAGTGCTCCAAAAAAGTATTAGCTTTCTTTTTAATTGATGTTTTTGTTTTGTTTTCATCCTATGACAATTTTTTTGAGTAGGCACTGTTGTGGGCAAAGTTCTTTTCATAGTTAAGAAGTATGATATAAAAACTGGAGCCTGAGATCCCACCCAAAATTTTCTTAAGCCAAATACGTTAATTTATTATTTATGTATTTCATATTCTTAATATGTTTTGATGCTTGGACAGAGATACTTGATTTAGCTAGAGCTAGCTCTTTTTTATCTTTCACAACGAATTGTTCAAGAGGTACATAGTACAATAAAATTGTATATTTCTTACTATATTTCGATAATTAAAAAAAACAATATAAGCTTCTAGCTATAATTTTATTTTTTTTAACAGTTGAATTTAATCATGTAAATTGATTGTGCTTAATATGGTATAGCTTCCTATATATCAATAAGTTGTAAATATAAATTTTATTAAAATATTGCTTCTATTATCTACCTCATAACTGCGTCGCGTGAATCTCAACATTAGTTATTTATTAAAATGAATATAAAAAATTTATATTTTACATAAGTGAATTCCAATCAAAAGCCATAAGTGAATTCCAATCCATCAAGTTTTAGTTATTTATGTCTATAATTAAAATCATACCCACCCAACTACGATTTTTTAAAACTTTGTACAATTTAGTACCCTATAGGCATTCATTCAACCATATGCATTCATTCAACCACTAAAGTGTTTGTATCTACCTGTTTTTGACTGCTTTGATGAATTTAATGGCATTTTTTGTTCAACCATTAAGATTTTTTTTTAATTTTTTTTTTATCAAAACTTTTTTAATAAACCAAATAATCCCTAATTAGAAATAGCAAAGTTCGATCGGAATAAAATATTCCGTTTCAACAAAATAGTGAGAATAACCCGTTTTATTCTTGATCCTTCTTGAACCAAACATAGCAATAGAGTTACGTTCGAATTAGTCATTGCTCAATCAACTACAGATCATCTGTATCGAGCCAATCGAGGTGATTCCCGTTATTAAATGTATCTTCTAGTGTGCAAAATTTCTAGAAAAAATTAATAATTCTCAATTTCATAAAATAATCACTACATAAATCTCTTTCTAATAAATAAAATTAAATAATTTAAATTTTAGTAAAACATGATGTACGAAATGTGCGTAGCAGTTTAGCACGGGTAGGGATGTCAACGGGTCGGGTTTGGGTCGGGTTTTCAAAACCCGAATCCGAACCCGAACCCGGTTAATACCCGAACCGAACCCGAACCCGACGGGTTTAAAAATCCATACCCATACCCGGACCCGACCAAAACCCGAAACCCGAACCCGAACCCGAATCCGAAAACCCGAACCCGAAAACCCAAACCCAAAATAATAAATTTTTTTATCATATTTTAAAATATATTATGGTAAAATTAAAATTTTAAAACACAATAAAATACAATCAAAATACATTCATGTTATATAAATAAACATAATTAAATATTTTACTATAATATTTTATATATTTTATATTTTACATAAATAAATAAATAATATATATATAATTTTTTTCGGGTTCGGAGTTCGGATTCGGGTTCGGGTCGGTATACACAAAATTCATATCCGTACCCATATCCGTCGGATTTTTATTTTTTATATCCATAACTAAATACATATCCGTTTAGCTCGGGTATACCCGCCTGTTCGGATTCGGGTTTGGGTAATTTTTCGGATATCCATACCCATTGACATCCCTAAGCACGGGCATCGGGCATGTATGTATATATATGTATATATATATATATTTAGCATCCAAATTAAAAAGACTACCTTGGCTTCTTGTTCTGTACCATAGTTAGTAAATTCGGATTCGGCAAAAATTCGGTACGGATATAATTCGGATAAAATTCGTTCTCTAATTTTTAAATTCGTTGAAAAATACGGGTAAAAAACGGATTCGTCAATTATTCGGATACGCAATTTATACGGATATTATACGTTCACCAATTAAAAATTCGGTATCAAAAATTCGGCTATTAAATTAAAAAAATTTTCTCTCAAAATTTATGCTAGTAATATAAATACTCATATTTTCTAAGAATATAAAAATAAAAATAAAAAACTATAAAATTAAGCTAATTAAGTACAAAGAATAGTAAACTACATTATACCTCAAAATAAAAAATTCAGATTAAAAATTTTTCTATTAAATTAAAATTTTTTTGAATATACTATTATCATTCATATATATATATATATATATATATATATATATATATATATATATATATATATATATATATATATATATATATATATATATATATAGTGTGTGTGTGTATGTATAGTCATGTCTCTAGTCACATCTTAAATAAAAGTGGCAGAGGCTCGGTCCACGAGGCTGAGTGTAGCCTCGTGGATGCTGCAATCTCCCAACCCCAAACTCCATTTACCAACCTCCTCCTCCTCTTCTTCTTCTTCTTCTTCTTCGGTTCTTCCTCACTCAGCCACTCACTCCCGGCCGTGGCCAGGGCTGCGGAGGAGGAGGACGACGACGCCCGGCAGCCCTTTTGCTCCCGGCGCCGGCCAGGGCGGCGGAGGAGGGCGGCGACGAGAGCGGCAACGAGCCGACGGTGCGACGAGAGCGGCGACGACGCGACCCGCGGCCGCCAGTCCGCGACTGCCGTTTTTTTGGCCGAATCGTTCGCGAATCGCGAATAATTCGCGTTTAATTATTTTTGTGAAAAAAAACGCGATTTTTGTCGAATTTTTCCGAAAAATACGGAAACGGCCGTTTTAAACGTATTTTCAAAAATTCGCGAATAATTCGCGAATTATTCGCGAATTTACTAACTATGTTCTAATCCAAGCTTGGAAAACTTATCCCCTCGCGCGCCCTCCCCTCTCCGTCTCTCCCTATCTGTCTCTGTCGGTCCCTCCCTCTCAGGTTTTGGCTGGTACTGCGCCACAACCCCCCAGCACCGGTCCACCTCTTTATTATTCCTCCCCACTAAAATTCGAACAAATCCGGGCGCATTTATTCCCCCCCTTATCTTCTTCAATCCTCTTAGCACTTATCCCCCCTCGATCGGAATAACTTTATTCCGCTCTTTCTCCTTCTCCAACGGCAACCCCTCCGCTCCCCCCCGGCTCCCTCCATGGGCGCTCCTCCTCCCCTCCCCCTCCTCCCCTTCCTCCTCCTCCTCCTCTTCCCTAACCTCCCCCCCTCGTCCAAGCGCTCCCGCCTCTCCCCACTTCTCCTCCTCTCCTCCAAATCCCTCACCCTCTGCTGCCGCTAAACTCCACCCGGATCACCGCCTAGGGCTAGGGCTAGGGCTAGGGTTAGGGTTAGGGTTTCGGGGATGGGGGCGGGGGGGTCGAGCATGCTGGGGACGGAGGGGGACGAGGGCGGGGGGGGCCGCCGGACGGTGATGGCGGACCTGCCGGAGAGCTGCGTGGCGGAGGTGCTGCTCCACCTCGACCCGCCGGAGATCTGCCGGATGGCGCGCCTCAGCCGCACCTTCCGCGGGGCGGCGTCGGCCGACGCCATCTGGGCCGCGAAGCTGCCGAGGAACTACGGATACTTGATGGCGATGGCCCTCGGCAGCGACGGTGCCCCCGCAAAGTGGGTGCTCACCAAGAAGGAGACGTACGCTTGGCTTTGCCGCCGCAACCCCTTCGACGGGGGCACCAAGGTGTGATGGAATTAGGGGAACCTAGTGTATGATCTCGCGGTTTTAGCTGTTAATCTTATTGGTGGGTGTGAATTTTGATGGGCTTGTGGTGCAGGAATTTTGGCTGGAGAAGAAGAGGGGAGGTATTTGCATGTTGATTTCGTCCAAGGCGCTGTCGATTACGGGAATCGATGATCGGAGATACTGGAATTACATCCCAACTGAAGAATCTAGGTATTATATTGTTTGTCGAGTAAATTGCAGTTGCTTCTTCTTCTTCTTCTTCTTCTTCTTCTTCTTCTTTTTTGTCTATCTCTGGGTATTGATCTGTCAATAGTATGCTTTTGTCTCGAGGAAACAATTGAAAATTCCTTGTTACTGATTTTGGTAATGTTTTGGTGAACCCGACATCTATGAATTAAATGCATAGATCTGTATGATCCAAAAATGCTTATCAATAACCATTTGTTGCTACAGTCGTTCACACCACTTACACTATTGTCCTATGCTCTAGTTGGCTACAGTTGATAGTAAACATCTTCGTGCACCAAGTCACTAGGTTCTCGCCACCATCATTCACTACTGTTAGCAAATGTGTCCATATGCCAATATCGATGGTGGTGACTGCTGAGTTCGGCCATCAGCCCATCACTATTTGCCACCAGAACAATCCTAAACGCTGGTCGGTGAAACCATCAACAACTATTGACCATAAGCCACGATTTTCTAACAACAACCACACCACCACTGGCCTCAGACTCGAAGTAAGCAGCTTTTGTGACTGACTATCACTCACCTATGAACGCCAACCAATCTAGGTGCCACCATCAACTGGCACCCTTTTTGCTAATATCATCAGTGAAACCATCACTGGTGTTTGATACCCATTGTGACCTCTGCCACCCGCCATAACCTATACTAGTGCCCATTGCCCATCACTGCCAGTTGGTGTCGGTTGACCGTCAGGCCACAACTGAAACCATCATTGGTGTTTGCTACCCTCGGTGGGTGTGACCTCTGCCATCCGCCATAACCTATACTAGTGCCCATTGGCCACCACTGCCAGTTGGTTTCAGTTGACCGTCAGCCCACTACTGCTGCCACTGACAACTGATACTAGGGACTGCTGCCAGTCTGCCACCACCATCATTGGTCCTGGTCACCATCCTTACTGGCCACCTTTGTTGTTGCCAACGTAATAGGCAACCACAATCATTTGCAAAACCGCTGCTTAATAATATTGCCAATTCACATCATCAGTTACAACTTGATGAGATTGATAACCACCTATCATCGTCACAGTTATTTTCTGAAACAGCTCAGAACAACATACTATCGTTAGTAGCAGACTGCTATTATATATTTGCAAGTACCAATATTTTATGTCCTCTAGTTGCTTTAGTTTTGATGATTGCATCCTTGTGTATGAAAATAAGTGAAGGTGTACTGCATTAAAGGAATTTTTCTGTACCACACATTTGTGATGTTTGTAAATTATGACATATACCAGTACATGTTTTCCACACCACTTGTTGTGTAAGGGAAAAATAAATAAATAAAATTATCGTCTACGTATTGGCGAGAAAAAAGAAAATGGTCAGTTGCAAAATTATTCACTCTATACTTCAGCATTTTGGTAAATGTGACAAAGCAGCAGCAGCTGTTTATTTTTCTCGTGCAGACGTCTAGAAAATAACAGCTTATACTGACACCAGGACATCTACTCCTTTGAAGTTTCCAAAGTTAGGAGCTACATTTCAAAGCGTCAAATAATGTTTGGCCATTATGAGTCACGTATATTCAGTCATTTCAAGTCTGATACTACATGGTTAGTTTCATTTTTTTTCTTTACCGGCCATAAGAGAGGTCATTTTTCATTTTATTAGCTTGGGAGATAATTTATTTATTTCTTTTCTTGCTATCTTGGAAACTATCATAAAGATTTGGTGGATGTAATTTATAGCCGTGTACATGGCCTTTTTTTTGTTAATTGTTAAAATCTTCTTAGGGTTGCTAAATGGCTTGGGGAAGGTTTGGAAGTTAAAGAGATCAAAACTCTTTCATATTGGAGTTGAGATCATTGGTAACTGGACAAAACATAATACATGCATCATTTTTTTTTTGTCTCTACCTGGGACCATATTTATGAAGGCTGTACTACCATACTTTTTAGTCCTTAGTATCGGTTCCTCCTTGTATATCCCTGATGCAATTCTTTTTATGATGATTTTGCTTTTTAAGAAACTCAGATGACTATTCATATTGGAGTGCCGGTTCCTCCTTGTAGGATAATTTAGAAGAAGCCAAGTTTACAGGATATGAACATTTGGAAACTTTTTTGGTTTATTTTCATGGCAACCCTCATTATAGTCTACAAGAAGAGAAATTTTGGATTTGAACTTTTGACACTCTCCTCATTGTTGGTTCTATCCATTTTTCGCTAAGCAAAAAATCTCCTAAGATTGAGTATCCTCCAAATCAAGTCTTAGCAAGTTCTTGCATGAAGATCGAAGCTGTAGTTAGCAGAAATAGTTTAAATTTCTGCCATCTATAAATGGAGTCAAGAAATTGCTATACAACCTGAAATTTAGTGGGGGTGTGGGAAAAATAGAAGTACATTGTAGAAAGTGAAACAACCCTAACTACATTGTAGAAAGTGGAACGCCCCTAAAGTTCAATGCAGATAGTGTAACTAGGCCCATATTCAATGATACATTTCTGCAGTTCACATCCACCTGCACTAATAGGTTTGTTGGCTTGCTAAAATTCAGTTCCATTTCGTAATTCGTTATTGGAAAAAATAAGCCATGTAGACTAATTAGGGAGCTGAGTTAATTCCTTAACTGAACAAGAAGAGAGTGAGTGGTTATTTTATCTTCAAACTGGACTTCAGTTTTGAAGTTGTTTTCCTTTATCCGAAAAAATGTGAAATGATGTGAAACTTAAACCGTAAATTGTAAATTCGTGCAGATTTCACACAGTTGCTTATCTCCATCAAATATGGTGGCTCGAAGTGAGGGGAGAGATTGACTTCGGTTTCCCAGAAGGCACTTATAGCTTATTCTTCCGGCTTCATCTGGGCCGGGCCTACAAGCGGCTCGGTAGACGAGTTTGTAGCCCCGAGCACATCCACGGGTGGGATATAAAGCCTGTGTGGTTTCATTTATCAACTTCCGATGGCCAGCAAGCCCAGTCCAAGTGTTATTTAGAGGAACCTGGCATGTGGGTATATTACCATGTGGGTGATTTTGCTGTAAGAGATTCTTTTGCTCCGATAAACGTCAAGTTCTCAATGACTCAGATCGATTGCACACATACTAAAGGAGGTCTCTGTGTCGACTCTGTTTTAATACAGCCCAGGGGTATTAAACAGCAAAAGATACCTCCTGTTTATCTGTAGTGTCAGAAAACAAATGGAAGTTACTATCAGGTGCATACCAGCATTTTGTAAGTGTTGTTTCATTTTACATAGTGAAAGGGGTGATGAAGTTGAGGGCTTTTTGGTTTTTGTTTGTTTGTTTTTTTTTTTTTTACTTTTCCTCACAGAATCTGTGGTTTTGTTTGCCAGGAGTATTTATGATGAAACAAATTTATGTATCTATGTGCAATTTGTTGAGAATGTAATGTTGATTTTGGACATGGAAATGCATAGAAATATTTTGTTGGTGTGCCTCTCTTTTTTAGAATAGTGACTCTAATTATTGCAGGGTGAATCTCTACCATTCTTAAGGCTTTTGCTTTCATTTTCTCTATTTTGTCATATATATATATATATATATATATATATATATATATATAATTGTCTTTCTATCTTTTAAAAATCTTAAGTCATTGGTGGTTATAAGTTTTTAGTCTTTGGATTAATAGATGGGCGGTTAGGATGATGTGGGCCGCCTTGGGTTAAGTGGGTGGTTGGTTAAATAGTATAATCTAACGGATTAAAATAATCAAAGTCGTAGATCTAACGGTAAAAAATTCACAAGCGCCTATTGCTTGGTGCTTTTACAAACACCATTGCCGGACTTTCTCTCTCTCTCTCTCTCTCTCTCTCTCTATATATATATATATATATATAGGGCTACTATCCTATTAATAGGATAGCACATGTCCTATCAAGTTTTTAACTCTTGGATGAGAAATTATAGGGTTAGGATGATATTAGTCGGTTAGAGTTGAATGGTCCCCCTAGGGTTGAGTGGTTTCCACTGGGTTATAGTATTTAATCTAATGGTTAGAAATAATGATAAGAGTTGATCCAAAGACTAAAAACCGATAGGACAAGTGCTCATATCCTATTAAAAGGATAGTAGCGGGACTCTCTCTATATATATATATAGAGTCCAATATGGTGCTTGTAAAAGCACCAAGCACTTGGTACTTGTGAATTTTTTACCGTTAGATCTAGGCCTTAATTTGATCATTTTTATCCGTTAGATTATACTATTCAACCAACCACCACTTAACCCAAAGGGCCCATATCGTATTAACCGTACATCTATTAATCAAATGACTAAAAACTTACAAGCACCAAGCACTTGGTGCTTGTGAATTTTTTACTGTTAGATCTACGCCTTTGATCATTTTCATCCGTTAGATTATACTATTCAACCAACCATTCACTTAACCCAAAGGGGCCCACATCATCCTAACCACACATCTATTAATCCAAGGGCTAAAAACTTACAAGCACCAATGAATTGGTACTTTTAAAGGAATAGAGCTCAATTATATATATATATATATATATATATATATATATATATATATATATATATATATATAGAGAGAGAGAGAGAGAGAGAGAGAGAGAGTCCTATATACTATCAATAGCACGAAGACTCTTGCTACTAAGTTTTCGATTAGATCCATCTCTTTGATGATTTTCACCGTTAGATCATACTATTCAACCAACCGCCCACTTAACCCTAAGGGGCCCACATCATCCTAACCCCACATCTCTCAATCCAACTACTAAACTTGGTAGACTAACGACTTGTATTAATAAAGATAAGAAATTAGTTATATATATATATATATATATATATATATATATATATATATATATATATATATAGAAATGAAATTATTAGAGTCTTATCGATAAGCTTTTTCAAGGATTTTGGTGCTATCAGAGAAATTTTCCACCGTTAGCGTAATCCTTAGATTATTTTTACCCGTTAGATTATACTATTCAACCAACCACTCACTCAACCCTAAGCGGGCCCACATCATCCTAACCACCTATTTTTCAATCCAATGGCTAAAAAATCAATAGCACCAATAGCTTGGTGCTATTGATAGTATTCCACCTAGTTCTATATATATATATATATATATATATATATATATATATATATATATATATATATATATATAGAGAGAGAGATATGAGAGAGAGAGAGAGAGAGAGAGAGTTGAGTTGGAATGCTATCGATAGCAAACGGACTCGTTGTCATCCATTTGTTTTCGATGATGGAGCTTCCAAATCGGCGATTGATACCATTGAACATGATTGCTCCATCATCGAATTGATACCGTTGAACATGATCTATACCACTTAAAGTATCTAGAAACTAAATTTCATGCTTTGTCGAAAGGATTTAAAATTTGATTTCTAGATACTTCAAGTGTATATAGAATCCGATCGGGATATTATCGATAGCACGAAATATTTGGTACTACCAAGTTTTCTATCGTTAGATTTGCCTCTTTTATCATTTTTAACTGCTTGATTATACTATTCAACTAATCACCCATTCAACCCTAGAAGGCTCGATCATCCTAACCGCACATCTTTAAATCTAAAGGCGTAAAACTTAAGAGCACCAAGTCATTGGTGTTGTTAATAGTATTCCACTAGTTCTATATATATATATATATATATATATATATATATATATATATATATATATATATATATATATATATATATATAGAACTAGGCTACTATGCTATTAATAGCACCAAACCATTGGTGCTACCAAGTTTTCGGCCATTGGATTGAGAGATGTGCGGTTAGGATAATGTGGGCCCTCTATGGTTGAGTAAGTGGTTGGTTGAATAGGATAATCCAACTGAAAATGATTAAAAGTATCTAACTAAAGTGTGAGAGAGAGAGAGAGAGAGAGAGCGCGCGCGCGCTAGGCTGGTATACCATCGGTGCTACCAAGTTGTTTTCAATTATGTGACTTCCAAATCGACGAGCGGCTCGGTTAGACTTGATCTACAATATTGAAAGTATTTTGAAACTAAAATTCATAATTTTTCATCATTCACCTATTAAACGAGTAGTCTAAAAATGAACGCTAAAAATAAAAATCTCATAAAAAATGATGATAAAAGATTTGAATTTAAGATTAGAAATATTGAGCTTACTCTAAATAGTGAAAAGAATTTTCTATAAAAATTTATCGATTTGGATTGTTTTACACCGTTAAATTAGCAAACGGATCACATACCATTAAAATTGTCAATTTTGAAACCTTTTGATCACTAGCCAAATGATGTCGAAAAATTATGAAATTTAGTTTCCAAATACTTTTAATGGTATAGATCAAGTCTAACGGAGCCGATCATCAATTTGGAAGCTGCATCATTGAAAACAACTTAGTAGCACGAAGGGCTCCATGCTACCGATAGTATACCAGCCTAGCTATATATATACACACACACACACACACACACACACACGAGTCCGGCTATGGTGCTTGTAAAAGCACTAAGTACTTGGTACATGTAAATTTTTTACCGTTAGATCTACGCCTTTGATCATTTTCAACCGTTAGATTATATCATTCAAATAACCACCCACTCAATCTTAACGGGCTCACATCATCCTAACCGCACATTCCGTAATCCAATGGCTAAAAATCTACAAGCACCAATAACTTAGTACTTTTAAAAGTATAGAAACTCAATTTTATATATATATATATATATATATATATATATATATATATATATATATATATATATATATATATATATATATAGAGAGAGAGAGAGAGAGAGAGAGAGAGAGAGAGAGAGTTGAGCTAGAATACTATCGATAGCAAATACCTCCGTTGCCACCTATTTGTTTTCGATGATAGAGCCTATAAATTGACGATCAGACCGTTGAACATGATCTATACCGCTTGAAGTATCTAGAAACTAAATTTTAAATCATTTCGACATCATTAACCTGATGATCAAAGGGTTTCAAAATTTGTAATTTTAATGGTAGATATGAGACGTTTTCTCGTTTAACGGTATAAAACTATCCAAATCAATTGAATTTTGGTTAGAAAATTCTTTAACCTATTTAGAATAAGATCTATACTCTCGATCTTGACTACAAAATTCTTATCATCACTTTTTAGAAGATATTCATTTTCACTGTTCATTTTTACGCCTCTTGATGGATAAGAGAACAATATCGGAAAAGAATGAAATTTGATTTCTAGATACTTCAAATGGTATAGATCATATTCAACGATACCGATCATCGATTTGGAGGCTCCATCATAAAAAACAAATGGGTGACAACGAGTCCTGTTTGCTACCGATAGTATTCTAGCTCATCTCTCTCTCTCTCTCTCTCTCTCTCTCTCTCTCTCTCTCTCTCTCTATATATATATATATATATATATATATATATATATATATATATATATATATATATATATATATATATATATATATATATTATAGGCTAGGGCTACTATACTTATATGAGTATAAAGTCCTTTGTACTCATAAGTTTTTAGCCGTTCGTATGAAAAAATATGCGGTTAGGATGAGAGTGGTTACGGTTAGCTTGATAGTAGGCCCTTAGGGTTGAGTGGTGGTTGGTTAAATAGTATAATCTAAGGGGTGAAATTGACTAAAGGGTAGATCTAACGCCAAAAACATATGAGTACAAGAGCCTCTATAATCATAAGAGTATAGTAGCCGAACTCTCTCTCTCTCTCTCTCTCTCTCTCTCTCTCTATATATATATATATATATATATATATATATATATATATATATATATATATATATTGTCACGCCCCAGATTACATGTTCTCCGGGCACGCCGAAAAATCCACCGTATACAAAAAAAATTTTCTTATATACGAAGCGATAGCTGTACCTGTAAAACATACAATACTACAACAAGTAGTATAGAGCTGCTAAAAAATAAACCAAAGTAGATAAATAAAGGGGCAATTGCTTATATACCCCTGAAAAGTTTCCGATTTTTCGATTTACCCCTCTTAGAAGGCTAATATTGAAAATACCCCTCCTACGTTCCAACCTATTTCTAAAATACCCTTAGAGTTAAAATATGTTAAGTAACTCTGTTATCTCTGTAAAATTACTATTTTGCCCTTTTCAAATATACTCTTATACCATCACTGTCTTTCTTATTTGCCCTTAAAGTCAGGGGCACAAAAGTATTTCGACTTTTGGTCTTTTCTAATATACTCCTCTACCGTCACCAACCTTTCTTATTTGCCCTTAAGTTAAGGGTAAAATTGGTATTTATTTTTTTTTAACTATGGTAAATATTTAACTCATATTTAACCCAGATTAACTTAACAGGAGATAACTGCGAGGGTATTTTGCAATAACGGTGGAACGTACGAGGGGCATTTTAGAAAGAAAAAAAAATAGGGGTAGATCGAATATTTTCTGACGCATGAGGGGTATATAGGCAATTATCCCATAAATAAATAAGTCCCATATACGTACATACATCCTGGGCTACAAAAAGCTCGCACTAGCGAAATACAACAAAAGTATGTATATGAACTCAAAAACTACAACTGCCTGTAGTTGGTGCTCCTCTAGTTCTGGCACGTCGGGAAGAGCTCTAACTCGCGACGCCCTTGCCATTATCTAAATCAACAACAGCAGCAGCCGAAGAAGACGGCTCTGCAAAAACATGGGTAACAACTGGGCGTGAGAACTACTGTAAAAACAAGTAGTCCTCAATGGGTGCTGCCCTCAACATCATCGGTCCACCCACTAAGTCTACAAAGATAAGTAGGGATAGAAGGAAAAGCTGGAATAAATCTACAGCTAAATGCCACTACATTATCATGCTCTAACTCTACCCATCTGTAGTAAATATTAATCCTAACCCAATCTCACCAGAGACTATGATACACCCGTCCCACCTGTCGAAGCTACATTAACAACCACCATGCTGGATAGTTAGTGGAGAGCGAGTCCAATCATGACCCAACGACACCAACGCAACAGCACTAAACCTAACTCCGGAGTGGCACTTGGGGGCGCGACCCAACAGAGTATGCAAGCGTATCTCTGTCGAACTCAATCAGCTCTCACAAAGCTAAAATCAAGTAAGCAGGGTCCAACTGGTCTAAACCACCAACAAGTCACGTGCCCTCGGCACAATCTGATGCCAAAACAGCAATCAGGGTCCACCGTCAACCCCGACGACACTCAACAGTCTGGAACAGTCAAAATACTACTGTAAAAATACACTCGGCATCCCAGCACGAGGGTAACAGAATCCTAAACTACCTGGGGTATCCACCACACCGATACTGCGGCGATACAAAATCACAACTGCTACTAGAGCTAAATCAGGTAGTTTAAGCATATGACGGATCATAATCACGCGTTTTCTCCTAAGTCAAATCCAAGTCCAACATGTGTAAATACCTAGTCATAATATAAGCTCCAATTCATGCTTTGAAGATAAATCTACCAAATTCGCAAATCGAGCCAATTCAATGTTCTAAACAACACGATGCACCCATGTTGACTATTTAGCTACTAAGAGAATAAACCGACGATTAACCCACATCAAAAGCTAATCACAATCCGGCGCGACGTCGAGAACGGCGGAATCGCACCCTCTCCCGGCCTCACCGCAACGCTACGACGATGAATGCACGCTCGAACAGCACCGCGGTGCGACGTCGACGATGAAAGTCTCCTGAGCTCGAGCTCTCCACCGTGCCCACGAGCTAAATTAAAGTGAGAGAGAGAAGAAAGTTAATTAAATCCTCACAGCCTCCCTATCCTAATTAAGGCGGTGGGGATAAGGTTGAAAGGCAACAATTATCCAAAGGCCCCTTACCTACTACGACATTCAACTTTAGTCCTCTACACAAAAGAGCTTGAGTTTCAAAGTCCGTTTTTACGTCTATTTTGCGCAAAACGTCTCCAACTCAATCAATCATAACTTATACTGTAACCTTGCTAATTTGCTAAGGTTCAGTATATTACATCCTCCCCTCCAAAAAACAATAGTTTCGTCCTCGAAACTTAAGCATACCTCTCTCTGAGCTTCGAATAGGTAGGGATAGGACTCCCTCATCACCGTCTCTGGGTCGCAAGTCGCCTCCCACTCCTCGTGATTACTCCACTTCACTTTTACATACGGGATGACCTGGTTGCGCAATTCTTTCGTCTCTCGAGCAAGAATCCGCAACGGTCGCTCCTCGTATCTCAGGTCCGCACCAATCTCTAGTGGAGTGAAGTCAATCACGTGAGAAGGGTCGAAAACATATCTCCTCAATGCCGAGACGTGAAAAACAGCATGAATGCCGGCTAATCGGGGAGGTAGAGCAATCCTGTAGGCAACCGGCCCAACTCGCTCCAATATCTCAAAGGGGCCAACAAAACGTGGACTGAGCTTTCCACGCACTCCGAATCTGCGAATCCCTCTGGACGGCGAGACTTTCAGAAATACATGATCTCCAACCTGGAACTCTAAGTCTCGTCTCCTGGTATCGGCGTAGCTCCTCTAACGGCTCGGGCTGTCAAAAGGTGTCGTCGCACTACTCTCACCTTCTCCCCAGCCTTTAGCAAGATCTCAGGCCCTAGCGTCTTCCTCTCACCCACATCACTCCAAAACAAAGGGGATCGACACTTGCGTCCATACAACGCCTCAAACGGAGCCATTTGGATGCTCGTTTGATAGCTGTTGTTGTACGCAAACTCAGCCAGTCTCACATGTCGATACCATCCTCCTCTAAAGTCCAGAACGCATGCTCTCAACATGTCCTCTAGAGTCTGAATGGTCTGCTCTTACTGACCATATGTCTGTGGGTGAAACTGTTAAGGATTTTATAAGTTGGCGAATTTCGTGAGGTGTTTGGAGTCTTGAAGGAATTAAGAGCACACTTGGATAAAGGCGATGCAAACAGACGTTACAAGACTCAGCGGTGAAGCTCGGCACCTCAGGTATGATTCTAAAAACATTTATGGTGATTTTAGACTAAGATATAGTAGTTAGAAGACTTGGATTGAATTCTATATGACAAAAAATCAAAGCTGGAAAAATCTGGTCAAGATCCGGATCTGAAGGGTGAAATCCGGATCCCGTAAGCCTGATTCTCGCGCAACCTTAATTCAGATCCGGACTTGGATGTGAGGTCCGGATCCGCCTTGAACTCTCGGGTTGCGTAAGGGTGGACCGGACTTAAGAGGTGGAATTCGGATCCCGTAGTTCAATATTTGTTGATATGCAATTCGGGACCGGACTCCATAGCTCAGGACCGGACTTAGGTGAATTTGTAATTCATGACGGAAGAGAGAACCGGTTGAGGGGGCAGAGTCCGGACTTCCCTAGACCGGTCTCTGCATGTGAGGTCCGGACCTTGGCTGCGGGAAATCTTTCCAGATTTGGTTGTTACAATCCTAATCTATCTCTAAGTCTTCTAATACTATATAAAGACCATGGGGGGTTCATAAATATATATACTTACATTATAAACTCTTTGAAAACCTTAGAAACTCTTTTTAACCTAATGTTCTTTTTCTAAATTAGAGTTTTCATGGTTTTAATCATCAAATTAACTCTAGATTTTTGAATCTTCGTTTCTTCATGAATCAAGTTGATGATTAATTAAAAGAGATCCCCCATTGGTTATGGTTCGTTAATTGTGAAATCACCACAAATCATCTTCTACTACTCCGGATGGAGGTTGGCGCGGAGATCGCGTGAAGGACCGTGGATTCGATGGACGCATCGAGGATTCGGGGCGTTGTCGTGGCAAGGAGTTGCGGCGTGATCGGTTGAAGCATTTCAAGCGATCGAGGACCAGCGAAGGAGTTCCACATTGGAGAATCGGTAAAGTTGGGTTGGGTAATCGGTAAATCACCTTGTACTCAATTTGGTTCTTAGTGGATTTTTCGTGTGATCGGTCCCGTGGGTTTTTCTCTCCGTTTTGGAGTTTTCCCACGTTAAAATCTCGTGTGTTGATTTTATTTCCCGTATTTACTTTAAAACGCATTGAGGTTTTTTATTTTGCCGTTTTACACCTATTCACCCCCCTCTAGGTGTCGATTATCTTTTAGATCCTCGGGATCCATATCTTACAGAAACGCTGTACTGAATTACAACTGTGTACCCAAGGCTGTCTGAAGGCTCCTCCAAAAATGCGACACAAACCTCGGGTCCCTGTCTAACACGATCGAAATCGGTATACCGTGCAACCTCACGATCTCATCCAGATACAGCTGCGCGAGTCTCTCCCTAGACCAGGTGGTCTGCACTTGTAGGAAGTGAGCAGACTTAGTCAGTCTGTCCACGATCACCCAAATAGCATCGAAACCACCCTGTGCTCTCGGCAACCCCATGATGAAGTCCATCGTGATATGCTCCCACTTCCACTCGGGCACTAACAGACTCTGCAGCTTGCCAACAGGTACCTGATGCTCGGCCTTTACCTGTTGACAAGTCAGACACTGAGCTACAAATCTGCCAATATCCCTTTTCATTCTGTTCCACCAGAATTGTGCCTTTAAGTCCTTATACATCTTGGTTCCACCAGGGTAAACCGTATAAGGTGAACAATAAGCCTCTCTCAAAATATCCTCTCGAATCTCTGAATCCACAGGCACACACAGTCGATCCCGGTATCGCAGTACTCCCGAACTGTCCACTACTAAGCCCTCAGCATATTCCCTCTCCAACTGCTCTTGAATCCTCGACAAGTGCGGGTCTCCACTCTGTTTCTCTCGGATCCTATCCAACAAAGTGTGCTGCAAGACAATTGACATCAATCTCGCAGTAGACCCCGAGGACACTATCTCGAGCCTCAACCGCTGCAACTCCTCGAGTAATGGTCTCTGCTGTGTGATCATCAAACTCAAGCTCTGCACTATCTTCCTTCTCAACGCATCTACCACCACGTTTGTCTTGCCAGGATGATAATGAATACTAATATCATAGTCCTTCAATAACTCCAACCACCAGCGCTGCCTCAGGTTCAGCTCCATCTGGGTGAACAGATACTTAAGACTTTTGTGATCGGTGAAAACCTCGCAGTGCTCGCTATATAACTAATGCCGCCACAATTTCAAAGCAAAGACTATCGCGGCAAGCTCCAAGTCATGCGTAGGTTAATTCTTCTCATAATCCTTTAACTATCGTGAAGCATAAGCTATTACCCTACCATGCTGCATCAGCACACAGTCCAACCCGCTGTGTGACGCATCACTGTAGATCACAAGTCCTTCCCCCAACACTGGGAGGGCAAGGATAGGAGCTGACATCAATCTCTGTCTCAACTCATCAAAGCTCCTCTAATAGTCCTCACTCCAGACAAACCGAATCCCGTTCCGCGTCAATCGAGTAAGGGGTGTGGAAAGCTTTGCAAAGCCTTCCACAAACCGACAGTAATATCTTGCCAGTCCCAAGAAGCTCCTTACCTCGGTCACCGTCGTCGGTCTGGACCAATCCCGAATAGCTTCAATCTTTTTCGGGTCTACTGCTACTACCTCTCCAGAAATCACGTGGCCCAAGAAAGCAACCTCCCGCAACCAGAACTCGCACTTTTTTAACTTGGCATAGTTCTTCTCTCGCAAGCTATAGCACCGTCCTCGTGTGTTCCTCATGCTCGCATCACTCCGGAGTATATCAAGATATCGTCGATAAAGACTACTACAAATCTATTCAAGAACGGCTTGAACACTCTGTTCATCAAATCCATGAATGCGGCAGGGGCATTTGTCAATCCAAAAGGCATCACAGTGAACTCATAATGCCCGTACCGAGTCCGAAAAGCCGTCTTGGGAACATCCTCGCCCCTCACCCTCAATCGGTGGTAACTGCACTGCAGATCAAATTTCGAAAAGACACAAGATCTTTGCAGCTGATCAAACAGATCATCAATGTGCGACAAAGGATACTTGTTCTTGATAGTCACCTTATTTAGCTCTAAGTAATCCACACGTAACCTGAGCGAACCATCCTTCTTCTTTATGAATAACACCGGCACTCCCCAAGGCGATACACTAGGTCTCATATACCTCTTATCCATCAGATCCTGAAGCTGTGCCTTTAGCTCTCTCAGCTCAGCCACTGCCATCCAATAAGGTACCTTTGAAATTGGTGCAGTTTCGAGAACTACATCAATCATGAACTCAATCTCCCTCTCCAGCGGCATCATCGTCAACTTCGAGGGAAATACATCCGAAAACTCACAGACTACAGGGATATCCTCGAGTCCTGGCGCCGCCATAGGCACCTCTGCAACCGTCGTCGTAAAAGCAATGCATCCTCTACTCATCACCGTCGAGCCATCGCCGAAGAAATCCAAGTGGCAAATATCGTGCTCCCCGCGCCTCTAAAAGTAAACTCCCCCTGGCCTGGCTCGCGAAATGTCACCGTCCTCGCTCCACAGTCGATAGTAGCATAATACCGCGACAGCCAATTCATACCGAGCACAACGTCAAAGTCCTACAGCTGCCCTAAGACCGACAGGTTTGCGGGCATGATCCACGAATCTAGCTGCACCGAACATGACCAGCAACACTCTGCAACCTGTAGCACATGGTCGGGGATCTGCACCTCTCGAGCCTGAGTCAATGACCCTAACTCTAGACCATGCAACAATGCAAATGCTCGGCTAACAAAAGAATGTGATGCACCGGTATCAAAAAGAGTACGAGCTCTAATACCAGAAAGCAAAATGATACCTGCTACCACTCGGTCGGCTGCCAAAGAGTCCTCCACCTGAGCCGCATAAAATTTGCCGCTCGGAGCCTGCTGTCGCCGCTCACTCTGTCGCGACATAGATGATCTGTCCTCTTAGCGGTAACTTGATGCTGCGCTGTCTGCCACCACGAATGACGTACCTCGCACGGTGAAATTTATCTTGAATTTCCCGTGGGGCAGTATTAAAGATTCAGATTAATATTTGTATATATATGGTTATCAGGTATTGCGGATCCATGGCTTCCAATAAACGCAAGCGTCTATTGTTAATTACCCCCATAAATGTTAGGGTACCTTCGATTAAGAGACCTTTGAAATGCTGAAGATAAACTGAAATTGGACAAAAAGAAAATTTATAATTTATTGCTCAATTACATGGCTTTAACCAAGGGCATACCCTCAGTGTACATGAATAGAGTATAAAAGAAAATGTTTAATTTCATCTTAGTTATATATTCTAAGATGGTCAAATTAATTTTGTTGGACTCTATATGTTTTGGAGCTCAACATGGTTCACCCTAAGATGAAAGATTGATTAAATTTCCTGTATATATACTTTGGGATTTAATCAGATTTAATTAAACTCTAATTATATGTATTTAGAGTTTAATTTGGTTAATCGAACTTTAAATGTATGTGATAAAGTCCAATAAAGTTTGATTTGGCATTCAATTTAGGCTTTTATCCTAATGTATATGCTAGGATTAGCCCAAATATCTTGAATTAGACTCTAATTTTATATTTTAGAGTCTGGTGTAATTAGGCTCTAAATTTATGTGTTAGAGCTTAATCATGTTTGCCTCTGGATTCATCATAGGGTGAAAGGTTAACTAAATCCTAATTATATGTATTAGGATTAGTCAAATTTGATTTAAATTAAACTCCAACTATGTGTATTGGAATCTAACTTAATTTTATTTACTTGAACTCCGAGTATTAGAGTCCAACAAATTTAATTTGATTAAATGGTTTGATCAATTCTAAGTATATGTTTAGAATTTGATCGAGTTTGAACATGATTTGACTCTAGTTTTATGTGCTAGAGGATTGGATTTGGGTTTAGTTTAACGACGTTTCGGTCGGACTTGGGTTTAGGTTTAGTTTAACGACGTTACGGTCGGAATTGGGTTTAGTTTAACGACGTTTCGGTCGAAATTGGGTTTAGTTTAACGACATTTCGGTCAAGTTGGGGTTTGGATTAGTTTAACGACATTTCGGTCGAAATTGGGTTTAGTTTAACGACGTTTCGGTCGAAGTTGGGATTTGGATTAGTTTAACGACATTTCGGTCGAGGTTGTATTTGGGTTTAGTTTAGCGACGTTTCGGTCGAGGTTAGGATTTAGGTTTAGTTTAACGACGTTTCGGTCGAAGTTGTATTTGGGTTTAGTTTAGCGACGTTTCGGTCGAGGTTAGGATTTAGGTTTAGTTTAACGACGTTTCTGTCGAAGGTTCTGGACTTGGGTTTAGTTTAACGACGTTTCGGTCGAAGTTGGATTTAGATTTAGTTTAACGACGTTTCGGTCGAAATTGGGTTTAGTTTAACGACGTTTCGGTCGGTTGTGGGATTTGGATTAGTTTAACGACATTTCGGTCGATATCGAGTTTTAGACTTAGGATTAGTTTAACGACGTTTCGGTCGAGATTAGACTTGGTATATAAGGTTTATGATATTGGGTATGTGAGATTTGGTTCGTGAACTTGATTTAGTTCATGAATTTAGGTTCATAGGACTTGGTTCATGGACTTATGTTCATAGGTTTATGGTTCATGAACATAGGTACATTGGATTATGGTTCATGAACATAGGTTCATAAATTTATGGTTCATGAACATAGGTACATGAGTTTATGATTCATGAACATAGGTTCGTTGGATTTGGATATGGTTTGGTTTATGGTGTATGAAGTTTGGTGTATGGTTTAGTCCATGGTTTTGGTTCATAGTTCATGGACTTGGTGTATGAATTTGTGGTTCATGATTCATAGACTTGGTGTATGGGTTTATGGTTCATGATTCATGGACATAGTGTACAGGTTTATGGTTCATGGTTCATGGTTCATGGACCGGGTGTACAGGTTCATGGTTCATGGTTCATGAACCTGGTGTACAGGTTTATGGTTCATGGTTCATGGACCGGGTGTACAGGTTTATTGTTTAATTTCGAAGTGGGCTTTAGTATTGGGCCTCTATTTTGGATTGGGCTTAATGGATGGGCCATTTGAAATGGGCTTTGGGCATGGGTTTCTTTAGGTAAATGAATTTTGGGTATATGGGTTTGGGTTTAATTGGGTTAAATGGTTTTGTGATATAGGTTAATGGGTATGGTATAGATAATGAATTTTGGGTTAATGGGTTAAATGGTTTTATGATATAGGATAATGGGTATGGTATAGATAATGGATTTTGGGTTAATGGGTTAAATGGTTTTATGATATAGGATAATGGATTTTGGGTTAATGGGTTAAATGGTTTTATGATATGGGTTAATGGGTATGGTAATATGGGTTAATGGGTAAATGGGTATATGCCCATATGACTTTTAGCCAATATGAATTAAGTCCATGTTCTCTTTGGACTTAGATTGAGATTAAAAATTTAAAATCAAGTGTATGGAATCTCTTATTTTGCAGATTCTAATTCATAATGGAATTCGTTCAATATGATTAAGTCCCAATCTAGTGTAATTTGATTAAATTGATGAATTCAATTCTAAATGGAATTAAAGAGTTCAAAAGCTTCCTCTCTCTTTTTAATTTGGAAGTAAAGTGATCTCTCTTTCTCTTTTGGTGTTTGAGAGGAGAGCATCGCTCTCTTTATGATAACTTCGCCGTCTTATGCATTTTGTCGGGTAGTTAGTGGGCAAATGAGAGCATCGCTCTCTTTATGATTCGCCGTCGCGCGGTTAGCGGGCGAACTTTGTTTAAGATGAGAGCACCGCTCTCTCTCTCCCGGATTCGTCGTCGAGCGGTTGGCGGACTTGACTTCATTTGAGAGGAGAGACCGCTCTCTCTCTCGGATCCGCCGTCGAATACTTGGTGGGCATGCTTTATTTAATTTCGTTTGAGATGAGAGCACCGCTCTCTCTCTCTCAATTTCGCCGTCGAGCGGTTGGCGGGCGGACTTCATTTGAGAGGAGAGCACCGCTCCCTCTCTCAGATTCGCCGTCGAGCACTTGGCGGGCGGTTGGTGGGCAAATGAGAGCGTCGCTCTCTTTATGATTCGCCGTCGAGCACTTGGCGGGTGGTCTTCGTTTGAGAGGAGAGCACCGCTCTCTCTCTCAGATTCCTCGTCGAGCACTTGGCGGGCGTGCTTTATTTGACTTCATTTGAGAGGAGAGCATCGCTCTCTCTCTCAATTTCGCCGTCGAGCGGTTGGCGGGCGGACTTCATTTGAGAGGAGAGCACCGCTCTCTCTCTCAGATTTGCCGTCGAGCACTTGGCGGGCGGTCTTCGTCGGAGTGGCTCGATCGTCGTCGGATCGGAGCCCAGCGGGTGGCGAAGCACCACGCTCGGCCGTCGTCGGAGCGGCTTCATCGTCGTCGGATCGGATTCATCGTCGTCGGATCGGCTTCGTCGTCGTCGGATCGGCTTCGTCGTCGTCGGATCAGAGTCGAGCGGGTGGCGAAGCACCACGCTCGGCCGTCGTCGGAGCGGCTTCATCGTCGTCGGATCGGCTTCGTCGTCGTCGGATCGGAGTCGAGCGGGTGGCGAAGCACCACGCTCGGCCGTCGTCGGAGCGGCTTCATCGTCGTCGGATCGGCTTCATCGTCGTCGGATCGGAGTCGAGCGGGTGGCGAAGCACCACCCTCGGCCGTCGTCGGAGCGGCTTCTTCGTCGTCCGGATTCGAGCGAGCGGGTGGCGGCACCACGCTCGGCCGTCGTCGGAGCGGCTTCATCGTCGTCGGATCGGCTTCATCGTCGTCGGATCGGTTTCGTCGGCGTCGGATCGGAGTCGAGCGGGTGGCGGAGCTCCGCGCGCGGCCGTCGTCGGAGCGGCTTCATCGTCGTCGGATCGGCTTCATCGTCGTCGGATCGGAGCCAAGCGGGTGGCGGCACCACGCTCGGCCGTCGTCGGGCGGCCGTCGTCGTCGGATCGGAGCCGCCGTCGGAGAAAACCGAAGGCAACGGTGGCTTGGCTCGATCTTTGCGCGGGCGGCGGGTTGAGGAGAGCGCGGGGGTGAGATCGAGGGCGCGCGCGCGGTCCCGGCACGGGCGCGCGCGGCGGAGGCATGGGCCCCGCTCGGGCGGGGGCATGGGCCCCGCTCGGCGGGGGCATGGGCCCCGCTCGGTGCGGGCGATCGTTGGAGCAGATCCGAGGGTGGCGCGGGCTCCGAGGCGCGATGGCGCGATCCTCAAGGGCGACGGGCTCGAGGCGCGGTAGGCGCGGTCCTCGAGGATGGCGGGATCGTGTCGCGGTGAGCGGCCGCGGTCACGTCGTGGGCGAGGGCTCGGCGCGAGCGTGGGCTCGGTCGTCAAGGCGACGACGGCATGGGCCTCGCTCGGCGGCGATCTTCAAGGCGGAGCGCGTGGCGCGGCGCGGGTGGGGTCTGCGCGGCGCAGCGTCCGGTCTGCGCGCGGTGCGGTGGGGTCTGCGCGGCACGGGCGTCCGGGTCTGCGCGCGGTGCGGCTTCGAGCGACGACGACGATGATGGTGCGGGCTCGAGGCATGGCCGAGGGCGGCGGAGTCGAGCATGGCCGAGAGCGGATCCGAGTCCGGCGCGGCGCGTCGAGGTGGTGGCGCGCGGCTCGAGGAGTCGAGACGAGGCCGAAGCGGCACGGTCGGAAACTCGCGGGCGGTGGAGTCGAGTCCGGCGCGGCGGTGTCGAAGCTCGCGGACGGTGGAATCAAGTCCGGCGCGGCGCGTCGAGGTGGTGCGCGGCGTGGCGGCGGCTCGCGCGGCGAGGGCGACGGGTCGGGCTCGACGGAGCAACGCAGCGGCGGCGCGGTGAGCTTCAAGGGCGGCGACGGGGGCGGCGGCTCGGCGCAGCCTTCGAGGATCGGCCGAGGGCGCGGTGCGGGGCTCGACGGAGTCGAGGTGCGGCGTGGCGTCCGGGTCGGCGCGGCCGGCGAGAGCTTAGCGGTGACGGCCGAGGCGGCACGGCAGCGCGTTGAGGTGCGGCGCGGCATTGACGGGGCACCCGAGGGGGCCCCTCGGGTGCAGCAAACAGAGAGAGAGAGAGAGAGAGAGAGAAAGAGTTTCTCTCTTTTTTTTCTTCTTTTTTTTTTTTTTTACGAGAGAGAGAGAGAGAGAGAGAGAGAGAGAGAGAGAGAGAAAGAGAGAGTTCTGTTTTCTCTTTCTTTTTTTTTACGAGAGAGAGAGAGAGAGAGAGAGAGTTCTTTGATGAAGTTGCCTCAATGGGGGGGAACCAATTACCTTAGTTTTTTTTTTCTTCTTCGGCAACAGGGGAAGTGGGATGTGGTGGAAGGTTTTTTTTTAGAGTTAAAAAAAAAAGTGTCTGGTTAATTGGGTTTCAAGTGGGTTTTATGATCTCTTCTCCATCTTTTCCTTTTTTTTTTTCAGAAAGTGTAGAAGGTGGGGGTTTAGATCGTGGGGGATGTGGGTAGTTGGTCGTGTGTAGTGGGGTGATGGGAGGTGTGGGAAGTTGGGTACAGATCGTGCAAAGAATAATGGGGTAATTTGGTTCGCTTTTGTCCATGCACCTGGTGCATGGACCCATCTCATACACCACACATTTTTTTTCATCATTTTTTTTAAATTTTAATTAATTTTTTTTTATGCCTCAACAAATGCCCCCCACCTTTTCAAGCTTGTGGATTTAAACAAGGTAGAAAAGGTGATAATTTTCTTGCTCGATTTCAACCTTCCGATCGCCACCGAGGTCTAATATCAAAAGTCCAAGGTAACTGAAATTTCAAATTAAGATGCTCAGTTTAACGACATGACGGTCATATTACATCAGATACACAGTTTAACGACATGGCGGTCAAATTATATCAAATACTCAGTTTAACGACATGGCGGTCAAATTACTCAGTTTAACGACATGGTGGTCAAATTACTCAGTTTAACGACATGGCGGTCAAATTACTCAGTTTAACGACATGGTGGTCAAATTATATCAAATTGCTCAGTTTAACGACATGACGGTCGAGATATGAAATATGGATTATTTTTATTTATTTTGCCTCGAGAAGCAATCGAAATTGCTGCGCATAACCGACCCTAAGGTGAGTTAGCATTCCGTCATAGACAAAATATCTTGGGCAGTATGGCGCCCATAAGGAACATGGATTAATTTTTATTTATTTTGCCTCGAGAAGCAATCGAAATTGCCGCGCGTAACCGACCCTAAGGTGAGTTAGCATTCCGTCATAGACAAAATATCTTGGGCAGTATGGCGCCCATAAGGAACATGGATTAATTTTTATTTATTTTGCCTCGAGAAGCAATCGAAATTGCCGTGCGTAACCGACCCTAAGGTGAGTTAGCATTCCGTCATAGGCAAAATACATCTTTGGGTAGTCTGGCGCCCAAATGGGTTTTCACCAGATACCTTCCCCTAACTTTTGCCTGTGAGTCTCGAAAGGTTTTCTCACAGCGGGGATCCCAATTTTGCCTGTGGAGTTATACCACAGCCGGAAATTTTACAATTTTACCCTTGAAGTCCGATGTGAACAATCAAGTCCGTTGGTGGCTTATATTTTACCCATATTATCTAGAAAATTAGACAATATGTCATCCACTTTTTTTTTTCTTTTTTCTTCTTCTTTTTTTTCTTTTTTTTTATTTTTTTTTTATTTTTTACACATAATATTTCTTTAAAAAACGACCATTGATAGGTGGCATTGGTCTTTCACCTTTGGCATCAATTAATTGACAAGCGCCGCCTTCATAGACTTTTTCCACTACATATGGGCCTTCCCAATTTGGATCAAATTTCTTTCCAGCATGCTTGTTGATTATAATCGGTCTACGAAGAACGAGCACCAACTCTCCAATATTAAAGGTGCGGTACCGAGTGAGCTTATTATATGCTCTTGCCATCTGGGCTTGATATAGTTCCAGATTTTGTTGGGCAATTAGCCGAGTTTCATCTAATGCATCCAGCTCGGCAAGCCTTAGTAGAGCATTTTCTTCATTTCTTAACTCGTGTTGAATCGCTATCCGCAATGAGGGCAATTCAACTTCCGGTGGTAATATCTTTCAACACCGAACACCAAAGAGTAGGGTGTTGCTTGAGTTGGCGTTACGTATGTGGTCCGATAGGCCCAAAGAGCTTCTATGATTCGCATGTGCCATTCTTTTGGATTTTTGCCGATAATTTTCTTTAACGACTTTATCAAAGTCTTATTAAAAGCTTAAGCGAATCCATTAGCCCGGGCATTATATATCGAAGAATACCTCCAATCAATTGTAGGTTAAGTAGCAAATCGACTGACTGTGAAACTCTTGATGGCAGTTCCATTATCAGATATAATCCGTCTTGGATCTCCACCTCGATATAGAATATTTTCTCTAAAGAATTTGACGACATCATTTGCTTTGACTTCTCTTAGCGGGATTGCCTCAACCCATCTAGAAAAATAATCTGTAGCAGCGAGAATAAACTTGTGCCCCCTGGAAGATGGTGGATTGATAGGTCCTATCACATCTGTTCCCCACATATCAAATGGCCATGAAGCGATTGTAGGGTGCAAGGGATTTGGATGTCGATGAATAAAGTCACCGTGGATTTGACATTGATGGCATTTTCTAGCATACATCATACAATCTTGTATCATGGTTGGCCAATAATACCCTAAATGCTTAATTTTAAGGCGCATTTTTGGCCCTGATTGGTGCGCACCGCAAATGCCTGAATGAACTTCATGCATGACTTGTTTAATCTCATCTGGTGATAAACATTTAAGCCATAATTGATCATAAGATTTGCGATAGAGTTGATCATTAACGAATACATATCACATTGCTCTTTTCTTAATTTGTGCCTGTCTTGACTTTTCTTCTGGCAGTTTATTAAATTTGAGAAAATCGATGAAAGATTCTCTCCAATCATCTTCTGTATCGATGGTTGCAACTTCAGCTTCCTTTGTATCTTCTTCTCGATTTAAGTCAGCTGGAGACAATATTTTTCGATTCCGTATAATTATTTGGACTTCATCCATAGTAGGATCAGCTAGCTCTTTAGCCAATTTAGCCAAGGCATCAGCTTTTCCATTCATAGCCCTGGACATTTTTTCTATATTTATACATGGAATTTTCTTTATAAGACATTTCACCTTCGTTTGATATTTGATCAACTCAGGTTTATGTACTTTAAACTCCCCTTCAACTTGGTTGATGATTAATTGGGAGTCTCCATAGATATGCAATTTTTGTATATTCAACTGGATTGCAATTTCTAAACCAGCGATAAGAGCTTTGTACTCAGCCTCGTTATTTGTGCGAGGCTCAGAAAGGGCTAATGAGTATCTCAAAATGCCTCCTTCAGGTGTTACAAAGATTAACCCTATCCCGGCCTTAATCTGAGGGATATTTGGACTGAAAGCTGGTTGAATTGAGGACGCGCCATCGAAATACATTTTCCAATAGGGTCTTCCATAGTAAACATGATGTGCTCATCGGGCAAATCGCAGATCAAAGGTGAGTCATCTGGAATTGGATGCGCAGCTAAAAAATCAGCAAGTGCTTGACCTTTAATGGCTTTCTGTGGCACATAAGTGATGTCAAATTCAAGAAGTATGACAGCCCATTTCGCCAATCTTCCAGTCAAAACTGGTCTTGTCATTAAGAATTTAAGTGGATCCACCTTCGAAATTAAATGGATTTTGTGTTCCAACATATAATGTCTTAATTTCTTAACGGCAAATATAAGGGTTAGACAGTGTTTTTCGATTGGCGAGTAAGAATTTTCTGCCCCCACTAACATCCTGCTGAGATAATATAAGGCATTTTCCTTTCCTTCTTCGTTGTTTTGAGCGAGAAGTGCACCCAGCGATCCTTCAAGTGCTGCCGTATATAAAATTAATGGCCTGCCATGAATAGGGGCAGCAAGCACTGGGGGACTTAATAAATATCTCTTAATATCGTCAAATGCTATTTGACAATCATCATCCCATATGAAAGGCGCATCCTTTTTCACAAATTTAGAAAATGGTTTAATTCTGCGAGATAGATTTGATATAAATCTTCTAATATATGCCAATCTTCCTTGAAAGGATCGCAATTGCTTCAAATTCTTTGGAGGCGGCAATTCCATGATGGTCTTAATTTTTGCTGGGTCGATTTCAATTCCTCTATGTCTGACAATAAACCCAAGGAATTTGCCTGAATAAACTCCAAATGCACATTTGAGAGGGTTCATTTTCAGATTATATTTTCTTATCCTGATGAAAACCGTTCTTAAGTCTTCAAAATGATTTGCTTTGTTTACGTTTTGAGAACCAAATCATCAACATAGCACTCAACAGTTTTGTGGAGCAAGTCATCAAAAATTACTGTCATAGCCCTTTGATAAGTGGCTCCTGCATTTTTTAGACCAAAGGGCATAACCTTATAGCAATATATGCCAATTGGAGTTCTAAAAGCAGTATGTTTTTCGTCCTCAGGTGCCATCTTTATCTGGTTATATCCAGAGGAACCATCCATGAAAGAGAACATATCGTAACTTGAAGTGTTATCGATCATTAGTTCAGTAACTGGCAATGGAAAATCGTCCTTTGGGCATGCTTTATTTACATCTCGAAAGTCGACGCACACGCGAATTTGACCATTTTTCTTCTTTACTGGGACTATGCTTGCGATCCAATCAGCGTATTTTTCTTCTCTGATGAACCCTGCTTCAATAAGCTTTTTAGTTTCTGCTATGATCTGTTCTTCTAAGTCAACTCTTGTCCTCCTTGGAGCTTGCTTAACTGGAGCCACATCTGGGCTAAGAGCAAGTTTATGAACAGCCACACTTGGATCTAGACCGGGCATTTCTTTATATGTCCAAGCAAAGCAGTCTTTATATTCTATCAACAATGCTTTCAACATATCTTGATCTTTTTCTGAAAGCAGTGCACTGATATAAGTGGGTCTTCGATCTTCTTCGGTGCCCAAATTTATTTCTAAAAGCTCATCAATGGTGGCTTGCCCCCCGTCCTCAAGCTCTTGTGGAGCATCTTTTAAATCCAGAAGCTCTGTTTTTATTGGCTCGATTTCCTCATCTTGCTCCATATCCTTTATTGTGATCATAGTGCAGGTATGTTGTATGACAGATGAATCATTATGGGTTATCTCTGTCATTGGAGGTGTGAGATTGTAAGACACCCGAGCAGGTTGATGATATCCTAGCCCTCTTGTGTGTACTGTTCGCCCATTTGGAAGCACAACTCTTTTTTGCGGTGGATTCCACATTCTCTGAAAAAATTTTCGATTAGCCCGTGTCCTTCTTATAGGAAATCCTGAGCTATTCATCATTTTCTTGAGATTTTTCGAAAAATATGCTGGTATGTTGACGTCCTCATATATTTCCTCATCAGAGTTGTCGAGCTTGATAAGGTCAGAGGGTTTGTAATCATCTGACTTATAAAAGAGGATCCCTTTCTTTATTTTTTCTTTTCCCCTGACTTTCTCAACTCGAGGAGGTACAAAGAAAGTTTTTAGATCATTCACTTTTATTGGCTTACTCGTATGAAGAGACTTTATATGTCCATCTGGAACTCTAGTAATAGTTAAGGAATCCTCAATCAATTCAGGAGTTCTTATGAACATATTTGATTCGGATGTCAAGAAAATCTCTTCATCCTCTGATGAGTCTTCTCCCCAGGGCATGTTTAATTTGGAAGAAAATGTTTCCAACATTTTTCTTAATTGTTCTTCATCATCGGAATCTTCTGAATCACTTCCGAAGTGTGGAATTGTATTTTCTTTATTATCCTCAATTTTTATCTTTCCCTTTGAGGATTTTTTATCACCCTGAACTTTATCCTCTTCGAGTTCGTGAGATAATTTTATATCTTTTTCAGATTCCGCAAAATATCTTGCATCTTCGTATCGTATCTCATGTACTCCAAATGGACGTATATCACCATCAACTCTGAATTCTTCTCCATCCTTGATATATTTCAAACATTGATGAAGAGTAGAGGGGACAATATTATACTCGTGCAACCAAGGCCGTCCCAATAATGCTTTGTACGAAGTATATGCATTTATCACATAGAACTTTACATCGGTCCGTAATGCTCCAAACTTTATAGGAAGAATGATCGACCCGAGAGCTTTTTGGCTATGTTGATTAAAGCCTTGAATCAAAATTCTTTCTGAGGACAAATGATCGACATTCAGAGCTAGGCTTTACAGAGTTCTTAAATCAGAATGTTGATTGAGGATCCGGGATCGATTAAAATACGATTAATCTTCTCTCCATCGCTCGTCCCAGTCACATATAATGGCCTATTGTGATGGGCAGTTCCCAACAGCATGTCCTCATCAGTGAAAATGACATTGGCGATATGTCTGGAGTATAATGCCTCTTTCATATTCACCTCAGCAAAATGAGCATAAAAGGGCTCGGGATTTTGTAAAGCGTAAATGAGTACGTCCCGTAGTTCTCTGGACATCATCAGGGCATCATATACACTCAACAAGGCAGGCACTTTTCTTAGATGAGAAAGTATGTTATACTCAATCTTCGATAATCTCCCTTGATTTGATGAAGTCGGTGCCTCTTGATTTATCTGAATTTCTTTATCCTTACTATTTTGTGGCTGTCCTTGCCTTTCAGGTAATACTTTTCCAGACTTCAGTGTAATCTGGAGAGAATCCTCAGCTTCTTTATTTTCCTCGTTATTAGAGTCGACACCACAGGTAATAGTTTGGCATGTTTCGACTCTGGTCTTTTCAAGAGTATTCAATTTATTGAGTATCTCTTTTATTGTCATGGCCACACAGTCTACGTTTGTTGCCAGAGTGCGTACATCAATCTGCACTCTCCTCAAATCATTGTCTATCTCAAGAAGGCGATATTCCATCCTTCTTGCACCACAATCCCTGCTCGGAGTATTGTATGCTACCCAGACACTATCACCATCTTCAAGTGCATCAGCAGATTGTCTAACCCTATTTCTTTGATTCACAGAGTCTTCAGATTGCTCTTCGGAGACTGTTATTACCCGACACGACTCTTTGAGTTGTAACCGAAATTTCACGCATACATCATAAGCATGATCTCTCGCTCCACACCAAAAACAGCGTAATTTCATATCATCGAAAGCATCATAACATACTTTTCTGAATTCTTCTCGAGTCATGGGTTGTTGTTTTTCGAATCGCGGCAGATGTTTCTTCCATCGTTGATTTTTGGATTTGGGATCTGTCGGTTGATTGATCTTTGGCTTCACCTTGTCTATAGGTAGATTCTGCACCTTTTTCCACTGGCGGCAATTTTCTAGAGTGTGCCCCCATGTATTATGATAGGAACAGAACTCTGTCGAGATGACTTTCTTTTTTTCTTTCTTAATTAGAGCTTCATTATTCTGGTGAACCTCTGACTGCTGGTTTAGGGTTGGATTCTTCTTCTTTTTCAGTGAAGATGGCCCTGCATTTCCTCTCATCGACATTCTTTTAAGCTCTTGAGCAATTATGTGTGCTTCATAGAAACTTGCATCGTACTCGGCTTTTGTCGACTTTGATTGCTCCGGATCAGCTTGCGTAGTTATGACTCGGCACGTCTCGACCCGACATCTTTTTGATGCTTCAGTAGCATCCGTTTTGAGCATGTCTATTATAGTTCTCATTTGAATATCTATGCCTTTTATATCGCCAGCCATGCTGTTCACATTCATCTTTATAAGGCTAACTTCATTGTGGAGCCTCCTCATTTCTCCCTCCATTCTAATCAAGCGACACTCCATTCTATACAACTTCTTTATTGGATCATGATGAGTTGAAGTGTCGTATAATTCCAAAGGATCAACATAAGTATCATAGTTTGGAGTGGATGTCTGTTGATTTGCCTCTAGGGTGGGCTCAGAGCTTTCTGACACGTCATCAGCTATTGTAATGACACGACATGATTCCCGTGTGTAAAGAATAGTCTTGTGCTTATGTCTCTCCTGGATTGTCAAAGTTGTGCTTCTGGCATTTTGCCCGATATTAGCCTTTTGAGAAAACTGATTTTTTGGTCTTCTTGTATGTTGAAAAGTGCGACAGTTTTCTAAGTTATGTCCTTTCACTTGATGAAAAGGACAATACATGGGTGTAATTTTGCTGTTAGAAGACTGAGAATTAACTTCTTCTATTGGCGCCATTCTCGGGCATTCCCCTCTGGTTTCTATAAGAGGGGCTTTTCCTTTATCTTTTTGAGAAGTTTCGGGTGAATGCTGATTTGAAGATCGAGTTATAGGCTTTGGTAACAGCTCGACCTTCCGTTCTCTGTCATTTTGCGATTGAGACTGTTGAGGAGGGGGAGTAATCTTCATCAACTGCTCTACTCTAGCCTCAATCCCAATCATCATAGAGAACATCACATTCAGTTGTGTTGTCATGTCCAATATTTTATCATTCACCTTGTGAAAGTTGCAGCGTGTCATTTCTTTTATTTCTGCCAATTGGTCATGAACTTCTCTGAGGTTCTTTTCTTGTTCCCTAAGGTGACTAGCAGAAAAGATAATTTCTTCATCATCTCGTCGTGCGGTGATGACTCTGCAAGTCTCTCCCCAAAAAGGCTCACCTTCTTCTTTACACTTCTCGACGGAAAGTTCTTTTTTATCAGAGTCCTTCTTTTTCTTAGCCTCTTCTATTGCTTTAGAAATAAAATCATGAATCAGAAGAGGCTCTATTTCAATTTGTTTATACTCTTCCATCGAGTCAATGTGTTCCTCGATAGGCCGCTTTTTATGTTGAGGTTCAGCCGGCTCAACAAATTTCTTATTCTTCTTCGCCCGAGTTATTCTGCGCATCGACTTGGCTGAAGTATTAATTTTTTTGGTTGGAGGCATGGGCTTATCCTCAGATTGCACTTCTGGGTTTAAAGGGCCTCGCCACTTTATTTCTGGAACTTCTTTTAAGTATTTCATCATCTTCCGAGTTTTCTTAGATAAGAATATATTCCAAAACTCGGGAGGAAGTTCATTCTCGCTTTCTTCTATATTTTCAGTACCCACACCAATCAAATTGGTCTTTTCGACTGGTGTCTCTAACAATACTGACTGTGAAAGAGTGATTTCGCCAGTTTTGTATTGTTTTTCAACCCAGTCTTTGAAAACCCAACAGTCTTCGATTGGATGGCTAATTAGCCTATGATATAGGCAATATTTTGGATTATCAGTTTTCCCTACATCATCTGGCTTCTTTGGCTCGGGCAGTTGAAGACCATTTTTAACAGCATCGTAAAAAATTTTCTTCACTTTCTCCCGCTTGAAAGGGTATACTTTGTTTCTTCGCTCCTCTAAAGAAAACCCTTTTGGATTATTGCCCCCAAACATAGGTTTTACATGGGTCCTGCTCGATCACAGAGGTAATTGCCTTCTTACCTTTCTCTATCATGTTCGCGCGGGCTGGTCTAGCTTGTGCCGGTCTAGCCTGTACCATTTTCGTCTCGACTCTTTTTTTATCATCCCTTTTTGTCTTTTGTGTATTTACTAAGACTTGGGGATCGTTCCGTCTAGAGACGTTTAATATCAATTCGTGGAAGGTGGAACAACTAGATGTGCACAGGAAAGGAGCCATCCAGTTATCAATATTGCCCATAACAAGACCAACGGCTTGAGGTTGGTCTAGAGGTTGCTCACACCTTATACTTAAGTTCCGCCACCTTGTAATATAATCTAGCATTGTTTCATCTCTTCTTCGTTTGATGGCTACTAGATCAGCGATAGTAATCTTATCGCTAACGGTGGCGAATTTTGTCTTGAAGGCTTCTTCCATGTCGGGCCAAGTTTTAATGGACTCATCTTCAAGAGAGTAGTACCATTCAAAAGCTATACGCGATAAGCTTTGTGGAAATTGTCGCAAGAGTAGAGGTCCATTACTCCCGGTATTTCCACACATGGCTTTAAAATGTGCTAGATGTTGATCAGGATTACCAACACCATAGAACATTTTAAATTTAGGGACTTGATACCCGTCTGGAAAAGGTATACTGTCATATTCCGATAGATGAGGGTGTCCTTTCCTTTCGGCTTCGGATTTGCCCCCGCTACCGTCTCTTTAACTTGTGAAGTGATCAGATTATGAATCTCTTCTTTAGTCAAAGAGGTACTAGTCTCTTTAGGAACAGTTGTTTTAGCCTGTTCATCAATGACTTGGGGTACATGTGCTTCCGTGCGAGCTAGAGTCTTGGTTTGATGCCGTTGATCTTCCATTTGCTTCTGCACAGTCAACATCATATCCATGACCTCTTCCATCTTCTTATAGAGATTTATGATATCTCTATCTTTTTCATCAACTTTCTTCCTCAAGGATGCAATCATAGCATCCTCTGGATCCCTCGGGAAGAACACAACCTCTTCTTCCTCTCGTGGATCAGATAGATTATCAGGTAGATCATCTTTATTCACAATATTTTGCGAAGAGCTTGCTTCCTTAGCTCTTGCTCTCTCTTCCGCTGCTTTTCTTGCGGCAGCTCTCGTAAGGATCTGTTGAATTGTTTCTTCTTCGTCAACAGCCTCACTTGCGGGTGTATGCCCTATAACTCTCACAGTATGAACCTTTAGATTCTTAGATTTTTCTTCTTTGATCTGGGCGAGAGTTTTGGGCTTCCACAATGGCATTGACTTTCGTTGCCATTGCGGCTTCTCGATTTTCTTCTCTATGTTCATCTTCCCCTTTGCAGCCTTAAAGGCTTTATATATCCGTTTGGATACAGAGTTCTCACTATTGCTTCTCAAGCGAGGACTTGCAAAGGAAGGCTTTAAATGGACCATTTCTGATTCTGGGTGCAGAACGGTCGTGGGTGAGTTCTTTCTCACAAATCTCAGAGGTGCGTAGCGGTTGTGGACCAAAACGTCAGGCCCAGCGACAAACCTAGCACGTGGGGTTTGTCGAGACTTCATTTCCTTGTTCGACTCTTGCCGTTTCAAAGTACGGCGGAGATTTCTCTTGAATGCTTTCGTCATGGGCGATAGAGTATCCTTGGGGAACGTCAATCTATTGAAGACTGACGTCTTAAGAGCCATGTCAAGCGACGATGTTCCTTCATTTCTGTTTAGGAACACCAACCTACTCTGCAACTCCATTTTCTTTGAAGTGCTAAGGGAAGTTATCCTTTCCTTCACGGGGACACGAGGAAAGTTGGAGGTCATCCTCTCCTTCACGGGGACACGAGGAAAGTTGAGGATCATCCTCTCCTTCACGGGGACGCGAGGAAAGTTGGAGGTCATCCTCTCCTTCACTGGAACGCGAGGAGGGTTGGGGATGATGACGTTCGGGCGCCTCCCACGAGAAGGAAGGCGGGGAATCACAGCATTGCTCTTGCGGGGAGCCAGAGCATTGGTTCTTGTAGCAGAAGTGAAGGGGGCTATAGCAGCAGCATTGTTGGTGCTTATGACGGCATTGAAAGGGGCCATAGCAGCAGCCCTAGCCTCCTCAGGGATGGTGCCGAACTGGATTGCAGCTCCAGCGGCTCCAATGGTGAGGACGGATCTTTGGTAAGTAAACCCGACTCAAAGATTGATCAGCATCGAACCCTTAGCAGTAGCAGTGTTCTTCGGTGCCATTACTTCTGCAAGGAAATAATGAGTATATGTTAAATATTTATTATCCAATTCTATTAGCATATCATCGGTCTCAAAGATGGAAGGAGAAGCCATGTCCCACCGGGCGTGCCATTTTGTCTGCCACCACGAATGACGTACCTCGCACGGTGAAATTTATCTTGAATTTCCCGTGGGGTAGTATTCATGATTCAGATTAATATTTGTATACATATGGTTATCAGGTATTGCGGATCCATGGCTTCCAATAAACGCAAGCGTCTATTGTTAATTACCCCCATAAATGTTAGGGTACCTTCGATTAAGAGACCTTTGAAATCAAGATGAACTGGAATTGGACAAAAAGAAAATTTATAATTTATTGCTCAATTACATGGCTTTAACCAAGGGCATACCCTCAGTGTACATGAATAGAGTATAAAAGAAAATGTTTAATTTCATCTTAGTTATATGTTCTAAGATGGTCAAATTAATTTTATTGGACTCTATATGTTTTGGAGCTCAACATGGTTCACCCTAAGATGAAAGATTGATTAAATTCCCTGTATATATACTTTGGGATTTAATCAGATTTAATTAAACTCTAATTATATGTATTTAGAGTTTAATTTGGTTAATCGAACTTTAAATGTATGTGATAAAGTCCAATAAAGTTTGATTTGGCATTCAATTTAGGCTTTTATCCTAATGTATATGCTAGGATTAGCCCAAATATCTTGAATTAGACTCTAATTTTATATTTTAGAGTCTGGTGTAATTAGGCTCTAAATTTATGTGTTAGAGCTTAATCATGTTTGCCTCTGGATTCATCATAGGGTGAAAGGTTAACTAAATCCTAATTATATGTATTAGGATTAGTCAAATTTGATTTAAATTAAACTCCAACTATGTGTATTGGAATCTAACTTAATTTCATTTACTTGAACTCCGAGTATTAGAGTCCAACAAATTTAATTTGATTAAATGGTTTGATCAATTCTAAGTATATGTTTAGAATTTGATCGAGTTTGAACATGATTTGACTCTAGTTTTATGTGCTAGAGGATTGGATTTGGGTTTAGTTTAACGACGTTTCGGTCAAAGTTGGGTTCAGGTTTAGTTTAACGACGTTACGGTCGGAATTGGGTTTAGTTTAACGACGTTTCGGTCGAAATTGGGTTTAGTTTAACGACATTTCGGTCAAGTTGGGGTTTGGATTAGTTTAACGACATTTCGGTCGAAATTGGGTTTAGTTTAACGACGTTTCGGTCGAAGTTGGGATTTGGATTAGTTTAACGACATTTCGGTCGAGGTTGTATTTGGGTTTAGTTTAGCGACGTTTCGGTCGAGGTTAGGATTTAGGTTTAGTTTAACGACGTTTCGGTCGAAGGTTCTGGACTTGGGTTTAGTTTAACGACGTTTCGGTCGAAGTTGGATTTGGATTTAGTTTAACGACGTTTCGGTCGAAATTGGGTTTAGTTTAACGACGTTTCGGTCGGTTGTGGGATTTGGATTAGTTTAACGACATTTCGGTCGATATCGGGTTTTAGACTTAGGATTAGTTTAACGACGTTTCGGTCGAGATTAGACTTGGTATATAAGGTTTATGATATTGGGTATGTGAGATTTGGTTCGTGAACTTGATTTAGTTCATGAATTTAGGTTCATAGGACTTGGTTCATGGACTTATGTTCATAGGTTTATGGTTCATGAACATAGGTACATTGGATTATGATTCATGAACATAGGTTCATAAATTTATGGTTCATGAACATAGGTACATGAGTTTATGGTTCATGAACATAGGTTCGTTGGATTTGGATATGGTTTGGTTTATGGTGTATGAAGTTTGGTGTATGGTTTAGTCCATGGTTTTGGTTCATAGTTCATGGACTTGGTGTATGAATTTGTGGTTCATGATTCATAGACTTGGTGTATGGGTTTATGGTTCATGATTCATGGACCTGGTGTACAGGTTTATGGTTCATGGTTCATGGACCGGGTGTACAGGTTCATGGTTCATGGTTCATGAACCTGGTGTACAGGTTTATGGTTCATGGTTCATGGACCGGGTGTACAGGTTTATTGTTTAATTTCGAAGTGGGCTTCAGTATTGGGCCTCTATTTTGGATTGGGCTTAATGGATGGGCCATTTGAAATGGGCTTTGGGCATGGGTTTCTTTAGGTAAATGAATTTTGGGTATATGGGTTTGGGTTTAATTGGGTTAAATGGTTTTGTGATATAGGTTAATGGGTATGGTATAGATAATGGATTTTGGGTTAATGGGTTAAATGGTTTTATGATATAGGATAATGGGTATGGTATAGATAATGGATTTTGGGTTAATGGGTTAAATGGTTTTATGATATAGGATAATGGATTTTGGGTTAATGGGTTAAATGGTTTTATGATATGGGTTAATGGGTATGGTAATATGGGTTAATGGGTAAATGGGTATATGCCCATATGACTTTGAGCCAATATGAATTAAGTCCATGTTCTCTTTGGACTTAGATTGATATTAAAAATTTAAAATCAAGTGTATGGAATCTCTTATTTTGCAGATTCTAATTCATAATGGAATTCGTTCAATATGATTAAGTCCCAATCTAGTGTAATTTGATTAAATTGATGAATTCAATTCTAAATGGAATTAAAGAGTTCAAAAGCTTCCTCTCTCTCTTTTTAATTTGGAAGTAAAATGATCTCTCTTTCTCTTTTGGTGTTTGAGAGGAGAGCATCGCTCTCTTTATGATAACTTCGCCGTCTTATGCATTTTGTCGAGTAGTTAGTGGGTAAATGAGAGCATCGCTCTCTTTATGATTCGCCGTCGAGCGGTTAGCGGGCGAACTTTGTTTGAGAGGAGAGCACCGCTCTCTCTCTCTCTCGGATTCGTCGTCGAGCGGTTGGCGGACTTGACTTCATTTGAGAGGAGAGACCACTCTCTCTCTCGGATCCGCCGTCGAATACTTGGTGGGCATGCTTTATTTAATTTCGTTTGAGAGGAGAGCACCGCTCTCTCTCTCTCAATTTCGCCGTCGAGCGGTTGGCGGGCGGACTTCATTTGAGAGGAGAGCACCGCTCTCTCTCTCAGATTCGCCGTCGAGCACTTGGCGGGTGGTTGGTGGGCAAATGAGAGCATCGCTCTCTTTATGATTCGCCGTCGAGCACTTGGCGGGCGGTCTTCGTTTGAGAGGAGAGCACCGCTCTCTCTCTCAGATTCCTCGTCGAGCACTTGGCGGGCGTGCTTTATTTGACTTCATTTGAGAGGAGAGCATCGCTCTCTCTCTCAATTTCGCCGTCGAGCGGTTGGCGGGCGGACTTCATTTGAGAGGAGAGCACCGCTCTCTCTCTCAGATTTGCCGTCGAGCACTTGGCGGGCGGTCTTCATCAGTGGCTCGATCGTCGTCGGATCGGAGCCGAGCGGGTGGCGAAGCACCACGCTCGGCCGTCGTCGGGCAACTTCATCGTCGTCGGATCGGATTCGTCGTCGTCGGATCAACCGTCGTCGTCGGATCGAGTCAGCGGTGTGGCACCACGCTTCAGCCGTCGCCGAGCGGCTTCATCGTCGTCGGATCGGATTCGTCGTCGTCGGATCAACTCGTTGTCGTCGGATCGGAGTCGAGCGGTGGCGACCACGCTCGGCCGTCGCCGAGCGCTTCATCGTCGTCGGATCAACTTTGTCGTCGTCGGATCGGCTTCGTCATCGTTGGATCAACTTCGTCGTCGTCGGATCAGATCAGCGGTGTAGCCCAGCTCGCCGTCGTCAGAGCGCTTCATCGTCGTCGGATCGGCTTCATCGTCGTCGGATCGGAGTCGAGCGGGTGGCGCACCACGCTTCGGCCGTCGTCGGCAACTTCATCGTCGTCGGATCGGAGCGAGCGGATGGCGAACCACGCTCGGCCGTCGTCGGAGCGCTTCATCGTCGTCGGATCGAGCGAGCGGGTGGCGAAGCACCACGTTCGGCCGTCGTCGAGCGGCTTCATCGTCGTCGGATCGGCTTCATCGTCGTCGGATCGGTTTCGTCGTCGTCGGATCGGAGTCGAGCGGGTGGCGGCACCACGCTCGACCGTCGTCAGCGGCTTCATCGTCGTCGGATCGGAGCCGAGCGGGTGGCGGCACCACGCTCGGCCGTCGTCGAGCGGCCGTCGTCGTCGGATCGGAGCGCCGTCGGAGAAGACCGAAGGCAACGGTGGCTTGGCTCGATCTTTGTGCGGGCGTCGGGTTGAGGAGAGCGCGGTGAGGCGAGCGCGCGCGCGGTCTGGCACGGGCGCGTGCGGCGGAGGCATGGGCCCCGCTCGGGCGGGGGCATGGGCCCCGCTCGGTGCGGGCGATCGTCGGAGCGGATCCGAGGGTGGCGCGGGCTCCGAGGCGCGGTGGGCGCGATCCTCAAGGGTGACGGGCTCGAGGCGCGGTAGGCGCGGTAGGCGCGGTCCTCAAGGATGGCGGGATCGTGTCGCGGCCGAGGGAGCGGCGCGGTCACGTCGTGGGCGAGGGCTCGGCGCGAGCGTGGGCTCGGTCGTCAAGGCTACGACGGCATGGGCCTCGCTAGGCGGCGATCTTCAAGGCGGAGCGCGTGGGCGCGGCGCGGGTGGGGTCCCGCGCGGCGCAGCGTCCGGGTCCCGCGCGGTGCGGTGGGGGTCTGCGCACAAAGGCGTCCGGTCCCGCGCGCGGTGCGGCTTCGAGCGACGACGACGATGATGGTGCGGGCTCCGAGGCATGGCCGAGGGCGGCGGAGTCGAGGCATGCCGAGAGCGGATCCGAGTCCGCGCGGCGCGTCGAGGTGGTGGCGCGCGGCTCGAGGAGTCGAGACGAGGCCGAGGCGGCACGGTCCGGAAACTCACGGGCGGTGGAGTCGAGTCCGGCGCGCGGCGATGTTAGGAAGCTCGCGGACGGTGGAGTCAAGTCCGGCGCGGCGCGTCGAGGTGGTGCGCGGCGCGGCTCGGCCCGCGCGAGCGAGGCGACGGGGGCGGGGCTGCGAACAACGCAAACGACGCGGTGAGCTTCAAGGGCGGCGACGGCGGCGGCTCGGCGACAGCCGAGGGATCGACCAGGGGCGCGGTGCGAGCTCGACGAGTCGAGGTGCACGCGAACGTCCGAGTCGGCGCGGCCGGCGGCACGAGCTCGGGCTTAGCGGTGACCGAGGCGGCACGAGCGGCGCGTTGAGTGCGGCGCGGCATTGTGGGCACCCGGGGGCCCCTCGGGTGCAAGAAAAGAGAGAGAGAGAGAGAGAGAGAGAGAGAGAGAGAGAGAGAGAGAGAGAGAGAGAGAGAGAGGGCTTTGATGAAGTTGCCTCAATGGGGGGGAACCAATTACCTTAGTTTTTTTTTCTTCTTCGGCGACAGGGGAAGTGGGATGTGGTGGAAGGTTTTTTTTTAGAGTTAAAAAAAAAGTGTCTGCAGTTAATTGGGTTTCAAGTGGGTTTTATGATCTCTCTTTTTTTTTTTTTTTTTCGAAAGTGTAGAAGGTGGGGGTTTAGATCGTGGGGGATGTGGGTAGTTGGTCGTGTGTAGTGGGGTGATGGGAGGTGTGGGAAGTTGGGTACGATCGTGCAAAGAATAATGGGGTAATTGGGTTCGCTTTTGTCCATGCACCTGGTGCATGGACCCATCTCATACACCACATATTTTTTTTTCATCATTTTTTTTTAATTAATTTTTTTTATGCCTCAACATGCGCCGTAAGACTTCTGGGATGCTGGCTGCGCTGAGGCAGTGGATGGTGCTGGAGCTGCTGCTCTAGAACAAGCTGACCTCATATGCCCTGGCTGTCCACATCCAAAACACTGGCCCTCACGCTGCTCACATTGCCGGGCCCGGTGTGGCCCCCCACAGATCACGCACTTTGGTGATCCCTATGACCACCTCTGCTGTCGAGGCCCTCCAGAACGCTGACGCCCCGAAAATCCATGACCTTGAGAACGTGATCGTGGAGATCTCGGCGAACGTCTGCTGCTCGACTGTCCTCCGTCGTCTAGAGTTGGGCGCTTCCTATCCTGACTCTGCCCCAATGTCTGAGTCCACTCCCTGATTGACACCTCACCTCTCTCCTCCCATAATGCCTGCTCAATGGACGCATCCAGGGTCCTTGACCTCTGCACCCGTAAAACCTGAAGATGTCGGGTCTCAAACCCTGCTCAAACAAATAGACCCTATGTGCCTCATCTCTGGCCACAAACGAAACACAGTTTAGGAGTCGAGTAAGCTCCCGGACATACTCCTGAATTGTCCGCTTCCCTTACTGGATCCTCTTCAAGTCTTCCTCGAGCTTCTGTTTCACGCTGTTAGGAAAATACATCCCAAACAGTATTCTACAGAACTCGTCCCAACTCATCTGCAAGGCCACGAGCCCCTGGTCTCGCCTCACCCTCCTCCACTAGGCGTGTGCATCGCCAGTCAAACAATGTACTCCCAGATGTACCTGCTCCCTCTCCGAAATGAACAGGTCATCGAATAACTTCTCCATCGCATTGACAAAGCCCTCAACCACCCAAGGCTCAGTGCAACTGCCATCAAAGGTCGGCGGATCAAAACGACGGAAACGGGCTAACCTCTCCGCCGTCATCCGCTCCTGCTCAGCCGCTGTCATCTGTACCGGCCCTCTAGGAAGCGCAACTGGCACTGGAGGAATCTCTACTGGTGAGGGTACGGCTGAGGCTGGTGCTGCGGCTGAAGTAGTGGAAGGTGGAACTGGCTGTTCGGGGGCGCTCAGTGTCGTACCCTAGGGCGGAGCTAACCTCTCGCACATCCTCTATAACAACATTCCCTGCTGTCTCGTCACCTCGGTCAAGGCAACCAACTGTGCACTCAAATCAGGAGGTGCACTCGCCTCCGGTCGGGTACTCTGCTCCACAACAGGGGGTACACTCGCCTTTGGTCGGGTACCCTGCTTCTCCTGCTCAGGCCTCTCAGGTGGTGGTGCGTGAGCCCTAGTCGGCGGTCGTCCTCTGCGTGGATACATAGCTGCACAAAACAGAACGAGGCCAGATAAAACACCACACTCTCGACCCAATCAAAGAAAGTCTATAAGCACGTGAGTACGAGGTTTGGGCTTGAGTCCCGGTGTGTGTTGTCGAGTCGATTATTGGCTTGACGATGTTTTCTGTTGCAGATGGCTCGTGGTAGACCCCTTCGTCCGGGTAGTGGCAGTCGACGCACTGGTGTGAGGACATCTAGCGGATCGAAAGAGCGCGCCTATATAGGCAGGGGTGGCAGGGAGCAGGTCGGCCCTGAGCAGCTGGGTGATGCGCGTACCCAGCAACTCGAGGCCGAGGTAGCGGCGATGATAGGTCAGCTGACGGCCCTCTCTGGGATGTTCCAGCAGTTTCTTCAGCAACAAACTACGATTCTTTGCTCCCGATTCCACGTCGGCGCAGATCGCTCCGATGATCGCAGACCCTCGTGATGCTCGCACGTGCGGCTCCGACCGTCACGACTACGACGACGGCCACCACGACGGTTTTCGCTGGGGTACTGATACCCCTGCAGCAGAGGGCACACGCATTCGGGCAAAGTTAGCGGAGTTCGGAAAATTCGATCCGCCAAAATTCGTCGGCAAGAATGACGATGCTTGGGTGATCGAGCATTCGGTCACCCACATGGAGAAACTGTTTCGTGATCTCCACATCGAGGAGCTGGATCGTGTCCCTCTGGCTGCTCATTATCTTGAGAGAGATGCGTATCAGTGGTGGATCCGCTATTTCGAGAAGAAGCTGGCAAGTATCTATCTATCCTGGGAGGAGTTTCGGAAACTCCTCTATGGGCAGTATTTCAAAGACATCACGAAGCAGAGCTTGGAGCGTCAAGCAGGGCAGCCACATTGGTGCGGAGTACGAACGAGATTTCAGTCGCATCATCGAGCCGATCCCCTTCGCGGTGCGTGATGAGTACCACAAGGCCAGGCTTTTTGTGAGGGGGCTGAGGCCCAATATTCGACTGTTGATCGCGTCCCACGGTGCAATATCCTTCGACGAGTGTTTGGATCGGGCTTTGATCATGCAGAGCGAGTCGGAGGAGGTCCGACCTGATCGAGATGCATCTGAGAGATCTGGGAATAGGAAGCGTTCCTATGCCAAGTCTAGCAGTGGCTCTTCTTTCAGCAAGAAGCCACCGAAGCATCCGCGCACTCAACAGTCGACTAGGAGTGCACCTTCTGGCAGCCAGCGATAGGGCGGTCGATCCTGTGTGATTTGCGGACAAGCCCATCGGGTGATCTCTTGTCCGTAGAGGAGAGACCACTGCTTCTAGTGTGGCAAGCCAGGCCACCTACGAGCTCAGTGCCCTAGGAAAGATGGGGCTACTGGAGTGTTGCTTCCTCCCCAACCGCCTCACGACAGAACCGAGCAACCTCTGATGCAACTACTTAGTCTAGGCATCCCTCTTCCTCACGCCAAAATGAGGGGGCGCGCCAGGCATCTGGTGGGCGAGTCTTCGCCCTAACTCAGTCCGAGGGCGATACTGGTGGCGACGTCCTTGCTGGTATTGTCACCCTTTGTACTTGAGCTAGAGCTATTTTTGATACCGGAGGACGACGTCCTTGCTGGTATTGTCACCCTTTGTACTCATTCATTTCGCATTCATTTGCATGTGAGCATGGCCTGTCCACCCTTCCACTCGTTGTGCCACTCCGAATTAAGACGCCTAGTGGCGATCTAGTAGCTGATCGGTGTATCCTGTCATACCTTGTCATGTTGGATGACCGGTCTTTCCTGGTGAATCTGGTGGTACTTCCGATGAAGAAATTCGATATAGTGCTTGGGATGGACTGGCTCACCAGGCACCATGCTACTATCGACTGCGAGCAGAGGATAGTGACTTTTAGCGGGCCGGGTGAAGTAGTATTTGTCTATCGAGCATGTAGGAGCTCTTACTTCACCGCGTCTATCTCTTCGACTAGAGCTAAAAGACTCATGAATACCGGCTGTGTGGCCTATCTGGCTTTAGTGGATGTCACCCGCCAAGCTGCACCAACTTTGGAGGAGATTCCAGTAGTCCGGGAATTTCCGGATGTCTTCCCAATAGAGCTTTCGGGGATGCCTCCAGACCGGGAGATCGTGTTCTTCATCAAGCTAGTTTCTGGCACGACACCGATCTCGAAGGCCCCCTACCGATGGCCTTCGCTGAGCTGAAGGAGCTGAAGGCTCGGCTCGAGGATATCCTGGAGAAAGGGTTCATCCAACCTAGCATGTCTCCCTGGGGTGCCCCAGTCCTCTTCGTCAAAAAGAAGGACGGTAGTATGCGGCTTTGCATCGACTACCGGGAGCTCAATGACATCATTAATGGTTCAATAGTTTATTATATTTGAATAATTGGGATTTTATGAATGTAATAAAAAATTTGTGATTCTTGCAACCGGAAATGATTTTCTACCCCTCGTGGTAGTGAGTTTTAAAAGAAAAATATTTTCGTGGGGAAAACAGCTTTTTAAAAAGTTTTCTCTTGGTTTTCATGACTTAGTATTTCAAAACAAGTTTCCAGGTAAAAAATATTTTAAACTAATAGTTATAGATTTCTGGATAAACTGTGAACGTGAATCTAATGGTGGATTTTTGGATAAACTCTGAACGTGAATCTGATAGTGAATGGTGTATGAAAAACCTTATTCCTAAGAATGTTAACTCCCCCACCATCCATAGCTTCTGTGAGCTTAATTTTCCTGTCGCTGACTCTAGCGTAAGTGAGAAAGAGCTTTGTGATTGATATCTTAGATCTCAAATTCGAATCCTCGTTGATTCACAGTTTCAGCTAAGTTTATTTAAAAGAAAAAAAAAAAAAACAGATAGCATACTACTATCTTTCTCTCAAAAAAAACAATTGCCTAATCTTGAATACTATTATATATTATTATATCAAATATATGTCAGTTTTCTTTCTTTTTTATTTAGACTCGGAGACCATCTACAGAGTTCTCAATTTTGGTTTGGGAGTATTCAGAGACAAACAAAATCAATCAAGAGAACTTGCCGGACAACTGGGAAGAAGAGATTAAAACAGAATCATGCCTCGAAACATTACTTGATATAATAGATGCTCATTTCAAAGCCTAGTCCCTGATATTATACAATTTTAGTCGTAATAAAAACTATCGTTGTTTAACTGCGAAATCTCAAAACTGCCTAGGTAGATCAACTTGAAGAGTACCACCTTGCCATACAATAGACAAATCAGATCAGATCCACTGGTACAAATAGTAGCTATTCTATACAAATGTTTTCTTTACCAAGCCTCAAACCAAACTACATAAACCTTTCAAACTTTCCAATCAAACCCAAAGTCAGCTATGTCGCCGCTAAACAACCCACCTTCTCCAAACTCCCGCACAATCTGATCCAGCTCTGCTAGATCCACATTCTGAGGCAATTCGAGTCTCGAGCTAACACCGCTTCCCGCGACAGCGGTCTCTGTGGGGGCAGATTTGAAACTGTTGCTCCTGCTAGGTCCTGCGCCGACAGCACTGTTGCTTATGTTGCTCGGAGCATTCCCCGACTCCGTGGTGCTTTGCCGGCCCGGCATTCACCGGTCCGTTATTGTTGTGAACAGAGGTGGCGGGAGGCTGCTGCATTTCTGGCCGGCTCTTATTCATACCATCTTGCAGCATCTGCTGAATCACTTGCTGCTGCATGTTATTATTGTTCTGCGGCAAGCTACCACTGTTCATACGAGGCTGTTGTGGAAACTGACCGAATAAGTTATTCGACAAGACGGGAGAGGCAGAGGTGCGGTAGTGGCTCACAGGCTGTGATTGGTTAATAGGCCCATTGAAGCCGTTGGGCAGTTCCGGATGTAGTAGGTTCTGGTTTTTGCTCAGAGAGTTTCTCACTAAGTTCTGATAGTTATTGTTCATCATCGCATTTCGTTCCAGTGTGTTGTTGTTACTGTTGAGTTGAGCGTTTGCGAGGTTGCCATTGATGATATGTGCACTGATTCCCGGATGATGGTGAAGGCTCATGATTTTACTAAGGGTGCTCGGATCGGCAGAAAGGCCGTTAGGAGTCCTCAGCTGCTCTGCTGCCTGTAACTTTTGGGCCTGGAGCTTCGCAGCGGCCTGCGCTGTGTAGCTCTTCAAGCTCTCTGCAAAACATATAAAACGAGAAATAAATATAAAGATAAAGAGAAGTCATGATGGAAATAGATACAAATAGGTGCCTCTTTTCTTCATCTAGAAGAACAAATAGGTGCCTCTTGATGATGGAAATAGATACAAATGCTTAGAAAGTAATTGAAAGAGCCACTATGAATAAAATCCAATTTGTAAGTCATTGCGCTAAATATAATGAATTCCTTCAGAAATTGATTTGTACTCGTGCACACGAGCTGAAAATTACACAACTTAAACAAATTCTATATCTTAACTTGTGAATAACAATGCTTGCGAAGTTTACCATTTGCAGAGGACAGTATAACTCTTGATACCTCTATCCCTCCAATATGACGAGCTATGAGTGAGGCTTACGAAGACAAATTAGCTTATACAGAATACGTAAACCTTCTATTAAGCAATTTCTTATCCAAAATATTTCAGATATCAATGAGCATATTCTGTAGCAAACAGGAAAGTACCCAAGGTGAAATTATTCCACTGTACATATGCATAGTTTTTTGCGTGCAGATGCATAGTTTTTAATGCTTCAACCGCATTATTAACACAGTATAGCTTATAAGGAGAATAGCAATACCAAGTACTTTCAACGAGTACTAATAATTGTCTCTGAAATACTTGATAAAATGGCTAATTACATCTACATTTGGTACCATAGCCGATTTTTTTGTTTCTCAAAAAGCAACCCCCAACAGGACAGGGAACAGTATCAAATACAAAGAAGTTACTACTTACTGCTAAGTTTTTTGTTTTGTTATCGCCTAACAAACCAATTAGATGTATGGACTGCAAAAGGTCCACATCAACCTGCACACCCTAGCGCATGGAAGCTGTGCGTAAAAAAGACCAGAGACGGCTACAATACCAAATGAGGCCCTGAAAACTAGTAGTCCAAAAGTCGGGAAACAAAATCAGAATTCAAGGAGCATGGAGGGGACAAAGCTAGAACCTACATAAGCTCTAATAGGTTCGCTGATTGTAAAAAAGAAATATCATGATAAATAAAAACCAGGTTCTGCGAACGAGGTAATAAGTACTCCAGGCTTTTCTACAGACTTTTATTGTTTCTTGTTTGCATTGTTTCAAAAAGCAGCCGCATATGTAGTTCGGACAATCAACCACACCACACAAGTAATATGTGGTGCAGTATGCTGTGATGTTCCAAAAAAGCAGTCTATGCAGCCGCATAGGCGGTTTGGAGCAACAACCACACCGCATATATAATATGCAGTCCGACTGCATATGCCGCCCAGATGTGGCAGGTGGCGACATATGCGACCGCATAAAGGTAAACGACCACATGCAGCATTTTTATTTTTAAGGTGGGATTAAACGGAAATATTGAATGAGATTGTTTGCTTAAAAATTATACATATAAATAGAGTATTGTTTGCTTAATAATTATACATATAAATAGAGTCGAGCTGGAATACTATTAATAGTATTTGGGCTCTTTTGCTATCGATTTTTTAGCTGTTCGATCTACACTTTAGTCAATTTCATCATTTAGATCATACTATTCAACTAACCACTCACTCAACCCTAGGGGGACTACTACTAAACCTTAGGGGACCGCTATCATCTTAACCCTACAAATTTTCATCCAAGGGTTTAAAACTCGATAGCAAAAAAGGCCGAATACTATTAATAGTATTCTAGCCCAATTCCATATAAATATTTATTTTTCAAACAAGTTCAGTTAATAAGAATGCATAAAAATACAATTATCTTTTTATAAGTATAATATAACGAGTCTGGCTACAATGCAATCGACAGCAGCAAGCCAGCAAACACTTGGTGCTACAAAGTTTTCCGCCGTTAGATCTTACTCTTTTGACCATTTCTACCCATTAGATCATACTATTGAACCAACCAACCACTCAACCCTAAGAGACCACTATCATCCTAACCGCACATCGCTTCATCGAAGGATCGAAAACTTAGTAGCACCAATTGCTATTAATAGTATTCTAGCCTAGTTCTAATATAACTTTCTTATTTTAGTTGGCATTGTCCCTAATATATATAATAATTATATTTAAAAATACTAGTGGATAATTTTGTAGTTGTAAGAAGTAATTATATATTTTTTTTCAAGTATTGGCCTACCAGATGACGTGAATGATAGTTTATTGAAAATATTATTATTCTTCATAAAAAATTAGCATACTACTTTTTTGAAGATTGGTTTTTATCTGACAATTTTATAATTTTGCATCAAAGTTCTATTTATTTCCCTATTTAATAATTAAGAGCAAATTGCTAATTATTATTTTAACGGTACATGTGTGCATATGAGGTCTGACTTGAAATTGATTATTTCAATTTGTGAATTCTGATTGATTACTTCAATAATTTTGCTTTGTTAGGAAGTATTTGCATATATTTTTAATACCTATAAATATTTTTAAATATTTACTAACTGGACCGCATTATGCATCCGTATACACACCCGCATACTGCATATGCGCTCTGCAGTGGGAACGCATGAATACCGCAGACCGCATTTTGGAACACTAGTGTAGTAACCCGTGCGTTGCGACGGATAGTTTAGATTAGGATTAATATAGGTGAACTATTAATTAAACGTTATATTTGTAAGAAAGGCGAATGGTTGGATTAAGGTGAGTTGACTATTAATTAGACGTTATATTTATATGATAGGCGAATGGTTGGATTAAGATGACTTGACTATTAAGTAGACGTTATGTTTGTAGAAAAGACGAAAGATTAGATTAAGGTGAGTGGACTATTAATTATATGTTATAGGTGGCTTGTTTTTGGGGAATAGTGAATTATTAGTTAGACGTTATAGGTGAAGGGAAGGCGAAGAGTTGGTTTTGCTGAAGGAAGGAAGGTTTCGCTGCAGAAGGAAGGAAATTCCGTCACGTGGATATCATGCCGCCACGTGGCAAAATTAAGATGAATATTATGCCGCCATGTGGCAAAAGAGAAATATCATGCCGCCACATGGCAAGTTTAAGAGGAATAATGTTATAGTATAGATATAGATATAGATATAGATTGGTATGTAGTCAGACGCATATGCGGCAGTATTTTTTTTATTTAAGGTGGAATTGAAATGCAATGTTGAATGTGCTTGCTTGGTAAATGATTACACAAATACAAATGATTGTTTTCATATAAATTAATAATTATGCATACAAATTCAATTATCTTTATATAAATATAACATAACTACCTTTCTTTTTATTTTAATAGATATTATTCCTACTGTATCTAATATTTATGTTTACAAATATTGCTAAATAATTTTGCAGTTGTTAGATTCTATCATAGATTCATAGTATACATTTTTTTAATTTAAGTGTCGATCTGTCAAATAACGCGAAAGACAGTTTATTGAAAACGTTAATTATTCTTTATAGAAATTTAGTATACCATCTTTTAGAACATTGATTCTTGTTTGACATTTTTTGTGATTTTGCATAGAAACCCTATTTCTTTCTTTATTTAATAATTAAGAGTAAATGGTTAATTATTACTTTACTGGTACGTATGTTAATACAAGGTTCATTACTAGAAATTTATTATTTGAATTTGTGAATTCTGAATTGTTACTTTAGTTATCTAGCTTTGTCAGAAAACATTTATATATATTTCCAGCACCTATAAATATTTTTTTTAATATTTTTATAGTTGGACCACATATGCGCCTGCATACCGCATATGCACTATGCAGTGGATAACTGCATGAATATTGCATACTACATCTTAAAACTCATAAAAATATTGAAGGATCTTATAGTAATAGAAGCACTCACATCAACTGCGGATTAACAACAATAAATGGAATTAAGAATGCAGATTTCAAACCTATGGGTCCAATCTTGTGCTCCTGGCCAAAATCAATCAGGTCTTTCATGCCATTTACCACCTCCGCTATCTGCCGACACGCATAATAGAATTCAGTGATATTAACAGTTCGATCTAATATAAAAATGTGAACTAAACAGTCAGAAAGGAAATCTCAAGTACCTGCAAGCACCGTACATATCGTTTAGAAAAACCTAAATCATTCAGTGACTGGAGTTCAAGACTTTTAGCAAGTTGACGACCTGCAGCTACAAACCTGTGTAATGAAGAAAAAATGAATGTCAGATTAAAGCAACCTAGTCAAATTAAACAACAAAATGAAAATAGATTCCAAAGATGTTTGTGCAAAATGCAAACCATAAAAATAATACTATTTACAGAAGAAACTAACAGAGCATAACATTTCTATAATAAATCAGGCTCAACATATGATAATCATAACAAACAATTGGCATAACAACAAAATTCCAAGTATATTTAAAATTTCCTTAGGAAATTTTAAACACTACAGATTCCTAGATAAGCTCATTTGACGAGCTGCACTACCTGCAATTCTTTCTTGAATTATCAGCAAAACTGTTAAAAAAGAATCAAAGAGATTAAGTTGCTCAAAATGACTTGACTAGTTTACACCATGCAGTACGAAATACAAAAAAGCAATTCCTTGATACCCTGAACTTATTATAGTTGATCGAAATCAATCGACTAGTTACATCATGCAATTTGAAATACAAAAAAAGAATTCCTTGATATCCTAACTTATTATACAACTTACCTTACTATCTTAAACTGCATGTTTTAGCAATCACCTCAAAATTGAGTGGCATGAAAATTATAAATTAGAATCCCAAATAATTTTTCATACAGAATAAAAAACATATTTACTAATTTAGGTAAGCAAGCACCATCAACTAGCATTATGGGAATATGGGATTATGATAAGATAAAGTAACAATTATGAAACTCAAAAGGCAAAAAGAAAATAAAAAAAGAAAAAAAACTAAATGCATAAAAAATAAAACAACTTACATGAGAGAAAAAGAAAAGAAAAGCAGAAGCATTTTCTGTTGGAAAAAACAAAGAACAGTAATGATACTATAGGTTACGATTTCAAAAATCAAAGAAAGATAAGAATATAAAATTAAAAAACACATAACAAAATAAGTATACAAGCAAAAGAAACTTAAAAGTCTAAGAGCAACTGAGTAAACAAGGAAACAAAAAAAAAAAAAGAAAAAGAAGAGAAGTTAAAAAGAGCTTAGAATAAAGTCCATCATAAAGATAGAAGGGGAAGGAGGGAACAAAAGAAATTAATAGAAAAAATGCACAAAAAAAAAAAAACCAAAGAGAACAAACAAATACAATAGTGCACGCAGAGGATTGAAGTCCCATTCCTTCTCTTTTATCACACCCCATATCTAAAATACTGAACACAAATCATAAGTTTACTCACATGTTACAGCTGGCTTGCAAATCTTGTGGTGAGATTCCAGCTGATCCACTTTCTTTGACAGCATTTTGATATTTCTGGCTAACTTGCAAGAGCTGGTTCACCTGCACATAAAACATAAGAATTGTAAAACTTATTACAACATCGAAAGAAATAAGCATGCATAGGTGGAACAAATGAATAACTTCATGCTACATACTAAAATAAGATTGTAATGATTTCTCCAAAACACCACACCAAATTTATTAGATTTAGTAATTTATGAGCTTAGGTTAAAAATTGAGAATATTTTTGAAAAGCAAACTACACTTGTTAAAAAGGAGAAGAGGCACCTTAGAAGATTAACAAACTACCAGCATACACAGAGCCAAGCTTTAACTACTCATGATGATGATATCATTGTTGCAAAATAAAAAAAATAAAAAAAAAAACCCGATTTGTTTTTCTACCTCATAATTACTATGAGCTACCCGAAAGTCGCAAAAACAAGGGAACATCAGCATAATAAATGTATATTTCCTTTGTCACGCCTCTCAAGGAATTAAATGATTTTTAGATTATCCGGAACCAACTTTGCATAATAGCCATTTTGTGAAACATAGAAAAGATAGAAGTTTACTAGAGAAGTCTCTACTATTATGTGAGAAACCCACAAGTTAAGCAGCAGGCCATCATTGATTCAACACTAAAATCCACTTTCATCAAAATACCAAAAGACATAAGCATCAAATAATTCCACTTGTTGAAAGTGAATTTAACTATATGAATCCTGATATTTAATAACTCGATAATAAACAAGTTAATATAGTCAAACAACACAATGAAATACAAAAAAGAAGAGCATAATGGATCAGTAACGACATCATATCTTCTAATTTCAATTAAGATTTCAATAGTAAGTTTACAGCTTTATTGTTCCCCCTTATCTAAATGCAACTCAATTCTGGAAAGCAATCAAGAATAACAATTGCAAAGAAAATGGAATCTTAATAGGTGCTGAAGTGGAAAGCAAAATGATACTGTTTTGTGTTATTTATTTTTCAATTTTTCTTATTATTAAGCGGGAACAGTTTGTTAAGAAGCGATATGCATTAGTTGGAAGTAAAGAAAACTCATTTCAATAAGTTTCTCTCAATACCTGAGGAGCTATAAACCTGCGAGAGAGGAACTCTTCATGGCGTCGTACACAGAATTCCCAGGACAATATCTGAGTGACATATGCGTAAAATGACAAAAACGCCTTAAAGCCAAATTTGTAAAATGAACAGCATGACAATCTAACTAGTGCCAGGTGGGAAAGTACTAAAACATTATTAGAATGAAAACCTTCAATTCTGGCGTAAATGTAATTCGAAGTTGTCCCTCACGAACAACATGTAGGTGTTCATGAATACTCTCTTGAACGGCTTTTGCATACTCCAACACTAGCAACCCGGACAACATGTATTCATTTGGCATGTCGAGGAATAAATGTTCATCAATAACGTCATGATCAAATTTAATTTGAAAAAGCCGAGGAAGTGTTTCACAGGTAGCCTCTGTTAGCAAAAGAAACAGAAATCATACTTCAATGACTTGCAACTTCCCAGAAGATATACTGAATACTCACATAAAAATGAGCCAAAAGTCAGATTACAAAGTAAGCAAGGTTGAGCATGACAAAAGTGATCTGCACCAAGGTTTAAAGTGCCGTGGCACCGGGGCGTGCCATTGTCTGCCTGGCACGGTACGGCACCGGCATGCTTCCGTACCGACACATGATACGCTTGCGTGCAGATAGATACACATGACCTCCTACTGGCATGCTTTGGTATGGACTTATTTCAATTCTTTTGGTTCCAATAAGCTCTTATAATGTTATTTTAAAAAATTTAATCAAATAATTATAAAAATTTGCTATATATAGATTGACTATACTCATCAATTAACATATTTGTAAGCTTTTCTGTCTGTAAAGTACAATTATATCTGATGTAGAATAGAAATTGTTACAAGTTAGAATTTTTAAAATGCAAAGACATCTTTTTTTCTTCTTTTTTTTTTACTATATTACAGTCTTTCTTTTGTAAAATACAAAAAAGTTATTTGAAAAAATTATTTTAAAAAGTATTTGAAAAATTATTTTTTTTAATTAATTTTTTCAAAAAATAGTAGATCTATCAATAAAATTAAGCAATAAATTATATGACAAATAAATTAAATAAATTTAAGTATCAATTGATTTAATTTAGCTTTTAATTTTATCAGTAATTTCAATCTTTTAGCACAAAAATAAAATTTTATATTTGATGTGGCTCAAATTTGTTTATAGAAGCAAAAAGCTCGGACAAATCTTTTGTCCGTATATTGATAAACAAAAAAAATTAAATTATAATTTTTTGACTTACCTCATAAGTAAATTTTCGATTTGCAATGTCTTTGTGAAGGGGCGTGGGGTATCTAGAATGCTTTGGATATCCCAAAGAACAAAATAAAAGGAAAAAAACAAAAAGCAACAAAAAAAAAAAAAAAAAGCATAGTGCGGGCACGGCGCTGTGCCGTGTCTCGTGCGGCACGGCGCTGCGCACCGCGGCATGCAGGGGGGTCCGAGACCCCCTCTGTACCGTGCCACCTTCTTGGTGGCACGGTACGTGCAGCCCCGGCACTTTAAACCTTGATCTGCATGTTAAGTAGCCTAAAGGGTATCCATATTCCTTATATAATCGACATGAAAAAGTAAAAGACCAACTAGAACTGATTAATTTTCTTCTAGAATGCATTAGCATATTGTTGACTTAAGTAGTATGTATATATTTGATAGATAGCACTCAGTGTGATAGTCAGTAAGAGTCATCAAAGAGTCAAAACCCAAAAGACCTTACAAGAATTACATATAGTCAGTGAGAGCTCGCGTGCTAGTCTCATGTCGGAGTCTCAGCACAGCAGAATTTGGATATCAATAGTAGAATTTGGATCAGTTATAGTAGATAAATAGTGGGTAAGGATAGGCATTATAATCATTGCCTAAAAAGGCAACTTTAATCTGAAAATAACTTTTCATGAGCCAACATTGCCCTCGAACTTCAAGATATTATAAATTATATACAAGCAAAAAGAAAGTGTAAACAACACAATTGTATCTATAACATTATACATGCATAACAAAGTTATAACGCAATTAAATATATCTGCATAACAAAATATAATGTTTTAGCCGTCAGAAAGTACTAGTAATGAATCAATTAACCAGATCCTCTCTATATATAAATAAAATTAAGTAAAAGCAACGAATCAACTAACCAAATCCTTTTCCTGATCTAGAACCACAAATGCCACAATGCCAAGCATCCTGTAGAAAGTAAAATAGATGTATTTAATAACCACAAGAAAGATGAAGCACAATTTAAATTTACTTTTCCGATAGTAATCTGCTTTTGTGCACAAAAGTTACTGCCATATATAATAATAAAAAAGGGAACAAAATAATGCCATTATTGTGGTAACAACAGAAACAAAAGTTCTTTCAAGCTTGGTACATGCGCTTAGAAAAAAGAGTGAAATTTAGAATACAACTTCAGATTTCAAACACTTGCTTGGAGAAAAATGCGTGAAACTTCATTAGTTCTAAAAATGGCCAATATCATTGTGAATAGGCTTTTGTAAAAGGTATAACATGTTTAAACAAAGTTAATAGAAAATTAATGAGCTATCTACAGATGATATAAAGCTAGCATTCATGTGTCTAAAATGTGGAGGGAGTGAAAAAGTCACATAATAAAAAGTGGAGATCCCTGATAATAAGATGGTGAAATTTCAAAGGCAAAACTACAAAAGAATGTAAAGAAGTAATGGAGGTTCACAAACGAAACTGACAATAAGATATGAGCCCAATGATGCAAGGATGGCTAGTCATATCAAAAAAGTAGCAGAAAGGTACTTTCACACCAATTTACAGATGGAAAAGTAAATTTAAAAGAGAGTTATGGAATAGCAAAATTATATTTCAAAATGACAAGGAATAGATAAATTATAAAGAATAATAATACATGGAAAAGAACAAATTAAGAGACCAATCAGTGATGCTAAACTCAAGAAACATGAAAATCTTTATCCAAGATTAACAGATATGGATTGGAATAAAATGGCATATGAGGCTTACAATTAAGTTTCTGCTATGCAATATTGGGAAATTGATATGGAAATTTTATTCATAGAATTAGAGCAAAATGGTTAAGATGCAGAAAGCTCACGACAGATGTTTGTGGGAAGGCACCCAGGGCTTGGTTGCCCATATTATCGTACAGAGACAAACACCACCTTTTTCTTCCTCGTGGAGCAAAATACTCTTCAACAAACTTTCTCCAGTAAGACATTTTATTGTCCTGCAATATAAGAAAGGGTCACAACTTGCTCATGCCAAAAGATCGTAGAGATAAGGTTTCTTCCGTTCCGATTACACACTCACCTGTGGCCGATGCCGCTGGTGATACAAGTACTGCATGATCCGGCGAGCGCAGATCCCACCGTTAACCGGGCGTTTTACAGGGCTGACCGACTGCATGATGTGAGGCAGCAGTTGCTGCCTCATCTGTTGTTGGGCAATCGGCGAGCACTGCATCTGCGGAAACATCTGCGGCTGCTGCAGCTGCCTTTGAGCTAGTCTATGCTGAGAGATCATAGAATGCAGCTGAGGGTTTTGAATACCCTGCATCTGCAGCGGGTCCTGCTGCCTCTGAAGCAGCTTCTGCATCACCTGTTGCTGCAGAATATCCTCCTGCTTCACTTCCATCAACCTCTGCTTCTTGTGGGCATGCATGTCTTTAGGGTTAGACGTAACGCTGGACGCTCCTTGGTTCTGTAGTTGCTCATGGTGAGGGCTCTGCTGCACGATGGAGGAGCCATCCATGACCGAGGAGCCCGATATGTTGTTGGAGGAGAAGGACATGGGGGAGGCCGGGAGGCGCATGTAGGGGTCCGTGTTGATGCTGGCGCTCCGTTGCAGGTGGGGGCCCCCCACGCCGCCAGAAAGCGCGGAGTTGGCGTCTGTGACCAAGGAGCTGGCGCCGATGCTGGGCCCAGAGGAGTTGGCCGTGCTGTTGAGGACCCCACCACCCCGGTTCATGTCCCCGGGACCGGAGGGGCCTCCGCTGCCGCCTGACATGGAGCTCACAGGTGGGGCCGGGCTCCAGCCATCGGCTGGGAAGAAGACGCCGGCGGCAGAGGAGGGTTTGGAAGCGGCGGCTGACGGAGCAGCGCCGGACTGGCGACTAGACTGCGCACGGCTATCCAGCGCCAGCCCTACCCTACCTAAGAAAAGATCGCCGCCAAAAAGAAGATGTTGGGAAAAAAAAAAACCCTAATTTTGAGATCCCTAGAAGAGAAAAGAAAAAAAAATCTTTTTTTAGCTCCCGATCGCACTGAAGCCAACTAAAATCGATCACCACAACGATTACCAGGAAATGCAAGAAGAGAACCAGATCAAAACCCTAATCACCTCTCAAAGATCGCTAATTTTCAGCTCTCCGCGGAAGAAAACCCTAATTTTTCGCACGATCAAAGATCACCACAACAACAGGGTATAAAAAATCTGAGTCGCCCGGATCAGAAAGATCCCCAAATCGCAATAATCGCAAGAGATAGCAAAGAAAACCCCATCGCCGCATAAATCATCACTATAAATTAATCTTTTGCCCCAATCGGGTCGATCAAAGACGAAATCGAAGAAGAAAACCCGAAAAATAACTGTATAATTAGGGAAATTGAAGCGGCGGAGACATTACCTCGCGATTTCGAGCTGAAATTGGAAAGTAAAAGAGGTGCAAAAGGGGGTAAATTTCTGAGTGGAGACGAAGGAGCCGACTCTCGATCGATCGACCCCGATTCGAACCCTTGATTATTTTTTTTTTCTTTTTCCCTCTTTCCTCGGACGAAGGGGAGACGGGAGGTAGGTTTATATAGATTTTTGGGGGCACTGGAGCGGAACCGAGGCCGACAAGGTTCAGGTGACCGGTTATCAGCGGTTGCCGATGCTCGGAGCCGGTCATCTCGGGGGTAACAATGGGAAACGCCGTCGTAAAATGAAATTATTAGGTGGACCAGGTCTACCACATCATTTGTAGACCACACCTAAGTACGACTACTAGGGTTAATTGCATATAATTCTATGTAAATATACCGAATAACAAATATATCTCTATAAAGTTTAATATTTATTATCATCTATTATCTATTATCTATTAATCTATCTATCTATCTATTATCTATCGATTATCGATTATCTATTATCTATTATCTATCTCTAACCCTTATGAAAGCCAATTTTTTCTGTCGACGTGGCAACATTAGGTTAACTTAACTTTTGTGGGCCCTACCTGTCATCTTAAGATTCTCTGTTAATTAATTAGTAATTAGTGGGTGGGGCCCACCCAACCAAATTAATTTTTCTTCCTATTTCGCTTCCAATTTAATTTTCCACCTCCAGCTCCTTCGCTCACCCCCTACCTCTAGACGCCGCTTCGAATCATGTTCCCTCTCCGGACGGAATGTTGGGCCGAGTTCACAGTCGGACCTTCTTCCCGTCGCGCCCGTTCCTGTTAGCGACGCTTCGTTTCGTTCGCCTCTAGATGCCACTCCGACTCCTGTTTCCTCTCTGGACGGAATGTTTGCCGAGTTCATGGTCGTCCTTTCTTCCGATCGCGCTGTTCCCATAAACGACGCTTCGTTTCGACTTATTCATTTCTTCCGGTCACGCAAATGGTTTGGATTCATACTCAATGGCCCCTTCTTGCTGCCTATATAATATGCCTCTGTACAAATTTTATTTGCAGCGAAAAAACCCTATTTCTCTCCTACTGATTTTTTCTATCTCTAATTTGGTAGCGAGCCCTCCGCGGGTGTAAGGAAGTGAATTCTCGAAATCCGAGAGTTGTACTTCGTCCAGAATCGACTAATTGTCGAGTAGGTATGCTTTGGAAAAGCCGAAGATGCCTAAAGCACCTAAAGTGCATTGGAATTGGAGTCCACGAGAGCAAAATACGAAGAATCTGCAATTTGGCAGAATCTGCTCTCGGGGACCGGTCTCCGGATGGAAGGACCGGTTCTCGTAGGTGTGGTGCGCGAGGAAATCCTCTGTGCACCAATATTGCTCTCTGGGACCGGTCTCTGGTGCGAGAGACCGGTCTCCCTGAGCAACAGGGTCCCTGTGGGGACCGGTCTCCCAATTGGAGACCAGTTTCCGTACCCGTCCCTTCGAGAGCAAGCTCTCGGGGACTGGTCTTGGCTGGAGGGACCGGTCTCCGAGGGACCGGTCTCCGAGGGACCGGTCTTGGTGGTGGAGATCGGTTCCCGTGCGCGAAAACGAGCTGACAAAGAACTCAGCCGCAGAGGGTGCTCTCGGGGACCGGTCTCCAAATGGAGAGACCAGTCTCCCTGGGCGAAAACTGCCCAGACAACCTGGGTTGACAGGATCAAAGTTGAGGGGCCCCACTGCAATTGTGCATAAGTAAGAGATGAAAGAGGGCTGTGAACCCCTCTCCCTCTCTCATTTCTACCCTCACACTCTCTTTTCTCTCCCTCTCTCTCTAGAAAGAAAGAAGGAAAAGAAGGAAAGGAGAAGGAGAAAGAAGGAAAAGAGAAGAAGAAGAAGAAGAAAAAAGAGGAAAGCTTGGAGAAGATCTTCTCCACCACCTTTCCCTCTCACTCTTCATTTCATTGGAGGCTTTCTTGAGGTGGGCTTGCTAACCCTAGTTGTAGAACTTAGGGTTTTGGATTTTGATGCTTAGAAATGGGTCAAATGGAGCCCTAGTAAGCTTCTAAAGTGATCAATCCCATATTTTAGGGATTTGATTGGGTGGGTGTGCTAGTATGCAAACCTAGGGCACCCAAATTGGGAATTTGCTAAATAGAAAGGTTTGATCTCAATTGATCATGTCTAAACCTAATTGCTAGCTGTTTAAACACGTTGGCGAAGATGGATTGATGTTTCGTCGAACGGTTTAAAAGCTAAAGGCAAAAAGAGATCGTCAAGGCTTCGTTTCGACCTAAGTGGTCGAGAAATCGTGGAAGCAAGTGCCGAGGAGTCTACCTAAGACCTCTGCAGCTTAGAACATCTTCGAAAGGTGGGGGGTGCCTTACCGAATTCTTCGATCTCTTTTTTATGTCTTAGAAAATACATGATTTCATCTCTAGCATGTTGCATTGTAGGATTGCATGTTTAGATATATATTTTCTTATGCTTTCTGATGATAACCTAGTGTATGTGGAATGCTAGGAGAATGGATAGGTGAGGATTGGGTCTGGACGTGAATTCTATAGTGCAAGAGAAGGAGATGGACTCGATGGTTATTAGTGACATAGATCGAGTGGCATATAATGTAAGGAACAGGACGAGTGGCATTAAATTAGTGTATTTGACACTAGAAGTCTATGGACTTAGGGATAGGTGAAATCCTAAGAGAAATGGCTCGTGAACATTGAACTTAGTAAAGCTAAGCATGTGTGTATGATTATCGGAATAGATGACTTCCGAGAGAAATGTTGGCCCTAGTTCGTAGGGTATCCTCACATGGAGAGGATAGATCAAGCTCACGGTCTGTAATTGGGGTGGTTTAGCCATCCATGTCGTCGAGTACTCCGGAGTGTCGCACGATCGGGACCACGTGGAGATCCACAAACGATCCCGGGTTTGACTGCACGTGGACCCTCCTACTCAAAAAGGAATTTATATGTGAGGCGTAGGCAAACCCATGGGTTTTGCCACGGATTGGGTAACTGGTAAAATAACAATGTCATTGAATACTTGATTGTTGAACATAGAGAGAACTTGTTAGCATGATAGTAAACCTTTACTATATAATGCATGCATTCATTTCACATGATTATGGGCATAGTAGCATAGATTTCCTACTATCGCAATTACAGTTTTCAGATATCCATATACATATCTAGTTGTTGTTGTTGCTTGTGCCCACTTGGACCTAGTGGGGAGATCGGCGGAGTCGGCGGCCGAGCCCACTGGGAACTATGAAAGATAGTTCTCACCCCACTCTATTTCCCGTGCTAGGTACAGGTTTGCCGGGTGAGGACCGCGGCAAGGGCATCGCGCCCGTCCAGTGAGGATCTGGTAGAGTAGTAGCTTTCCTTTTTGCATTAGTATACCTATGTATTTGAGAGAGATTTATGTAGGTGAGGACTTGGAGAGCTATGTATTTTGGATGATCATAGATCCATTTTGAGAAAAAGATGTAAATTGTAAAACTAAAGCAAATGTGATGTAATAGCTAGTAGTCTCTATTTATTTCACTTGTGTTACTTGCTCTTAGTTGTTGGCACTGTTTATGCCCGTTGAATGTGCATGTTTAGAATTTAGAATTTCTGGGCAAATTCTCGTGCATATTCCTGTTGTTGAGCCTTGGGCGGGCAGGGGAGGTGCTGTTCGTCCGGCGTCCGCTCGGCGCGCCCGAACCGGACCAAATCATTAGCGGTTTTCGGGGCGGGGGCGTGACAGCGGGCTTCGATTTCACCATAGGGAAGCGAATCGAGCAGAAGTTTCTCGATTACAGTCAAGAGGTCGAGCGGTTCCGAGGTGAGAAAAGGAAAAAGCTCCCTCTTTTGATGTTCCTCTTTCGCTTTTGATGTTCCTCTTTCGCTATTCGGTTGTAGAATATAAAAAATTTGAACAAAATCCCTTTTTTGATGCTCCTCATAATTATAAAAATGGCCTATAGGTGAAGAGGTCACAGCACTTTTCTTTTTTTTTACATCTTAATGCTGCTAATCATAATGCTTTCATATTCACATGCTGTGAATTTTCAGAGCATAGTTGTAATATTTTTGCATTCCAATCAAATGGACACAGCAGCAAAAAAATGATCCCAAAGTGTTGTTCACTTATTATATAACTCATGTGAAGTATGTGCACAAATGTGATTTCCATCAATTTTTCAGTTAAAAAAAAAAAAGTGTTACTTCCAGCAATCAAGCCTATAGTAGTTTCAGTTATAAACACACTTTTACATGTCTATGAAGATAGGTAGAGAATGCAATATGAACTGTGAACTTTAATAAAAGGCAATATAATACGAGTTAAGGCAATCCTGTATAAAATAAAATAAAAACACCAGCATTCTTACAAATCGTATTTGATGAAGCTTTTCCTACTTATCATAATTTACATATATCCATTGGCGCACGGTTGTTTAAAGGCGTGCGTATCATCTTTAATTAACGCTCATCATTATGATTACACATGGCTCTTAACATATATGAATGACAAATTTGATGTGATTAGGCAAACTTGACCACGGAGTGAGGCAAATATTTTGCTATTGTATTAACAACCACTCATATGCAAATCCATTGTTGGAGAGTTGTCTTGACTCTTCAGTGAATGTGGTGATGTAATCTGTTAAGTCTATAACCTCATAGGAAACTTAGAAGGGAGCGAGATTGAACAATATAGAGTTTTGACTTCAACTCCGTTTGTTTTGCATACATAATGTGCAAGAAACTGACAGAAAAATATCTCTTTTGTGACCTTGAGAAGATCGCTGAAAACTTAAATAGACGCAATGGTTTTGAACGAATATCTTTAAGATTCAAGACTCCCCAGTCCCAATCCAACGAAGACGAGGCGTTCATCTCCGAGATCATCTCTCCACTGAGCCGAGCCACTGTCGTAGCGGAGTTGAGGGACATGTCCAGAAAGTTTGGGGAGTAGAAATTAATAGTTTGGGTATGCTTTTGCAATATTTACTTCTTAGTTCTAAATTCGAGTTTCTTGGTTTTCCTTTGAAAAGAGTGTCTGAAGATTTGTTTCTCTGTTCCTATTTTTTTTCCCCTTTTCAATTCTGTCCTTATGCAGCATATTTGTTGTGTATTCAGTTGTGCTTTTGATTAAGCATTTTTGGTCAGTCACCACCAATAGGTGCCCGCTAATGTACTAAGTAAGAGGTCTGAAATTCGCTCAAACAACTCGCTTAAACATTGGCTTTAGATAATAGATTTTTGAAACACGTCCATCGTAGGTTTTCTGCTTAATCAGGACATGAGGTTCCTTGATCTTCTTCCTTGCTGCAACATTTTCATTGTTATTGTAAGCAAGATTCTTCCATTTTGGCCGACAAAACTACATAAGGGTGTTCTACTGCAGGATGTTTGAGCTCCTCTTGAACCATCTTTGAAGCAATGGCACTCAACTGAGATTAACATAACCCAGTTCGACTAATTCAAATGAAACTAGAAAAGATATAACAGATGCAATCTGAACAAAACAAGAAAAAAAAATAAAAGCAAAATAAAAGAAAAAAAAACAAGAGATGAAACCAAGATAATAAGATAGTAATGGGACTAATAAGAGACATGAACAAAAGAGAAATGAAAACAACATTAACTGATAGGATAAGAAAAAACAAATCAGGTTAGGAGATATCAATGTTTACACCCAAAAGAATACTCTATAAAACACTGTAGAAATCAATGCTTACACCCATAGGAATACTCTATAAAGCCGTCACCACTAAGGATTAAAAACAAATCAGATTTGAAAAATAGAATGATTTAAAAATAGAGTTATTGAATCAATAATTGTTTAAATTCAAATAATAAATTCAAAATTAAATTTAAATTCTGAGTTTGATTCATAAATCTAAATACTTCAAAGATTAATTTCAGTTTTGGAATCAAATCAATTTTTTAAATGTTGAGTGTACATAAAAAATATTGTATGCTAAGGAACACATATAATATATGTTGAGTTATTCATTGTTATGAGTCGCAAATCCCCAGCTTAATTACTGATGATTATTAGCCTGATAGAAATTAAGTACAACTTTTCCTATTACTCTTATTTCATTCTTTCTTTAATTTTTTACTGACTATTGTCTTTTCTTTCAGCCAACTCTTGCACTTTTTCCTCGGCTTTTACAGCTTTCAATTTTATTATATCTATGATCACTCATGCTGTTGTTGAATTAACTACTTATACTTTTATTTGTTTGTTACCCAAAATTTTTTAGTTCTTTTATATACTTACTATTTCGTCTTTAACTGTATTCCATATTTTTCACTTAAAATAGTTGCTACTTTTATTATTGTGGTCATTTTTTTTTTGAGAGATCTTATTGTGGTCATATTATACTACTATTTCTACTACTTTTGACTTCTAAATCTCATGTAGTACATTATATTTATATTTTAAAGTTTTTCAAGTATGCTGACTTTTTGTTGTTTAAAGCCGCTGAATTAAAACTGCTTTTGTTTAATTTTAGCTTCAAGTGCTTCTTCCTTCTTTTGCCTATGGTATGTAAGTTGAATAAATTGCTTTAAGCCCTCTCTATTTAGGAATTTTTGCACTGTTAGGATGTGTCGCCATATTTTTTTTCGCAAACTTATGAGCAATTCTTTAGATTTTTTTTTAATCATTATATGTCTTCAAGTCTTAACGAAGAAATTTTTTTGCTACAACTATATTTGCCCGCCGCATCGCACGGGGTCACTACACTAGTTATCTATTATTTCTTAATAATTTTGCCATGTGGCAGTTTTTCTTTCACCCTCACTAATCCTTTTTTTGAACCGAAACATTTCTGTGAATTGAACCGACTTGAACCGAACCATTTCTATGAATTGAACCGGCGCCCTCACCCACCCCTTCTCTTACGTGAACCATGTTTTGGAACCGAACCGGCTTTCTCCCTCTAAACCAAACCGAACCAGATGCATTTCCTCTTCCCTCTTTATCCGCACCGTCCCATCTTTCTTTTCCGGAGCGTTTCTTCTTCTCTCACCGACCATTCCATCTTCCTTCTCCGAAGCGTTTCTTCTTCTCTCACTGTTGTATTATTTTTCCTTCCCTCTATGTTTCGTACATTAGGTCGTTCCCTCTCATCTCTTCTCACTCCTTTTCATTTCGACTAGGGCACAATCCCTACATGGAGTGCAAAAGGAGATCGAGCGCGCGCACAGACCCGCCGTGTACACAAAAAATCACAATGTACACAAGGCGTCTACAACGATCAGAGAGAACAGTAGTATAATCCAACCTAAGCATGGTAATCAGAGCGAGAACATACAACAACTAGATACAAAATTCTGAAGCTAATATCTCCAGATTATAACAACTCAATCAAGAGTACAACATAATCCAAGTGATCTCAAATAGAGGACAATAAAATCCACTGAACTAAACTAAAAAGTAATCTCATGGGTTCATCTATCGCAATATCGTGAGGCTCTATCTAGTCGCTGCCTCCTTGCCACAATCCCTAGCCTTTCCCGCTGTGTAATGCTCTGTAACAAAAACAACCAACCAATGGGGGTGAGAACTATTAAATAATAGTTTCCAGTGGGTAAGCCGCCGAGAGAGGCGAAATATACCACTAAGTCAACTGAGACATAGATATGCTATAACAGGTATAAATATTGAAAGTGCAGTTAATTACAAGATTAATTTCAACTATACCATATATACCTCTATATGAAGTATCTTAACATGTATGAATTCTCTTGCTTACATTCTCATGCATAAGGAATTGTATATGCAACAATACAATACTAGTGATCCACATTTAAATTAGGAATAACTATTATAATACATGTCTTACATTGTCATAGTCATTACGAAGCTACACTTCTTTATTTAACATTATGAGGGTAGGTTTGCTACCTCTAAGGTTGTCAATACAACAACATCCCACTACTATGAATGCACCAAATCTCAACATAGGGTAATTCACCACTAGCTAGTATGTCCATCTATTAGGTATGCATCCATTAGTGTCAAAGGGTATCAACTCACTAGTATATATGTCCAACATATCGTCAAGTTCAATTAACCTTTGAATGTCATTGTTCAATCTCGTCATGGATCTACATAAGTGTAGTTCGGCTTGTGTCGCCTAATGGCCCCGGGTAATCTAGCATTTTCCCTCTAGGAATGTGACTGTCCCACGGCCACCTAGTAGGCACCCAATCCCACACGGGCGAGCATCTGTCGCTTAGGCCAACTCCGGAGTGCCGGCTTGTAGGGAGCAACCCTCACAAGCTTGTGCGAATGAGCACAATGGCAAGCAAGCATGATTAGAAGTATCCAGTTCTCAGTCATCATGCCTAAAATATGGAATAAGCACAAATGACCCAAAGGTCTATCTCTATGTCATAGTGTAAAGGCTAAACTGTTTACTAAATTAAATGCTGGCCACTTTATGACATTAATGTTCTCTATGTCTAGCACATGTCCCAAGCACATTAAGGTCCACATTTCATTCATTTTATTAAAGGTGATTCTATAACTCATTCATGAACCTAACGGGCTTCACCCATATGCCAATACATGCTATTTCCAGTCGGCGGCGTGAGTGCTAGCCTCACGGCCGGCCGCACTCGTCCATCGCCGATGACCCCTCGCTGGAGCTCCCTGTTGGCCGGACCAAAGTTTTGCTCTCCACGGGTTGCTCCGGCCAGGGCATCAATGCCCGTTGCCATCGTCGCCTTGCGTCGCCAGCCGACGCATGCCTCGGCCTCTCTCCATCGCCCGCACTAATTTCTGGCGCGCCGCCGTTGCCGCCGCCGCTTGACCAACCCTTGCTCACAGTCGGTAAGCCTATTTAGTTCAGTTTTTGGTTGGTGTTCTGGTTCATGCTTGATTTTCCAGCGATCCGAGGCTGTTCTGATGCCTCCGGAGATGAGCACGGTGATCGCTGGTCAGTGCTGATCACAGTGCTCACCTCACTTTGGATCATCGGATTTCCAAAGTTGCTTTTTCGGCGCGATTTTCCCCGAGTACACATTGTTCGTTGAATGTTCGGGTCGCTCCCGCGTCTCCCACAGTGGACGGCTGTGCTTCGGATCATGAGCACAACCTCCGGTATGTCGAGACCTATCAGTGTGTGTCTCGGCCAGCCTCGAAATCTCTCGGATTGTGCTATCGAACCATAAAACCCGATAAAATCACATAAAATGATCTGATTTTATGGTATAGTAGGGGCTTTTATGCAATTGTGCACTCCGTGGTTGCTGTGGGTAGTATGTATGGGTTGCGGGTGACCTATGGACTGATTGTCCAAGGTCTAATGCCCTTCGCGGAAATCGATTATCGATTTCAGTGCGTTTTTCGGTAAAATTCGCCGGCAAAACGCAGTTTCGGTTCGGATTGCATCCGATGGTGTTAGAATGCCCTGAGTTTTATCGTCGAGCCTGGTTGGCTGGTCACAATAGTCATCTCGAGAGTTCGGAGGTGACAGGTGAGCGACAGTGGGCTCCGGTGTCGAAATTGACACTTTCGGGAATCCGAATCCGAACGATTATCCAACGATAATTGTTTGGATGTGTGATCTCGTGATTGCTGCCAAGACATCCAAAACGATGTGTTTTATGGCAGCAGGTGACTCGTGGGTGAGTCGGTGAGTCCCGGGACACTTCGTGAGTCCCGGCGGTGTCCCAGTGTGATTTTCGGGACTTCCAATGAGTTACGGTAATCGATTTTGGGAAAACGATTCCCGTGGGATTAATTGTGGGGTTGTGAGTTCAGTGTTTCATATTTGTGGGTTAGATACTAACCCTGTGGACCCTCCGTAGGTCCGGTTGACGTTCTTCTATAGTTGGGAGACTAGTGCCATATACGTACAGGTGGGTACTTCGACTCGGAGTTGGTCTAGTGGTACACGCTCAATGATATTTTCTCTACCTTATTCCTCTTATTACAGTTGTTTACTATTGTTGAGTCTGACACCATGTGAACCTTTATGTATTGCTCTACTTAGTCTTTTTCTATACTCGCTATCATGATCTAGAAGTAGAGCGAGCATTGTTTACATCTCGTCCATTGTGACACTATTGTGACCTAGTCGGTCGGTTCCATGCCTCTTGTCGTTTGATGACTTATGAGGTCGGTATATCCTGAGGGGTGTGATTGTTGGCTAGTTGTCGACGCATGATTATAGATTACATAGATCTATTATTTGACATGTATGTGACCTAGTCAGTCAGTTTCGTGACTCTTATCGTTTGATGACCTATGAGATCGGTGTATCCTGATGGGTAGGATTGTCGGTTAGTGGCTGACGGCTAGTTCTAGATTATATTGAAACATGGTGTGACATTCTTGTGACCTATTGGTTGGTTCTTGCGCATATATTTTAGTTGACATTGAGTGATCGGTATTAGCATACCTTTGGGTTGTTCCACCTATTTAACCTGAGTGGTCGGTACATATGTTTCCTTTCGGTTCGTTGACTTGTTGGTCGGTATGGCCCGAAGGGTAGTGATTGTCGGCTATTGATCATATCTGCATCAATTGCCACAGCTCGAGTGCATTTTACGTACATGAGCGGGTTGATCGCCTGCAGAAAGATGTTCTTTTTCAGAAAAGTGATCGTACATCCGACCGTGAGCCCAGCGGTGTTCTCTTTGTGCTAGGGTTATATGCTAGGTGCGAGCAGGTAGTGGCTTTTGCCTGAGGTCCTTAGACTGACACGGTGGTTTAGATTGGGTATATTTGGATTACTCGTCCCGTTGACACATATGGCTATAGTAGCGGTTGTTGCATGCATACTTACAGTCCTTCTTTACGTTTGTCTTTCTACTATAGTTTTGATATTCATGTATGCATTCGGTTCTACTTTACAGTAGCGGTAGTTATATGTTCTGTTTATGTTATCCTTTCTTTCAGTTTATTGCTACTGTATTCGTTATATCTGCTTATGACCTTATTTATCTCTTTCTGTACCAGTGAGTACTCCTCGCCTTCGTCGGCTTGCGGTACCCACTAGGAGTGGAGACATGTGTACATGTTCTCACCCCCCATCATTTTTCAGCTATTACATACGATAAGGGTGAGACGAGACGTGAGACACGTTAGTAGCGGTCGATAAAACTCCTGACCCGGTTGAATTGGTTTAGTGACATCCTTACTATTTCTAATGAATTGACTTAAACGTTTTATGGTTTAGTTGATTTTATTTTAGTTGAATATATATAGTTTTGTGAAGTTAAATAAAATAATTATGATTTTCACATAAAATTGTGAAAAAGGATTTCTACCCAGTGTTTTAAATGAAAAGGTTTCCGTGTGGGAAACAGTTTTAAAAAAGTTTTTCTTGTTATCATGATTCTTAGTGTTTCAAAATAAGTTTTTGGGTATGAAATATTTTAAACTAATAGATGTGAATTTCTGTTTATTTGTGATGGAATAAATAGTAATTGTGTTGTGGTAAATGTATGTGGATGTTCATACTATTGTTGTTGTATCTTGTACTTGTACGACACCGTGCAAATACAGGGGAAACTGTCTGTGTGAACAGTAGATTTTCTGTATTTGTGGCGGATCTGACATACTCTGGGGTCAAGGTCTCTAAAAAAAAAAAAAAATTGGGCATTTTCACATCAATTTTTAAAGCCAAAGGGACCCCGGGGTGTGAAAGCCGGGGACTTAGTTTTAAGATTAATATTTTCACTTGGTCTAAACGACCGAGTATATGAAAAATGGTCCCCAATTTGAGAAGAAGCATTTCGAGTTAGCAGAATCACAAAAGGTAATACATATTACTTAAGAAATATAGATGGGTCATAGCATGATAGACCAATTAATAGAAAATATTTAAATAAGTATTACCCATCTATGTGGAAGAGTGAATAAAGTAAGAGTCAAAAGCTGTAAAATATATTACAGCCGACAGCCGAATGAAAGTAATGAAAATGGAGTCAAGATAATAAGTCCCTGAATTGATTCGATTCGGCTTCTAAATGTGCTTGTGCGACATCAGCTACTCGTTTATGGCGCTTCATCAAGGGATGCAGTTTGTAAAGCTGGGAAAACTGATCGCGAAGTTTCGCCCCTTCGTCTTTTTTGGACTTCAATTCGGTTTGTACAAAAGTACGTCGCTCGGATGTTTGGGATTGAGCCAATTCGGCTGCAGCAAGTTCTTCTTTAAGATTAGAGATACGCTGCCGAAGGGCTAATTCCTGATTTTCGAGAGAGAGGTTTTCTTGGGCCAGATTAGAAATTGGAGTAGCCACCCTGAGAATGGTCGTCATAAAATGGTTTACCCAATTGAAGTGGTAGTCCTAAGATAGGAACTTGGCAGAAAGAGTTTGTTGCCGAATCAAAAAAGAAGGGAGTCGAGATGATAGAGTCTCTACAAAATGTTTATCTGCGGAAGGAAGATCCGACTGATTTGCTAAGTCGAGTAGAAGTGCTCCAAGACGGCCAAAGAAGGGAGACCATAACTATACAATTTTAAACACTCATCCAATTTTTCTTTGAGTGTCAACCGATATAACGGCAGTAAGGTCTTCTCCTTTATTTGTGTTAGGACTCGAAGCCAGTAAGGCCTTCTCCAATTTTTGCAGTAAGGTCTTCTCCTTTATTTGAGTAAGAGGAACCGTACTTATTTCTGCTTCTCTACCATCTTTTTCTCTCCGTTTTTCTTCCTTCTTTTTTTCTTTTTCTTTTTCTCCCTCATTTCTTTTTCCTGGGGTCTCGGTTTTTCCACACTTTTCTCTTTCTTCCCTTTCATCCTCTGCTTCCCTTGAAGCAGACATATTTTTCGTTTTCTCTTTTGGCTTTTCCTACTACTTTGTCGCAATTTACCTTGCCTTTATTCTGTCTCGTTTTATATCCAGACGAGCCTCACAACGAGCTTGCCGTCCAATATCAGACATCTCTCGCCCCAAGGATGAAGTAAAACGAGCATGGGAAGCCTTTTGCGATGAGGTCTGCTTAACAGAAGATAGTGGAGATGACCCAGCTGAGGAATGAGAAGAAGAAGAATTAATTTGAATAGGGTGAGGAGTTACCTCAGCAGAAATTGCGTCGACGGGAGTAGATGGAATCGATTTCTCCCCTTCGACTGAGACATCAGAACATGGTATTTCCACCGAAATTCTTCGGCAAGTGTTGGTGTTTGAGGTGGAGGAGCTGTCACGCCCCGAGACCCAGCCGAAGCCTGCCCGACGCGTGCCCAGACCCGTCGTACGTCTAAAACATACAAGATGTCTACCAAAAATCGATAAATAAAACAACAAAAGTAAGACATCTAGAAGTATCAAAGCGAAAATAACAACTAGAAGCTAAAATAGAAAACAAGTAAAGAACTAACATCCACTACGATCCATAAAGTAAATACAACTAGAAATCCCATAACAAATACTAAAAGTAGTACATAGGTGGTCTCTACACATGGATACAAAAATCTCTCTCTCTCACAAAAACAAACAAGAGAGAAAACCACCTAAGTAAAGAAAAGCTCCTGCTAGCTATCTACGCGACTCCCTTGCCGCGATCCCGTGCCTCCGCCGGTGTCGAAGGCTCTGTAACATAACATAAAACAGAGGTCGTGAGAACTATTAAATAATAGTTCCCAGTGGGCAATTATTGACTTCAGTTGAGTGCACCACTAGGCCCCAAAACTGAACAAGTAGGTAGTAAATAAAAGCGATATAACGACATGTAAGTAAACATGTATGCTGCTAAAACAAGATATCTCTACTTAGCGTGAAATTGCATAAGTAAAAAGGCTATTCTAAGCAGGATTAGGCGATATAAACAACTAGTCCAATGTCCACAATGTAATAGTAAAGTGTCAAGGTTTACTATTCTAGTCAATGTCTAATGTCAGTTAAACTACTTAAGTTTAAATCTGATAAGACCACTTGAAAAGGTATCGCTGAAGAGCCACCCGAAGGCTGTCTAGCCGGTGTCGAGCCTAATGGCCCCGTGGTAGTCAACATCCCTACCCTAGGAATGAGCCTATCCCACGGCAATCCACTTCGGCGCCCAATCCCGCACGGCGAATATGTATCGCAATGGTCATCTCCGGAGTGCCGGCTTGTAGGAAGCGACGCTCACAAGCATCTGCGAATGAGCACAATGGCAAGTAATTGAAACGATCCGTCTCAAGTCACAAGTCCTCATGTTTAAAACATGGAATGTATAGCACTATGTCCAAGGCCTACTCCATGTCCTCATGTCTACAACATGGAATATATAGTATCAGTCAATGGCCTATTGTCAAGTCTCTATATTGCAGTTTCATTGTTCTCTAAGCTAAGTGCCCCTTTATGACACTTAAGCTTTCTAAGTTCAAATATAAGTTTAAGGTTCAAGAATACATAATTCTAACCATCTTTCCACATGCAACATAATTTCCAACTTGGAATAGTGAATACTTTACACATGCATGCATACTACATATGATGCTCTACTATATACAAGTAAATTTTTATGAAACATAACACATGCATTTTAAGTATTTCAAAATTCTCATAAATTCTATCTAGCATGAATATGCATGTAAAATGAATAAACAAAGCCAAATAACTGCATATGAGACATTTTTTCCTATTCTCATGAAGCCAAACCCACTAAGTCCCTCGCTCGGCCTTCCAATTCTCTGACGAAGCTTCAATCTAGTCTTCTAGCACCCTAAGATGTAGACTAGAAGAGTTATAACATCGAAATGATGAACCAATAGTTCAATCTTTAACTATCTCAAGAAAAGGGGAAGAAAAACTCACCTCGAGAAGGAATCCTCTTAGCAAACCTCAAATGGAAGCCCAAGTCCTTCCAAGGCAACCTAAACCAAGGTTCACATTCTATTAGAAAGGCTCTAAAAGCCTCTAATCAAAAGCCCCAAATCTAACCCTAAAATCCCATTCTAGGGTTTCATCTACCCAAAAGCAACAAAACTCCAAACTAGAAGGAGAGATCAAGTTACTAACCTCTAGGATGCTCCAAACCAAGCTCAAAGTGCTCTAGGGTTTGAAGGTTCAATCTCCACAAAGCTCCAACCACGAGCTCCAAGCCTCCAATGGTGAGTAAAGAGGGAGAGGAAGATGCTCCAAAGTCCTCTAAATGCAAGTTCTCCTTCGTCTCCTTTTCCTTCTCCTTCACCTCCTCCTTCTTCTTCTTCTCTTTCTAGGGTGTAAGAGAGAATGTGAGGGAGAGAAATGAGGGAGAGAAGAAGTGAAATGGCCATATAGGCCCTCTATTGCAACAAAATCCACTTAGCCCCCTCAACAATCGTCACTGTGCACAGCCTTGTCTGGGTAGTTTTTGTAAGAAAATATATGCATCTGCATGTGCATTTAATGCAGCGAAAATAAATCATATTTATAAAATATGATCCAATCATGTGTACTTTAATATCATAACAGTTATGATATTAGTAAATATATGTACCAAGATCATCTCGTGTGACACACAAAATTATTATTCTAATCTAATTAGAAGAAGGGTTCGAATTTCAACCTGTGCAAATTACCAAAATTATTTCACGGTTGATGTGGATCTGAACTTCTGGTCCTTTGAGCCGCACAAATGTTCGGCCTCTATATGTATCCACACAAGGCTGCTCCGGGATCTGTGCTTCACACAATCACAGAGTAATCTCGAAACTTCTTTCGTGATATCTTGTGTCAATGTGGAGAAAAATTAATCCTCAAAATTGTGCTAGCAATTCGAAGAGGATTAACTATAGAGATCAATTAATATAGGAGGCCACTCTCCTATGATTAAAAGAGAGCTTTATATGATTGGGAGAATTTTCTCTCTTTTTCTCTCGCACTTCGCTTTTGCGTTGTTGTAATTGAGAGAGATTATTTCGAATCTCTTTTATAGGCATAAGGCCCATAAATGAGGTGCAAATAAACTCTCCTTATGGCGAAAAACAAGTGAAGAGAAAAGAAAGAAAACCGTCGTCATAAATGAGAGGAAAGTAAACTCCTCTCATTTAGTGATGAAGCGGAAAGAGAGAGTGAAAAGAAATCGAAAACTCTCCTCCACTTAATACGCCAATTAATACGGAGAAAACTTTTCTTTCTTTAATCTTTACTCGTTTTCATCTCCCAACAAATTTGTACGAGAATTAATTAAGAGAGAGTATTATTCATCCTCTTCTCCTTTCACTTCATAACTCCTCAATTAAAATTTAATTGAGTTGATGAAAGAATAATTTAAGTGCAAGTGCATCGCATGCAACAATTGCATTTAACTCAACAACTTTCAATTTCACAAATTGGTCCCTCTTGCTAACCAACTTAGCAAGTAAATCCTTTCTTTGCTACTTTAGCAAAATGACCTCTATTAATTTCCAAGCACTTGATCACACGCAGCCTTTATTGTGTGTGACCACATAGGTTCAATTCTATCTGGTAGTGAGATGTGACACTAAACTCTTTTAATGTCACCATCGGAACTCTTCTCGATGGACCAAAACCTTTTTGGCTCTCCCAATTGAGTGTAATTAACTGTCTTAATTACTCTCATGGGTCCCACAATCCACGAGTAACACCTAGCAGTATATCGTGGCAATCCAATTAGAATTAATAATAGACAGAACCTCTAAGTGTAGTTACCGTGTGGTAAAATCCTTCTATCACTTATCCCGATTGAGTCGAGGTTATGGATAACTCGTCAAACCACATTACTCAATCATATGCCTTATCTGATTAACACTTAATATGGAAACTCCTTTCCATAAAATCATACTGCCTTGGCCAAGGACTTGTAAAACAGATAGCATAGAACAATTACCTCTCTACCGAGGGTGATAGATTCCATCTTGACACACACCTACCTCCACGTATGACCCACTGCAGCCAACATGTGTTGACTTAACCCATAATTAGGGTATAAGTATTTACACAGTGAAACTACAATAACCCACACGCAAGATAACCGTGGTGCCTCAGGTCAAAGGATCACTCACACTACTACAGTATGGAACAATTCACTGACGAGTGAGTAGACATCCATGTGATTGTTTATAGTTGGTCACGCTCAGTGAAATTGTTCTTCAACATTCACCTGTATGCTTACTCTAGTGTCACCACACTAATAACTTGAGACTCGTCATCCCATAAGGGAAGTACAGCATACACTGATCTATCCGGATTTACCACCGTCCTCGTGATAATCCTATGGTCAGGAGCATTTAAGAATTAATTACAGAAGAATATATGTCTCAAATTTCTAACTTCTTAGAAAGTTAATTCTTCTACTATTAATTCTATGGACGATTCATAAATATGCATTTGGCAATAATATGAATGAAGAATGCCAGATTTAATCATAAAAGAAAAGTACACTGATATTATCCCTTTAAGTTATGACAGAGATTGGCTTATAGGGCATATAACTAACAGTTTTCAGGCGCAGAGACCGGTCTCTGCTAGCCAAGACCGGTCCCTCAGGACCTTCCAGCAAAACTACGCGTACAAGAACCGGTCTCCAAAGCCAGGGGACCGGTCTCGGGGGATCCTCCCGCAAACGACACGTACGGGAACCGGTCTCCAAGGCCAGGGGACCGGTCGCCACACCAAGCCGCAAACCTCAGTCAGGGAAGACCGGTCTCTCCCATCAGGGACCGATCCCTGAGAGGGAAACCCTCAGGACTTAGCCAAATTTCGAGATTTTCGAACCGTGGGTCTGAACACCGTCAGCGACCTCCACCAAGTGTGGAAAAGTTCGGAATCCAAGTCAAACACTCGAACCTCACAATTTGCACAGGTCTAGTGTGCTACAGGAGCAGAATGAATTCTAATGGCAACTGTTTTATGCCGCTTCTGCGGTGACGGCTAAGTCGATTGTTCAGAGTCCATTGGCCATTTATCGGATTGTGAGGCCGATGAAGTTGAAGCAAGAATCGGCTGAAACAAGATATATTAGACAACATAAATACATAGAAAATGAAAACACAATAAAAAGTAAAGCTTAGCGTAGATGGACGAGGTGAATTTATAGAATCTTCGTCTGAGACATCTTCTGGAGGAATGGGAAAAGGTTCATTACCTGAGAGACTAGAATTAAATACAAGGAGTTAAAAGAAAGAAAAGGAAAAAGGTAAAATTAGATTAATCAAAAGGTAAAGGACCTTTTGTATGAAAAATCTGGGCAAAAACAGGGGTTATAATAGAGCAAAAAATGTTGTTGACAAAAAGTGCTCCAACTTCGAGTAAAACGGAAGTCTAGCACTCCTGCATAATTGGGCCGAAAGCTTACCAGTTTGAAAAATTGTTGAAGACGATTTCCTAAGGTCAAAATGCGATCGACTTCAGCATTACTCTTTGTAGGAGGATAGCCACGAGTAGTGTTGGCCGTAAAGAATTTAGATGAAGCCGAGAGTCCTTGAACCAAACCAAATTGACGTGCCACATAGTGAGGGGAATACACTTCTGTGCTTGGCGTCAACTTAGAACGATTCTTTAAGCCGACATGTAAATCTCTGGTGGCCAAAATAGAAAACCACACGTCAGCATATGCACTAGCTCGAGAAGAGGCTAACTGATCTTGGATGGCCTCGAATTGAGTCAAGAGCCAAGAGGGACCGATAGTGCGTTCTCCAAATGAGGATTGAGGGACATGAAGGCGAAAGTCCTTCTCATAAAACACTTTGAAGTAACGAGAAAAATCGATCGGTTGACCAGAGGTTAAAGGCTCATGAAAACCAAGAGCTAAACCAAAAGAATCAAACTGAGAAGCCAAATCCAAATGCAAAGGAGTTCGGCACAAATAGGAAAAATAAATTTGTAGACACATTTGCAGGAACCACAAAACACCACATCCTAAATTAATAACCACGCCACCTGATGACAATGGCTTGAAAGATTAAAAAATCTCCCTATAAACGAAAGAAAGAAAATAAGCACCTAAGACTAACTTTTCGCCGTTGGCTAGAGCAACGGCGATTGGGGGAGAAATCACGATTGATCTTCTGTGAACAAGTGCAAAAAATATTATGGCATAACCGGCAAAGAAGGAAAGCTGTGTGTTTCTTCTTAAAGACAGGGGCAGAGGATTGACCAGCAAATCGACGAATGAACTTAGTGTAAGCCAGGTTGGTCAAATCAAGACGGGCCTTAAAATCAGTTACGCCATCAGGGTTGTAGGCCATCAAAAGAGTATTACCGTGGGGGCGTAAGTCGACAATCGCCGCCACATCAAGAAGAGTTGGGGTGAAAAGTCCAACTCTAAAAAGAAAGACATTGAAAACATGGGACCAGAAGTAGAGGGCCGCAGCCAAAAAAATGTTATTGGCTATATGAGGAGTCCTAGAAAGATGGGTGGCTTCATAAATCCCAATTTTGCGCTAGAGGTTGCAATTTGCTGCCTCGACACGGTCTAACCAGGCTAGGTAAAATTTCGAAACACTTCGTCAGGTTCAAAAACTCTTTCCAGACGATTTGGAAGTCACCGAAACATACCAAGAAGAAAGATGGATAGCATCACCCATTAAAGGGAGACCTTCAACCGAGAAAAGAAAATCCTTAGGAAAATGGTCATTAGTAATTAAAGGAAGGCCCTAAAACAAATCGAAAGGGGTCCAACGGGACGAATTGTCGAAGTAAGGTGTAATCAAGAGAAGAGAAAGATGAAAGAGGTGGAAGCGACACCATCTTAAAAAAATTTAAGGAAATGGCGAAGAAAAAACCCCTAAAAAATCAAAGACAAAAAGGGCGAAGGCAAAGAAGATGAAAGCTTCAATCGAAAATGAAGGAAAATAAGAGTGAAGGAGAAGAAATGTGGAGAAGAAGAAAACAAGAAGGAAAAAGTGGGAGAGAAAAAGCCGTCGGATGGAGTTTCGAGGCTGGCTTTAATGATGAAGAGATGGTGGAAATTAATGTGACCTAATTAATACTACTGATAAGACAAAAGGGAATGTGGAGATCATGGCCATCAAAGGAGGAAGGACGGCTGAGAGATAAATCGTACAAGGCAATTCGAAATGACGATTTCGAAAATTGCACCTCGGAAAAGACTACGTCAGCTACCGAATCGTCCGTTCGAAAGCTGCTAAGGGGGCAATTGTTAAGGCCAATAATAAAACACCACGTAGCATGTTGGTGCACGGTTTAGTCGGGACTCTCAGGAGTCGAGATTAAATGGGTTTTTGGTGCACCGGGAGTAATAAAGGAATAATAGCATAACCACAGAGCGTAACTGCAAACGGTTATGAGTAGTTAGGATCGGCTCGTAGTGGCCCGCAAAATTAGGGAAGTAGCAGATCGTGAGCAATAACTGAACAACAATAGCAGAATATAAATAGGCAAGTAACGCCTAAAGGATGAGTCTTTTTCCTGCGAATAGAAGACCACCTTTTGTTTTCTCTACAATTTCCTCGTATTTCTATGAGTAGTCTATTTGTAATCTTTTTTCTTTCCTGCATTTACTGCTTTTCTTAGGAGTAGCTTTAGAGTTAACTTTATAGAGTCAGTATGCCCCAAAGGCACACTCTATTTTGTATAAGTTTTCAAATCTAATATCAATATATAAAGGTATTCGGCTCTTCTGCCGACCCAACCACTGTGCATCTCATTCATTCGGCTCATTCAGCCAAACCCAGTCTACAGTGAAGGTTTTTTGAACTCGGCTGATCCGATCCCTCATCAGCTAAATCGCTTGATTCGTTGGATGGCACAAACTTCGAGGGTCACTACATGAAGCCGTATTTAATCCCTGCATGTTTCTCTAGGGAAACCTTTGACCGGGTCGAGGATTGAGGAATTCGGCTCATAGGGTTTCCCTAGGGATTAAATACGGCTCATATATATATATATATATATATATATATATATAGGGAGAAAGAAATAAGCTAGAATACTATTGATAGCAAAAGGATTTCCACTATCAATTTATTTTCGATGACGAGGCCTCCAAATTGTTAATCAACATCGTTGAATATGATGTATACCACTTGAAATATTTAAGAATCAAATTTCGAATGTTTTCAACATCATTGACCTAATGATCAAAGAGATACAAAATTTATAATTTTAGTGGTCAATATGAGAGATTTGCTCATTTAACGATGTAAAGGGATCCAAATCAATTGAATTTTTGTTATAAAATATTTTAAACTAGTTAAAATAATATGTACACTCTCAATCTAGATTACATGAATCATATTATCACCTTTTGAATTATATTTATTTTTAGTTATTTATTTTTTTGTCCATTTGATGGGTAAGGGAATAATATCGAAAAAACATTAATTTAGATTTTCTTATACTTCCAATGAAGCTCGTTTAGTACCAATACACACACACACACACACACACACACACACACACACACAGTGATCTCATTTCAATATTATTTTCTTCAACTACTGCGGTTAAAATTATAGTCAATTCTGGTAAAATCCCAATTGTTAAAGTTTGACCTCCTTATATATGTGTAATTTTATTATAATTAAATTAAAATTCATTAAATTAAATCCTATATTGAAAACTACGTATGACTACAATTTCAGTAATATAACAAACATGCACATACAATATATATTTATATAAAATAAAATGCATTTAATTATAATCACATGCATCCACCATTCGAAGGAAGTTGCACTTTCAAATTTCAATTGCCTCGCCTTCGGCTGACGTGTTAGACGAGGTCCACCAAACTTCTACATACCTAAAGGTTTCAAATTCCCTGTAAGATCTCGACACGTGGTAGAACCCGGTTAGTTGCCGTGGGGTTTAGAAACCGCGTAACGGGGACCTAGTCGTACCAGGGGCGCAAAAACATGTACATGGTAATAGTTTTTCGGGGCCAACACAGTGTTTAATTTAGGAAAAATTATAAAATACGTTAGCTATATATTCATCGACCAATCAAATTTTTTTTTTACCCATCCCGAATTATTAGAAAAATATTTTTATTATATTTTTTTTTCTCTAATAAGAAAATATAATTAGTTGGTTATAAATAAATGATGGGGTGTGACTGCTACATATTAGAATTTCTCTTAATTGAGAGTTTGATTTTGAGTTCAAAGTTAGGTGCATTTAACAGAGGCGGAGACCCCAGCGTTATTTTCCATTAATACCCACGCAAGTGCTTGGACATGTTATTAGAGTAAAGTTATTATATTATCGGAAATATATAGGATTTGGTACTTTCGATTTTTTGGTTGTTAGATCAAACCCTTTAATTATTTTTAATTTTTGAATTAATACTATCATCCTGTTGGAACCACTCAATCTTGGACGTACTATTCAACCGGTTAACCCTGGGGGGACCGCAATCATTCCAACCGTATAATTCTTAATTCAAGGATTAAAATATCGGAAGCATCAAATTACTCTATACTTCCGATAGTATAGTAGTTCTACACATGTTATTATTATTGTTATTTGTTATTATTACGGAAGAGTTACTGAGATATTTTTAATAATATCAAGTATTTTGTGCTATTAAAATTTTCATCATTAGTAATAATTTAAAAAACCCCCTCTGTGGTTTCATGTTTTCTCAAAAACCCCCATGTGGTTTAAAGTGTATCAGGTTAGTACCCTGTGGTTTCTTACTTTATCAAGTTAGTACCCTGTGGTTTGAAGTGTATCAAGTTAGTACCCTATGGTTTTGCATTTTTTTTTTTTTTTTTTTTTGAGAGATAGGTGACGCATTCTTGCTTGGCTATTGCGTTTTTGAAATAAACTTAGCTAGAAATGTGAATCGACTGGGATTCGAGCAGGGGTCAGTGCAAGCCATGATGTTTTATTACTTCTTTCTAGGGATGGTTGGTTGGGGAGATCTTATATTCTTTCCATCCAGGAAACTTATTCTCCTACTTTGTCTGATTAAGTTTTTCCTAGTTTTTGATTAATTTTATTTCTTAGATCATATATTATTCTATCAATCATTCAGTTAGAAAGACAATCATTAAATTTTAGGTGACTACTATCATCACAATCCTATAATTTATTTCATTTAGAAATAAGTTTAGCTGGAAACGTGAATCAACTAGAATTCGAACTTGAGACCTCGAGTACCAACCATTAAGTCTTGTGCCACTTGCTCTAGGGATGGTTGGTAATCCGAATACTATTAAAATATTCTAGCACAATTCATTATGGCAAATAAGTACTATTTGTACATTCTAATTATTGTGTATATCTTATATCCATCTGTGTGGAGTATTTTTATTAGTTACATCCACCAATTGGACAAGTGGGATGGATCCATTTTAAAGTGTATGAGTAGTATCACTCTTATTAATATTATCTATATCTATGCATATGCATTATTTCTCCTAAAATTTGTCACATGACAACTTTTTTTTCATAGTTGAGTATGAACTCCATCCCGAATTAGCTGAAGTCCTTTTTCTTCCTCTTCCTTCGATTGTTACTTTCGTTTATGGACAAGATAAATCCCACCCCGCATCATTGCTTCTTTTATCGCCGCTTTCTCTTCTTTTTTTTTTTGATGTTTTTATTTTTTTTAAAATTATTTACCCATTGCATCGCAAGGGTTACTACGCTAGTTATCATTATTTTGGGAGTAGATTATTGTTAAGTTGAATTATGGGATTAGTGGTTATCAACATGTGTAAATCTTATATTCTTTCCATCCAAGGCTTCTATTCTCTACTTGTCTGATTAATTTTTTTATATTAAAATTTCTTTAGATTTTTATTTAGAGCTATCTACTACTGGTACACTCTAAAATAAAATATACATCTCACAGTATCCTCATCCAAAAAGCTACTTGAATTTGTGAACAGTGTAAGATCTATACTCTTTTTTTAAGGATGTATAAAGAGAATTTTTCATATATTTAAGAATTTCTTGGGTAACATGTATATATGGATAGTCTATATACTAATACTACGCCAAGATTGCGACTTGGTCTATCTCTGCAATCTTGGCACTCTCGGTTCTCGAATTTCTAAACTTTTACATATTGGTCAGGATAAGTAAAAATATCTAATTTCATTATTGTTGATACCAATAAAAATACCACGTGAAAAATTTACGCTCGACTCGCTAAGGATTCTAAAACCTGACATGTGCGCCGGGAGCACAAAATAAATCACAGCGTAACCGCAAACAATTTGACCGATTAGGATCGGCTTGTGGTGGCCGCGAAATTAGGAAAGTGGTCGATCGTGTACATAAGAATAATGAGTGGAGTATAAATAGGCGAGTAACACCTAGAAGAGAGGTTTTTTCCAACGAGCGAATACCACCTTTTTATTTCCACGCATTTTCCTTACTTTTATAGTAGTAGTAGTCTATCGTAATCTTTCTTTTCCTACATTTATTGTCTTTCGTTCCTGCCGATTAATCCCTCTCCGATGGCAAAAATAATTCGGATTCATTCTCTACGCCCTCTTCGACTCCTCGAATATTTGTATTTGTTAAATTCGAAGGATCATTTTACGTTGAATGCGATTTTTTTTTGCCTATATAATATGCCTCTATAAAATTTTTATTTCTCTGCGGGTGCTATTTTCTTCTTTGATTTGATTTCCACCTTTCATTTTTGTTTTAATTTGAATTTTAATTTTAATTTGGCTATCCATTATTTTTTTAAAAAAGACTAAATAATTTTATAGTCTCAGAAAATTGACTATCTGTGTACACCTGATCCGTTATTTGTGTACAACTGATCCGTGATTGATTGTTTCAACTTTTATAAGTTCTCTGATTTAATTTTTCTGTATATAATTTTTCTTTTTTGCCTTCAAATTTGTTGTTGCTGTGAATAATTTAGAAATTTATTTTTTCCCCGGATCCTGATCATAATGCTATTATATATAATATAATCTAATTTGGTTGCCAATTTAGAAATAATTTTACAATAATTATTTAAGAAATTTCTTTTTTGTACTAATCATAATGCTTTTATATAAGAGGGAGCATTTGGACTCTAGCAACTTGGAAAAGTTTGCAAAAGAGCCTTTCAAAATAGCTACTAGAGTTCACCTTAAATATACAGCAGAATTGCTCTCTCTCTCTCTCGAAATATACTTCACAGTTTGTCCTTACTTGGCCTTCCTGCGGAGAGAAAGATAATAGCAGAACTAAATATGAAAGCAAGGGGAAGGATCAAAATTCGGGCTGAGACGGAGCAAGTAGATATATTTTTCTTTAACATCACTGTTGTCCGCCATTACTGGGCCTCCTGTAAGGCACGTAGCGGTGATCTTTGGAAGCATTCTTCTTTCTCCTCTTCTCAATATACGCGTCGAGCTTTCCTCGCTTTCCTCCTTCCTGCGAATACAATAGGGAGATAGACGAAGCAAGCGATAAGGACAAATATTTAATTTTGAGAAATCAAAAAGAATCAAAATCTATGTTCCGTAGAATGGAATATACCTTGAGCTCATTGTACTTCTTTATTATCTTCCTTTCTCGAATTTCAGCTGCCAAACCAAAATAATAAAGTCAGATTTTGCAGGTTTGTATGAACAAATGCAGTAGCAAGAAGGTTTGTGTACTTCAATGTGTATGTGTGTGTGTGTGTGTGTGTGTATAGAGAGAGAGGGAGAGAGAGAAACATTTCTTCAGGTAATATGGCTGTTTCCCGTGCTTTGCTGCCTCTCTTTCCTTCTTTATGTGCTCCGACAAAATTTCAGATTCAACATTCTTCCGAGGAACCGACTTCAGCTGCTTATCCTGAAGATGTCAAATGGCATCGATTAAACATGAGCTTCGTATACGAAAATTAACAGGTAGAGTCGATGAAGAGGGATAAATAAAACATCTATCAATGTTTTCCTTGTCCCTAGGTTTTTCCATGATTTGAAAGCCCGAATGATTCAATGAGCCTCAGCAACTAATAATGTAAAATAACTTCTTAGTGACTTGACATTTCAGTTGCATGGCTAGTTCCTTGTCACATAATTTTTTCCAGCAAGAAATTCAGTACAAATTCACGAAGTTTAGATCAATTCGCAAGCAAACATAAAAGCCTTCTCAACATGGAAAATGATCGAGCCAAGTCTACGTATTTAAGGACATGCTTCTAGGATAAGAATGGAAGAACATTGACAAATGGAATACATTGTTCAGGTTTGAGGTTTGAAGGTGCTTAGCATTTATATTTTTGGTTTAGTCTATTCAGAAAGACAGACTGAAAGGACACAAATGATTTGGAAAGAATAGTACTTGATTACTAATATATTGAAGATACACTTAGTTGCACAGATTTTTGTAAAATCAAATAAATGGGCGATTTATGATTTATGAAATAAACAGGAAAACAACCCAAACACAGATTAAGATGGGATCTGGAAAATAATTTCCTTTCAGATACGAAGCAACATAGAACATTGAAATGATTGACAAAGAAGCATACAAAACCAAAGAAAAAACTTGAAAATGATATTTATTGATTTAAACAACACTAATAAACAATCCAAAATATTAATGTTATACGTTTCAGAAAGGACATGCCTAATTTGTCCATGAAGATTTTGCAAGATGGAGCAACGACTATGGAGTCACAGACAGATAAATTAACCACCCTCTTCCCCAGCTGGATGCTACCTTATGTCAACAGATATAGCATCACAAATCCCCAGTCTATCTAATTTAGTCATTCCTTATCCCAATTCTTTTTTGAAGACCAGCAATATCAAGAGTTATTATATCATGATGCCATTATGATCCAATAAACAGAACTAAATATTGGAGAAGATACTACGTCTGAGATGTGAAGACTTACAATCCAAGAGATATGATTCTTTAATTCCGTGACAACATTAGGATCTTTTGACTTCTTAATTAGCTTTTGCAGTTTCTGCAAACATTACAACATTGTAACATTGTTACAGCAGGAAAAAAATTTAAAGTCGCTTAAATTAAACAAAACAATTTCTACAACAAACATTATATCTAACAAAGACAATAGATTACCTGTTTCTCAGCAGGAAGTTCGACCTCAAACAAGAAATCGTATCTTTTTCTGAATCTGAATTCAATCAAGAATCCATGTTAATACACTTCCCAGAAAGAATAAGGTTTTCAAATCAAACACTTAATAGTCGTTTTGGCCTAGCTTCTGGCAACAACTTCTATACTCTACGGAACAAAAGCATCTCAAAATAGGCACTTAACTAATAAAGGTCTAGTTAAAGGTCTAGCGATTTTGCTGCGATTGAAAATTGATGAGCCTCGTGGCCCAAAACAAAGTTCATTTTTAAGCTTCTATTTCAACTAGACCTTTTGAGAAGACTTCAAGGACAAAGTAATTAGTGCTTCTTCAATAGCTCTATTGAAATAGCATCCTACTGTTCCATCGGAGCCAAACTGCAAATAGGATTAAAATGAACTCTTCAAAAGCAGCAGAAGTCCTACGTATAGAAACATGAACCAGTCAATACACTGCTCTCTGACCTCAAAAATGTCTATAGTTATGCTGTCTGATGACTAAATAGTTCATATTGCAAGATGTGCCACAATAGGTCATTATGTGTAAAAACTATTACGCAAACTGCTTTTGAGTTAGTTGAAAAATCTTCTCCTAAATCCGGTCTTAATCATACGTAATAAGAAGCTTGTTTATAAGACATAATAACCACATAGAAGCAATATATTCTGGTCGTTATGAATGGCATCCGTCTAATCATGCTGTTGCTTGAATTATGTCATTACGTACGGTTTAAAAAATAAAAAACACCACGATAGCCAGCTTCAGCAGCATATTAAGATATATTAAGCAAGCCCTAATATGCAAATAAGAATTATACCCTTCTTTATCAAGAGTTCCACATAAAGATTCGAATCTTGGATCGCGTACGACCTAGAAGAAAATATGTGGTGTTAGAAAATATCATCAATCCTGCTTTTAAGGATTCATCTACTTAGGTGTGCAAAAAATGTGATATTGGAATTCACTGCCACATCGACAATATTGTTAAGGAACATATAAAATTGCTTGCTCAGATGTAAAGAAATTTGAGCAAAAAAGTTCTAATATGTTCAGGACATGAAAAAAAAAATACAATATAACACGGGCTAGTTATAGTTCCACTTTGGAGCAGTCAGCCCACTTTGTTCCAGAAAATCATGTATACATGTTAAGTGTTTAAAATTTGTCAAGATATAATTGTGACTTTCTAAGAAGAAATCAATCATATAAGAATGAGACAGATCAATGCAAAAAGTTAGACATAGATCAATACAAAAAGTGCTCAATTTATGGTGAATTAAGTTATTTGTTTCTTTCTCACTTTCCAGAAAGTATTGGAGAAAATAATGAACAATACCACACTGGACTCATTAAGTTCCTGTCATATTCTTATTCAAGCATTTAGTATCTACATGTTGATATTACTTTAAGAGTCGCTTATACTGCATTAACTAAGAAGTCAAGCCAACAAGTTGGCCAACCTGATAGACCTTCTATCCCTCAAGCTTGCATCCTACGATGCACATATATCATAAGAAAGTAGTGAAAAATTTTCCATACAGAAGTTTAAAAGAATAGCTGAAAAAGAGTATTCACAATAGGTTACCAAAAGGCACAGTCATGACAGCAAGGAAGAATAGTTTTTAGGTGCTACCAAACAACATGCTAGCATGACACGTGTCATATCAGCACAATGTTTCCGAAAAACTTGTCCAAGTGTAGAGATAAATGAGTGTTGCAGTGGTTTAGGGAAGCTACTCGGCATTCATTGCTGCACTTCTAATTTGAAATAGATAAACAAGGATGGGGTGGAGGATGCCATAAAATAGGTGTGTTTGGAATTATTCTCTCGACTTTCTCCAAGCTGTCATTCATATATGTTCCTTCTGATCTTCAAGCACATTTGAAAAAATTTGCGTATTCATCCATACTTGTTATTGTAATAGGATGGGCAAATGTGCAACTGCACAGGCGGTTGAGGAAACTATACTGTCAGACAATGCTCATCAAGACCTGCCAAACCATGCAGTGCCAACAACTTCAAGTGCCCACCTTCAAGTGTAAGGGACAACTTGAGTGCTAGGCAATGAAGGGTTAAATTTAATTTGCATTTATTTAAACATTACAATTGATTCATTATTATTATGTTGTCTATGAAATTTGAACCTAATGTGGCCAAACCCGAAAAACTCTAGGACATGACAATTAAATATTACCCAGTTATGTCAAGTTACTATAATGAAAGTAAGGCAAAAGAGAAGAACTTTTGAGTACTTGAGTAAACGCTGTTTCCTAAGCTATTGCCTAGTTGCCTGGGCAAGTACCTTGGCTCCAAGAAGGTATCAAGAGTGCCTAAGCCATTTGACAGCCACGTTTTCAACTTTAAGAAACGGAATGCTTGGAAAAAAAAAGCTCATTTAGCATGTTTAGTCAATTCAAAGTCAGAAGACTCAGAACATCAATAAAGATATCCATTAACAAATCCACCATTGATGCTGCCAGAAAAGTTATGATATCAAATACTGTGACTTTTGACAGCGAGAGAAATATATAAGAAAATGTCAAACACAATAATGGAAAACAATGTGGCCCACCAAATTGCACCTCCCAAATTCTTTCCTCTCAATTTCTTTATAAATGGAATATTTTCTTTATCCTCTAATCTACTCAAATAATTGATAAATACCTGAAGTACAATTTAAAAATGCAAATTGATATGAATAGTAATGCAAGTCGATATTCCTTGCAGCAAATTATGAAATTTTGCGAGAAAGCATTGATGGCAGCATACCTTTTTAGGCGCTTGGATGACTTCTCTAAACCTCTTTGTAGGCACCTTGCTGCTCACCTCCATTGGCCTGTTCATATATCACCAAAAGATTGTTCACATCCGTCAGCACCCATTACTCAAAACACAAACAGAAACATGACAATTATCAAAAGAACAATTTGAAAACATTTCGGACCTCTTCTTGTTTGCTCGACTAGTCTTCTGCTTCAGTTTCTGCTTACCGGGGAAGGCAGTGAGAGAGCCATCAGCACGAGCTCTCTGAAGATCCTCAAAGGGGATGTCAGCCAGTTGATTCTCTAACTCCAACTCTTCCTCTGACATCAATGCTGAATCCTAAAGAACAGAAAATTCGATCAGATGAGAATAAGAAAACAAAACCTCTAAGGTCTTTACCGGAGAGAATGAGTAACGTCGGAGACCTCTTCTTCTGAAGAGGGTTGTTTTTTCTCTTCTTCATCGCTTTCATTGGTGACGGTCAGCTTGTTTTTCCTTCCCATGATGGTAGTTCAGATGGCGAGGCTTCTATTTCTGTGATATTAAAGCAGAAAGAATACAGTGAACTCCGCTCCGCGCGAATGTTATTTTACAGCGAACTTTTCAAAAACTGAAACAAACAATTTAACCTACAAAAATCACCAGGTTAAGGGTATTAATGATAAACTAGTGCTGTAATTGTAATACTGTAATTTAATCCTCGAAATACTTTGCTACCAACATTACGATCTTTGCACTCTTTACCATCATACATCAAAACCAATCTAAATTAAATTGTAGTACCATTATAGTACCATCATACCATCAAGCAATCTCTAATTCACTTTCATATTACAAGCAGAATTACAATTCGAGACGAAACAGGCACCCATACTTATACACAACACAGGATCCATATAAATACTGATCATTAGAAGAAGAAGAGGAGAGTGATCGAGGGTTTCGTTCGAGGTTTTCGCGATCGGTTGAAGTGGGAGAGGCTCGGGTTGCGCGAGGGTTAGGGTAAGGGCTAAGGTTAGAGTTTGAGTTGCGTTGGGTCAAGTCGAATCAGGACGCTGATCTGACTGGAGATGACTAGAGATGTCCATGGGTAGGGATGTAAAACGGGCTGAGCGGCCTATGGGCCGCCCGGCCCGGCATGGCTGCCGCCCGGGTCTAGGCGCGACATGGGTACTGTAGATCCCGTGCCGGGCCGGCCTGACCAGGCATCAAGGGCCGTGCTGGGCCAGCAGAACTGAGCCCGTAGGCCCGGCACTGCACGACCCGCTACAGGTCTGGGCCGTGCCGGGCCGATGGTTTACGTGCGGCCCGGCATGGCACGGCCCGTTTGTGGGCCCTGCCTGCCGGGTCAGCACCATAGTTAGTTAATTCGGATTCGGCAAAAATTCGGTACGGGTATAATTCGGATAAAATTCGCCTTCTAATTTTTAAATTCATTGAAAAAAACGGCTAAAAAACGGATTTGCCAATTATTCGGATACGTGATTTATACGGATATTATACGTTCACCAATTAAAAATTCGGGATCAAAAATTCGGCTATTAAATTAAGTTTTCCTCTCAAGATTTATGCTATTAGCATATATACACATATTTTTTAAGAATTTAAGAATAAGAGATCAAGATAATCCATATTTAAATGTAAAATATAAAAGGTTCACATACAAACATAGTTAGAAACTAAATATAAGATGAAATTGGCACTTTGCATAGTGCATAACTGCATACTAGCATATCTAAATTCTAAAGACTAAACAGGAAACAAATAAAAGATACATAAAGTTCACTATTCCACATATAAGCATACATAAAAGCTTGAATAAAATTTGCATTAGAATCTGAGATTTGTGTGCAGGATTGGATTAAAATAAGTTGCCTAGTTGGCTAGAAAGAGCACCACAAGGCTCCATCAAAATATATTTGAGGTTCTGAACTTGCTGGTCTTATTAATTAAAATTATTTAGCTCTATGTTTGGGTCCTCTTTGTGCATAACAGAGAATGGACTAAAAGCACTAGAGCCATTTGTGTATAAAAAAGTATCCATCAGATGGACTACTAAAAGCTTCCAACTTTTGCTTTGAAGAATGAAAACTCAAATCGTACTTGGTTTATCGTTGGATAGCGGAAGCGGAAGAGGAAGAGGCGACGAGGAGGGTTTCGATTTCTGAAGAGAGTGAAGAAGTCCCGATCAGCCGATCTTCGATTTCTGAAGAGGAGGGCTTCCGAGTTCCGATGGCGTTCGGCGAGCGGCCGGAAGGAAGGAGGGGACCGCCGCAGGGGGCGGTGGCAGGGCCGGCCGCACCGCCGCAGGGGGCCGAGAAGTTAGGGCAAATCCTTTTTTGGGGAGGGGTGGGGGTGGGAGTCTCGTGGGAGGGGACCGAGGGGGCGACGCTTTTCAGATTTCAATTTTCGGAAAGGACACCTCTTTTTTTTTTTTTTGTTTTGGCTACAGGGAAGATTCCTGTTTTGGGTCACCGCGAGGCCCACAGTCCGCTGGCAGTGGCAGAGACGCAGACTCACAGGCCGCAGCAAAAGGGCCGTTTTTTTTGGCCGAATTATTCACGAATCACGTTTAATTCGCGAATAATTAATTTTGCTCAAAAAATCGCGAATTTTTCTGAATATTTGGCAAAAATTCGAAAATGGCATTTTTAAACGGCATTTTAAAAATTCGCGAATTATTCGCGAAAAAAAAATTTTTTTAAAAAAAAATACAAACTATGATTACTACACACTTTATATATTTTTTGTGATTATTTTTTAAATATCAATTTTCCTTCAAATAATAAAAAATATAAAAAATATTGAATAAAAGAGTTCTCAAAAAGTTGGATATAATTGTGTAAAGTAAAAGTTATAAGTCAAATTTATAATTTAAAAAGAATTATTTTTTTTTTGTAAAAATATAAATTTCTGAATAAAAATATTGTAGAAGAAATAAAAAAAAAAAAAGAAATTGGCTAGAAGCGGCACGAAGTCCAGCCCAGATTAAATAATCAAATCGGGCCGGGCCGATCCTTGGCCCGAATTGGCCCGAAAAATGTGGGCCTTGTCAGTCCGACACGGCCCACATTATATTCTTACCTTTAGGCCCGTTTGGGTGGCGGATAAAGCGATGATAAGCTTTCGTTATCGCCATTATTCGTAATATGATTAAATTTAGTAGGAATATTTTATCACGATCGAAGCTTGCTATTTTCGGTTATTCGGAATAACAAGATATTTGCTATTCCACCATTTTGGTGGAATAGCGCTATTCAATGCTTAATTTCAAACTTAATTAAAACTTTAAATTGAATTAAAATTAAATTATATAAATATAATATAATATGTTACATATTATAATACATTATTTTTATTATAAAATTATTAATTGTATTATATTAATACATATTATTTATATTTAAATATTATAATAAATTCTTTTTATTAGATTTAAGTTTAAGTAGAATTTTTCAAAAATTTATAAATTTATTATTAAAAATTATTTTTATTAATTTTTCCCACCCCTATTCTTATTTTAAAAATTTTAAAAATTAAAATTTCAATTTTTAAAATTTATAATTTATAATTTCAAAATTAAAGTTTATAATTATAAATTAAAATTTTAATATTTAAATTTAAATTTTAATATTTTCAAAATTTCAAATTTTAAATTTTAATATTTTATATTTTTCAAATTTAAATTTGATCTTAAATTTGAAATTTGAAATTTAAAATTTAAAAATTTAAATTTAAAATTTTAGATTTTAAATTTCAAATTTTGAAATTTCAAAGTTAAAATTTTAAATTTAAAAATTTTAAAAATCAATTTTAAAAATATTTAATAGAATAATATTATTATTTTTTATTTATAAAATCTACTATACCTTTCTTATTCTATCTTACCTAACCAAACGCTATTTTTTTTTAATTCCAGAAATAACCCAATTTTCATCCAAACGCAAAATTGATCTAATTCCCACTTATCCCTCAATTTATATCTATACCTGGAATAGCTACTTTTTGCTTATCCCCAACCAAACGATACCATTTGGATTGGGGATAAGGGGTAGAGTAGCCCCTTATCTCCCCATTTATACCCAAATGTTAATTTTTTATTCGAGAATTGTAGTTCTCGTATACCTGAAGTAAGCTGGTATAACTATCCCCACCAACATCTCCATTTTCTATACAAAACTATCCACTATTTTTCTTACTCCATATTATCTATCCAAAAGCTATTTTTCTTATCTCCGGTAACAATCCAATTTCTATCCAAACGCTATTTTTCTTATCCCTATACTTGCATCTATTCCTAATATAATTAATTCTTACTTATACCCGAACCAATTTCTAGAGTTCGTAATTAAGCGGCATTTAGATCGAGTTATCTAAAATTTTTAGATATTGAGAGATTAAGAAAAATTTTATTCATAGTAATTTGATTATTATTAGTTGCATAATTCGTGCATTTGTTTCGCATAGTTATTATATCATTAAAGATTTTAGATATTTGGTTTAACTGTAAAATTCTAATAATGTACACAATAATATAAACCATTATTAAAAATTACTATTATACTAACAAATTTTATTTACTTACTTATTCGACGTTTGAATTAAAAAATGAATTCCAAATCTAAATTTCACTCAAAAATTTCAATTCAAAAATCTGAATTTGAGTTAAAAATCAGATTTTAAATTTTAAATTCAAACTCAAAATCATAATTTAAAATTTAAATTTAGATTTGAATTTAAAATTTGAACTTAATTTTGAAATTGATTCATAATTTGAATTTGAAATTAAAGTGTAGATTCAAAATTAGATTTGAATTTAAAATTTGAATTCAAAATTTGAATTTAAATTTTAAATTTGAATTTAAATCTTGAATTTGAATATTAAATTTGATTTAAAATTTAAAATTTTAATTTTAAAGTTGACTTTAAATCTAATTTGAATTTAAAATTTGAATTAAAATTTATCATTTAACTTTAAAATTTGAAATTAAAACATTATGTTGAATTTAAAATCTAAACTTAAATTGGAAATTAAATTCTAAATATTGATTTGAATTCATAATTTGAAATCTAAATTTCAATCTAAAATTTGAACGCAAAATTTGAATTTAAATTTAAATACATTTCGAAATCAAAATTTAAATCCGAATTGGAATCCAAAATCAAAATTTAAATTTGAATTTGATCCAAAATCAAATTTTTAATTGGAAATTTAAAATTAAATTAAAAATAGAGTACAAAATTTGAATTTAAATTTAAAAATTGAATTTAAAGAATGAAATTAAATCTAAATTTTCATTCAAATTGAAACCAAGAATAGTTTGAAAATTCTGAAAAAAACTACTCAGGTTACCTGCATTGGGAAATAGGCGATACTGGTCCCCCTCCATGTTAATAGGATTCTTCGTTTTGGGAGGCATTTTATTCTTTTTGAAGTTAAAAATTTCGAACCAAATTCGTATTCAATACTATATATCCGAGCACTATAATCTTTAATAATACGAGAAAGTAATTCAGTGCAGGTACCATGTACCCTATTAAGAGTAAAAAATGAAAATGAAAAAAAAAAAAAAGGAAAAAAATGTTAAAAGCACATATAACTACGAGTTTATCGAACTAACCTTTTTAGTTGATTTTTGTTTGTTTTGTTTTCTGTTTTCTTTTTCTCCCTTGTTTTGATTTTTTTGTTACCTCTTCTCGCTCTCTTTTTTCTACCGAGGGTTAAGGTGACTTCATTATGTAGTTTCGATTCATGAATGAAATGAATAGCGATCGATTTATTTCTCAAAAAAAAAAAAAAAACCTTTTTCTTTTTGGGATATTAACTAAAATACACTTCAAAATTTTAGAAATATATTATTTATCTCTCTATGACCAAATAGCCCTATTGATTTTTATAGTATTTTTTTAAAAAATAAATCTCCATTTCTCCTATAGGTTACTAATGTATATATGTTACTAATATATAGGATTGGGTCTTAAAAAGGTAGTTTAGTAATCTATAATCTATAAAAACTATGAAATCCCGTTCTCTACATCCACGTGGCGGGATTATGTTGTCTAACTTTTGTGGACCCTACATGTCATTCTAAGATTGTTAATTAATTAATTAATTAATCCTATTTTTAATTAACTTCTTCTCCTCTACCGCTTCGACTCCCGTTCCTTCGCGTTCCTCCGCTCGCCCCTAGACGCCGCTCCGTCTCCTGTTTCCTCTAAAGAGAGACGCGAAAATCCCACCAAATTTCCCAAAATCGCCCATAAGAGGAAACCCTAGGCGACGAATCCGACGATCCCGAAGCCTCCATAAGCTTCCCCATTTGTGTCTCCCTCTCTGCGCCCCTCGCAGGGCGTGATTTTGCGGGGTTCCGAGCTGGATCTCGCCCGTGGCCTCTGGATCTAGGGTTCCCGGGATGATGCTCTCGCTGCAGGGCGACGCGCGGCAGCAGCGGCTGCAGCCGCCGCCTCCGGCGGTTGCGCCGATGATCGGCTCCGGCGGGGTCGATTGGTTAGGGTTGAGTCGCGGCGCGGTCGTACAGGTGGAGGTGGCGAGTGGTTCGTTCCAGCTGCAGCCCCTGCTCGATGGTAGAGTCGATTTCAAGCCTTTGCAGAGTCAAAATCCGCTGGAAGGTGAGAAATTTTGGATCTTTTCTGCTCCGAGCTCGATTTAACAGCGAAAAGATCTAATTTTGGGAGTAGTAATTCCATGTTAAGAGTATGCAGTTTTTGAGTTCATTAGGTAGTGGATACAAAATTAGGCCTTGGGTATCTTTTATTCCTACAATAAATTGCGCAGCTTCTCTCTCATCAATACTTCCTCTATCAAGGGCAATATATGCCGTGGTGAGTTACTTAATACTCTGTGGAAAATAAACTTAGCTGAAAATTTGGATCTCGGATACCAACGACTAAGCCTTTTGCCACTTGCTCTAAGAACAGTTGGTTATTAATAATAAATTCAGAATGAATAAGAATCAGAATAAGGAAGGTCGATTCTGTTAAACATTTGGTTTTAAGGAATGCTTACAACTTCACTTTGAAATAAAGTTCGGTTTCGTACATCTAAATAGAAATGAAAATGTAATTTTTTCTGATCAAACAGCACGATAAATTATTATTCTGGTTTTCATTCCAACTTCTTTTTTTTTTCTTTTTTCTTTAACCTCCCTACTAAGCGTGCCCTTTATTGTCCTTATTCAAATGCAATTGATGCATTGTGGAATATTTTGGCACAGATTAGTTGTGCTTATCCAGAATATTTTCGGTCAAGCTAGGGCCTGGAATTGGATAAAGATTGGCACTAAATGTTACTTTGCTTAGAACAGCCAAAAAGATGGAGGTTATTAATTACAACCAACAAGTAATTGAGTAATTAGTAGTTTTAACAAAGTAATAATCATGGTTGCCGATGCACTGTTTTTGTCGTTTGAGGTGCTACAAACAAGGTGAGTAATTAGATATTAGATTAAAAATTTAAAAACACACACACATGGCCCCTCAAGTATTGGTCAAAGTTAGTGTGTTTCTTTTGGTTGTGGACTTTATTTATTTATTTATTTATTTTTAGCTCCGAGTGTGTGTTCGAACTTTACCTCCTCCGTGGGTCTCTACACATATGATCTCATTTTCAATTTTAGGATGTTCAAATCAACGACTTTGGACTGGTACTGCCAACCTGTGAAGAATGGGGTGTAGGCGAAATCGGCGGAGAATGCCTTCGACGTCTATACTCCGTGCGGCATTGATACTTTGGTGGTCTGCATCTCCCATTTGGCTCTCTTTGGTGTATCCTTTTATCGAATATGGAGGACTACAAGGGATTTAGCCGTTCGAAGATACTGCTTGCGGTCGAAGTTGTACAATTACTTCTTGGGGGTTCTTGCGGCATACTGCACGGCTGAGCTATTTTACAGGCTGGTTATGAGATTGTCTATCTTCAATCTTGATGGGCAATCCGGTCTCGCTGTTTTTGAGGTGAGATTACTTTGATTATTTGTCGGAACATTTAGTTGTTGTTGATTGAGAGGCATGTGTTTGATTCCAAACTGATAGTTAAAGCGTCGGATTTGAGAGATGCTCATTTTGGATCTTTTCTGCTCCGAGCTCGATTTAACAGCAAAAAGATCTAATTTTGGAAGTAGTAATTCCATGTTAAGAGTATGCAGTTTTTGAGTTCATTAGGTAGTGGATACAAAATTAGGCCCTGGGTACTTTTTATTCCTACAATAAATTCTTCTTTTAGGTTCAATATCTAGGAATATGGATGATTTGATATATATATATATATATATATATATATATATATATATATATATATATATATATATATATATATAATTGAAAGCTTCATCTCTCTACTATAAAACTTTGGTCATTAACTTTGTCGACGAGTTCATACATTTTGGTTAATACATCATATGTTGTATGGACTTTTGGATAGCATATTATAGTGTTGTCTTGCGTGCTTCTTCGAACTTTGGGGAATGTATTTTTTGTTTTGATTAGTGCAATTACTTGTGATATTAGTATAAAGGAACCTTATTCATGCAGGAACTCTGAATGGTGAAGATCCCGCATCTTTCAAGAGGCCAGTGCATGTTGAAATAGATTCTTCAGATGAATCTGAAGGTAGATGTTTTTAGTCTTCCTTCTCCTCTGTGTCTAGCGTTTGAGGAAGTTTCTTGCTAATTTTTCTTCTCTTCAATCAATTAAGAATACTAACCATTTTTTTGGATGGTTTTTAGTGCCCAATATTGAACTGACCCCGATTCGGGAATCTATGTGTATTCCAAGTGTAGTATATTGCAGCCTGGTCTTTGTTGGCAGATGGTGTGATCACATTTGCATGCATCCTTTTCATTATTCAATATAATATTCTTCTTAAGCCCTTAAAACTTACTACGTGAGAGTTCATCTACCAGAAAAGAAATGAATTTTGCTGGTGCCTGAGAAAACTTTTTCTTTATTTTTTCTAAAAAATCGGCAAGGTTTTTTTAAAATTTTTTAATAAGAGTCACATTGTCCAACACCTATCTGAGTGCGTAGTGGGAGAAACGAGAAGAAGTTCATCAATTCAAATTGGTGGTGCTTCTTTTGATCCTCTAAAATAAAATTGTTCCCGTTTTTATTAGGTTTTATTGAGGATCAAAGTCAGGCTTCTGGAAAGTCGAATGGAAAGGCACCAAAGAAGGTCCCACTTGATAGTCTGAAAACTGGTGGAAAGGCTTCAAATTTGGCCTCTGCTGGTAAAGGTGTGAAGATAACTTCATTTGTTTTCCATCACCTTCGCTTATTTTCTTTGGATCACTAACATGCTTGGTGACATTATCTTAATGCCTTTTCCCAATGAACAGTTTGTGTTTTCTTTATTTTCTGTTCTTTTTCATAGGTGACTTAGGCAAAGGGGGAAAATCTTTTAATGCAGGGAAGGCTGAGGGAAAACGATCGCTACCGCATGCAAAGCCTCCTACAGCAGAGGTAGATCTGAAGTTAGAGCTAGGTCAGTCCTTTCTCTTACTAAGTGTCCTTTTTCGAGCCTAATTCGAACGAGCCGAGTAATACTCAAGCTCGGCTTGAAATGAATTTCAAACCTTTTATAGAATATGGAGGACTACAAGGGATTTAGCCGTTCGAAGATACTGCTTGCGGTCGAAGTTGTACAATTACTTCTTGGGGGTTCTTGCGGCATACTGCACGGCCGAGCCACTTTACAGGCTGGTCATGAGATTGTCGATCTTCAATCTTGATGGGCAATCCAGTCTCGCTGTTCATCCATCACATATATATATATATATATATATATATATATATATATATATACCTAATTCGAACGAGCCGAGTAATACTCAAGCTCGGCTTGAAATGAATTTCAAGTCTTTTTTGTGTTCAAGATTGGCTCATTTAATTTCGAGTCGAGCTTGAGCGAGCCATATATCGAGTCGAACACGAGTCGAACGCGAGCCGGCTCACTCATTTGCCAGCCCTAGATACCGCGTGCTTTTAGGTCAAAGCTTCTTCAGGATATGATCATCACTCAACTAAATAAGTTTTAAGCCGTTGAATTTTAAGATAAGTTGATCACACAAATTTGGCTGATTTGATTCAAATCCTACATGTTCACTGATACGATGGATGAACAGACGGAGCGAATGGTTCAAAATAATTTGGGTGCTAGCTACATATGTATTTTATTTAAATAGTAATTGAAGTCTTTTTCTCTGAATTAGATATGCATACTCAGTAAATTAATCAGAAGAAGCTTTATACTAACAAGAAAAATTCTTAAAGTATGTGGGATAGAGAGAAAAATTAGTATATCAAGTATATTTGGTTATTTCCTATTGTACAGTTATATGATCTCCGCTGAAGTAGGAATTCCAAATTATAACCATTTTTCAGAAAGGTTTCAGTTTACTCTGTTTGAGTTACATATTACCTTTGGATGTATCAATTTCCTCTTTGATCAATATGAAAATGAGCTTAAAAGTGTGGATTCAATCTGAGACTTTTACTGTCGTGGAAAATACTATAAAACAAATAGCAACTATCGAAATCAATAAATTTCATTCTGATTCAATAGTCTAAAATTGGTGAAACATGCCAATGTAGTTTTTGTTTGAAGAAACACCTGCTTTGTGCTACAGAGATAGCACTTACAAGTCGGGTCGGATCTAAACCTTAAAACGAATCCAAATTTTTGGAGCGGGCTCCAAAAAGTTAAACCGGTGTGTTCTGTATATTATTTTTTTGAATTGTTGTAATGGATTTTTTTTTACTATTTCTGTTTAAATTTATTTGACTATAAGTTCTGCAATTTATATATTATTCTAATTAATGTTGTAAGTTGCTGCTTTACTTGATTTTTGTATTACTGCAACCGCATATTTTTGGGGCAGCAGGTTAGTAACATTTCTTAGCCAACTTTTCCTGTTATTCCTATTTTATTCTTTCTTAAATTTTTTACTGACTATTATTTTTTCCTTTCAGCCAACTCTTGCATTCTTTCCACGGCTTCTACAGCTCTCAATTTTATTGTATCTATGGTCACTCCTGTTGCTGTTGAATTAACTGCTTATACTTTTATTTGTTTGTTACTTGAAATTTTTTTATTCTTTTATGTAATTACTATTTTGTCTTTAACTGTATATCATATTTTATATTTAAAATAGTTGCTATTTTTATTATTGTGGCGATAGCTGACAAAAAAAATGATATACTGCTATTTCTATTACTTTTTACTCCTAAATCTTATGTGTGTTTATTATATTTTATATTTTGAAGTTTTTCAAGTATGTCAGATTTTTTTTTATTTAAAGCCGCTAAATTACAACTGTTGTTGTTTAATTTTATCTTCAGCTGTTGTTTCCTTCTTTTACCTATTGTATGTAAGCAGATTAAATTGCTTTAAGTCCTCTCTATTTAGGAATTTGTGCATTGTTAGGATGTGTTGTCTTATTTTTTTTATTGGCAAACTTATGAGGTATTCTTTAGATTTTTTGTTTCTTTTAAATCATTATATGTCTTCGAGTCTCGACAAAGAAAAATTTTTGCTACAACAATATTTGCCCGCTGCATCGCGCGGGGTCACTGCACTAGTTTCAAATTAAATTTGAACACTGTGAATAGTTGCAGAGGGTAAATAAGAAAAATGATCCCTTGTTATTTTCCATATCTTGTGAGACATTTCAATATTAATTATGCGAAACTTCATATACTTAAAAGAGAATCCCATATCTTAATGTGTATCTTCTCTAGTACTCTATTAATTGTTCCTTTACGCTACTTATTGCATGCTACCATAATCTTCGTTTACAAACGAACAAATTACGTATGGTTCACATAATTGCTACTAACCTTTGGATCAAATACTATTCCACCTACCACCACCTACCATCATCATCTCAACCCTACATCTCTCTATCCAATGGCTAAAAAGTCAAAAGCACCACTCTCTTGGTACTTTTGAGAGTATTCTAGCTCAACTCTCTCTCTCTCTCTCTCTCTCTCTATATATATATAGAGAGAGAGAGAGAGAGAGAGATGAGCCAGAATGCTATTGATAGCAAACCGGTACTTTTGCCACTCATTTGTTTTCGATGATGGAGCCTCCAAATTTATGATCGGCACCGTTTAATATGATCTATACAATTTGAAGTATTTAGAAATCAAATTTCATATATTTTCGATATTGTTCTCTTATCCATCGAGTGGATATAAAAATGAACGGCTGAAAATGAATATTCTTAAAAAAATGATGGTAGGTTGAAACCCTTTGATCATTATGCAAATGATATCGAAAAAATTTGAAATTTAATTTCTAAATACTTCAAATTGTATAGATCATGTTCGATCGATCGTCGATTTGGAGGCGCCATCATCGAAAATAAATTGGTGTCAAAAGTACAGGTTTGCTATCGATAGCATTCTAGCTCAACTATATATATATATATATATATATATATATATATGGGCTAGGGCTACTATCATATTAAAAGGATAGGACCACTTGTCCTATCAAGTTTTTAACCTTGGATGAGAAATTGTAGGCGCTACTATCCTTTTAATAGGATAGGAAGACTTTTTAGCCTTTGGATCAATTCTTTTCATTATTTCTAACCATTGGATTAAATACTATAACCCAAATGGGGACCACTCAACCCTAGGGGGATCATTCAACTCAAACCGACTAATATCATCCTAACCCTACAATTTCTCATCCAGGTTAAAAACTTGATAGGACAAGTCTCTATCCTATTAATATGATAGTAGCCCTAGGTAGCATATATATATATATATATATATATATATATATATATATATATATATATATATATATATATATATATATATATATAGTAGAGCTAGAATACTTTTACAAGTATCACTTAAGTGGTGCTTGTGTGTTTTTAGCCCTTGGATGGAGAGATGTGAGGCTGAAATGATGGTGGTAGATGGTGGTAGGTGGTGGTAGGTGGAATAGTGTTTGATCCAAGGATTATTAATAGTCAAAAAGTAGATCCAATGGCTAAAAAACTAATAGCACCATGGAGGTGATACTTGTAAAAGTATCATAGCTCAACTCTATATATATATATATTGTTATACTTATATTTAACAATTATTTCGATCATTGACTAATTAATTTCTTGTTTTCAATGGTTTATGATGTAGTTTGATACCACATTTTCAAGCATGCCCGCTCGTTCAAACATAGTTTTCTATTACATCCTTCTCTCAATAATTAAGAAAAGTATATATATGCATGGTTGTTCTCCTTTCAATATCATGCCCATATATATATATATATAATAATATTTAAATATTACGCATGTGCTAAGTGCTATTCGATCACCATGGCATGTTGAAAATCAACTATTTAATTGGCCGGTGATTGAAATAATTAATAAGCATCCTTTATTAAATAAATTTGCAATGATCGATATCAAACTGTTAAAAGCTTGTATATATTTAATTAGTTTTTTTTATTATTGTAATATATATTAATTGTTTGTTCTATCACATGTACTACTACTATATACCTTCCCTAATTAATTAATTATCCTTATTTTACTCAAAATTAGTTGTTGGTAATACATCGTTCCAATTGTAGTGTTTTGAAACTTTTATTCTTCTGTTAGTCGGTCACAATCAGATCAATATATAAAATCTAAAAAATCAATTCAACCCGAATTAATTAGTTTAAAGATAATATACAGTACGTGTTTCTTGCCACTTTAATTTCCTTATGTCCCTCTAATATCGACAAATACTAAAGATAATTAAGTTTTGTCACCTGAGCCAATTGCATGCCCTTGATTTTATATTAATGCACAAGTTAAAATAGGAGCATTTGTTCTCTCTCTCATCGATACATACACTACAATAAAAACGGTCTATAACGACACTTTTAAATATACGTACATGTCAAAAAATTGCTGCTAGCTAAAATTACCAACACTTTTAAAAAGTGTTGGTATATGTGCGGTCGCTAGGTATATAGTGACAGTTAAAGAGTGTCGGTATAACCTAAAAAAGTGCTGCTAATTTACCAACACTTATTTAAGCATTTAGCAACCACCGAAACTCTATCTCATTGCGGTGGAGGAGGATGACAGATCTTCGTCTAGAATTTCGATGGATTGTGTGAAGAGAAGAGAAGATGGAAATTGATTTTTCTTTTCGTTTGTAATCGGGCCAAATGGACTGGGTGTGGTGGGCTGAGTAGAGTAATCTTTTATTTTTGGTTGGATTAGGCTTTATATTTAGGCATTAGTAGATATTTTTTAAAGTTTTAGCATAAATGAGACACTTACTCAATAGTGTCCCAAACATGCGTTCCTATAACCTAATTCTGTTGTAGTGTTTTTCTCTCTTATTCGTCTTTCTTCTCTCTCTTCATCTCCCTCCCCCTTCTCCACCATTCTTTCGTCTTCCCTCCTCCTTCTCCACATGCTCCATGTCGATGTGGTGCTCCTCTCTGTTACCTCTCCCACATCTCTATTGACGCCAGCAACAACGATGCAATTTTGAATATACCGTAAATAGCAAATGTAAGACTAGCTAGGGATGTCAATGGTTATGGATATCCGAAATTTTATCCGAACTTGAACCTGAATGGAGAGGATATATCTGATGATAAATGGATATGAGTTCAGATATGGATATCAAAAATAAAAATTTGACGGATATAAATTCGGATATGGATTTTGACTATACCCGACCTGAACCCGAACCTGACTCGAACCTGAATTTATTTTGCATTATATATATATATATATATATATATATATATATATATATATATATATATATATATAAAGATTTGATGTTATATTTAAATTTATATTTTAGAAATTTAGATTTAATGTAATATATTTTTGAAATATTGAAAAAGAAATAATTGTTTCGGGTAATTCAAATTTTCGGGTTCGGGTTTGGATTTGAATTTTGGATTTTTGGTCGGGTTTGGGTTTGGATATGGACTTTTAAAATTTGTCGGGTTCGGGCTCGGGTTCGGGTTCTGGTCTTGGGTTTGGAGTCAGGTTCGGGTTCAGGTTTTTGAAAATCCGCCCAAAATCCGACTCGTTGACATCTTTCTGTAAGACTATGATAGAAGGCATGATCTGGGATAGAGATCATGGTGAGGATGCTGGAAGATTCAAGGATGATAAGGGGGTGCATTGGGGTGGAGAAGACAGCTACAAAGCATGCGGTAGTGGTGGAAAAAAGGCGAGGGTTGGGGAAGGAGGAGGGGGAGGAGGAAGGGGAATGGGGCGAGGGGGAAAATATATATTTCTTCTTCTCAGAAAGCCACCGCATGTCACACCCGCTATAAGTGTAACATACCGAACTTCTAAAGTTATAAAGTTACGGTGTATGTTAGTTAGGAACGCCATTTGAATGGTTCTTGCGAACTTCGGGAGCATTCGGGTGTTTTCGGTACGCATCGAGCGCAAAAACGGAACCCGAAAAGCTATGGTTGGACCTTGGTCGAAGTACGGCAAGGCGTGGATGAAAAGATGGTTTGAACGTGCTCGAAAACATGTGTTGGGAGTCTCGATGCGATTTGAGGTGAATCGAAGACCCACTGAGCAAAAACGAGCTAAAACAGACCAAAATTGACGAAAATGCTGAAATTTTGGCTAAGTCTGGAAGTGCAGAATTTTTGGATCTACAGGGTCCGATCCCTCAAGCCAAGGACCGGTCCCCGAAGCCCGAAAATGCCCAGAATGAGCAGGGGCAAGGTGGTAAATTGAGGAGTGTTGGCTTATAAAGAGGCCTTAACCCCTTCTCGTTCTTCCTCCTCATTCCATACACAACACACACACATTTGGGGTAGGGAGAGAGAGAGAGGCTCTCTCCTCTTTCTTGATTACTCTCTCATCTCTCTAAATCCATCTCTCAAATTTGGATGGTTGGTGGAGAAGGACCTTGCGAACGCGTGGGAGGCGACGGTTCGAGCCCTCGTGCGCCCATTTGAGCGGGGTGCTTTCGTCTCGGCGTTCAGATTTCGGTAAGTGTTTAGGATTTGGTTAAATCCTTTATGCTTAGTATTCTAATGGTCTTTAGAGTTATTGTAGCATGTTTCTTCATTTGATTTTGGCCTATTTGGAGGTTATTTTCATGCTAGGGTTAGTAATGGGTTTTGCTATCTAGTTGGGTTTGATCTAAATTGAACCTATACAAACCTAATTGCTAAGTATTTTAATGCGTTGGCGAAGTCGGTTTGGCGATTCGTCGAGTCTACGCGAAGATGTCGAAGAAATGGACGTTTTGGCTTCGTTTCCGCTTGGAGAGCCGAGGCGCCGTCCAAAAATTACGAAAACGGATTCCTAGCATCGCGGCATCAAGATGAAGCCCTTTAAAATTCGAGGCCGCGGATTGACACACAGTTGGTGATCAATTGCAAGATCGGGCCGAACCGAGTATCGTGTGCCGCGGGAGGCCGATTGCAAGTGACTACAAGCAATCGGAAAGCAATTCGAGGTGGGTTGTGCTCACCGAAATGTTTAGCTCACTTCCATGTCGAAGTGATGTGCGATTTACTATTGATTTATATAATGGTAACTAGTTGTAAAACCTAGGAATGAATGAGGTGAATGCTATGTTAGGCTACCAAAGAATGTATGTTGACATAACGTAAGAATGCCGAATGAATGCATGATGATATAGTGTAGAGATATGGATGAATGCATATGATTGACGCAAGTTGAATGCCTAAGATAAATGACATATGAATGTTAACATTATAAGAATATGCTAGATGGTATGTAAATGTTAATATTGTGAGGAAATGCTAGAGGTAACATGCATGCTAACATGTTGTGGATTATGTTAGATGATGATGCATATTGACATATGGTGGATGATGTTAAATAACATATGCATGTTAAACTTGAGGTTTATGTAGCGACATAACGAGCGGGCATGTAAACAATGTTGATAGCATGACGAGTGGCGTGAGAACTTAGTGTAGTTGAGACACTATGGCATTGAACATAGGGATAGGTGAATTCCTGAGTGATTGTTAACCCTAGTTGACAGGGAATCCTCAGTTGACGAGGATTGGATCATACTCACGAGTCGGTTTTTGGCTTGGGGTGGTCGCTCCACACAAGCGGTGCACTCTAGAGTTATCACACGAGCGGGATAGCTCTTCACCTGGGATACGAGCGGGGTGGCTTCTTTCCTATGAGACTTGGGACGTGAGTTCGGGCGAAGAGTGGGGTAGATCCGCACCTACGAGATTTAAGATCCGAGTCGGGCGAATAGCGGGGTAGCTCTTCACCTATGGCATCGAGATGCGAGCCGGGTGAGATAGGAGCGGGTTAGCTCCTCACCAATGAGATTTGAGAGATGAGTTGAGGGCGAACCTTCAGGTTAGCCAAGTGATTGGGTTGCAAACATATGAGTTGTAGTTGGATTCCAGTAGAGTGGATTCGGTATCCCAGTTGAGCGGATTTAGGGCTAAGGTGCATGTGAGGGTTCCTTCACCTCGAGCCGGACAGAGCGTGGTACTCTGCAGATGATTGACTCAAGACCGAATTGGGTGGATATCTTGATAAAGGTAGTGGAAATCTTATGATGGTAAAGGTAGTTGAAACCTTAGGAGCAAGTTATGAATGACATGAATCTAAGATAGTGGGAATCTTAGAAGTCAGTTGGACGAGCTATGGATAGCAGGATTGAAAGTAGTATCAATTGATCTACTAGTTGATTACATAGTTGCATAAACTGTATAATTTGCATTGTTGCATATTGTGAGGCATGAACATGATAGATGTTAGTTGCATAATTTATATATATCTGTGAATATTTGCTGAACTAACATGTTGCAGTGTCTCTTTTGTTTTTTATGTGTCGAGCTCTTCCTTTGGGTGGTCGTACCCACTAGGAACTATGGACAATAGTTCTCACATCCGTGTTGTTTTTGGGGGTACAGATTCACACGTGAGCGGCGCGAGGAAAGAGCGTAGCTCGGTAGATAGCGCCCTACCCCGAGACCAGAGATAACGGTACCCCGAAGTGGCCTACCTTAGGGGTTAGAGATGAAAGAATAAAATTGTAATAATCTAGATTGTATTTGGAAGAAAGCAAATTTGTAATCGTGATGTAAATGCATGTATGTGAATGCTTGTAATAGTAGTAGTTGTTTATGTTTTCGATACCCTCCATTTGCAATCTGTGATTGAATACTGTTCTTGGTTGGAACTTCTTGTATTGTATTAATTGCGACGCTTTGGATGTACATGGGAGACTCTGTTCGCGGTATAGGGGAAATCTTGTCCGTTCGGTGTTGTCAGCGGCCCAAACCCGACCAAATAGGCGTGGTCACGGGCTCTGACAATAAGGAAGGCTAAAAAGTAGAGAAGAAAGAAGATAAAGAAATTACACTATTTAAGAGTAAGTTGCACTATTGAGAATAATTCCATTTAAAAATATTCGAGACTAAGTTGCTCCACAAAGATCAGAAATTATACAATTTGAGACCAATTTGTACTGTTTGAGGCTAAGTTGCACCATTTGAATCTATTTGAGACTAAGTTGCACCGCTAAAAATAGAAATTGCAGTGTTTAAGATTAAGTTACTCTGTTTGAGGTTAAATTACACTAGTTATGCAACTTCTAAACAATGTAACTTAGTTGCAACTCCTTTTCTTTTCTTTTTTTTTAGTGTGACTTAGTTCCAATTTATTTCAAATAGTGCAACTTAGCTTCAAATAGTGTAACTTAGTTTCAAATAGGGCAGCTTCTTCTTCTTCTTCTTCTTCTTTGTCTTCCTTCTCTACGTTTTGGTCTTCTTTGTAGCAATGGCAACCTGTGGTAGGCTTTTCAGGAGGAGAAAAGTGTGTTTTTTCTTTTTCTTTTTCCTATTTCTTCTTCTTTTTCTTCCACGTTTTACATCCTTTCCTATTACGACGCCCCCTTCCTTCCCCTCTGTCTTAGCCGCCACGTTGTCCCAACCCGCTCTCCCTCCTAATCATCCTGAAATTCGTGTCACCCTCGTTGCCGTCATTGTCCATGGTCATGCCCTCCGCTGTAACTTTATCTTCGCAATCTCTACTATATCTGAGTTTGCATCATTGCCGCTGATGTCGGTGGAGGTGTGGGCGAGGAGAGAAGGACGCAACGTCAATGTGGGGACGGTGGAGAAGGAGGAGGGAGACACAGAAAGCGGAATAAATATAATTTACGCTAAAAAAAAAAAAAAATCGTAATGTTAATATGCAAAACTCAAAAAAGTAGTCTATATTTGCAAAATTGCAAAACCAGTGAAATTTTTATGCAAATTGGTCTTTTATCTTTGAGCTCTCTTATTTGTACACCACTAAATAGTGTGTACATCTTATACCCTCATTATTCCAGAGCCATTATTTCTTGATTTATCGTATCGACTTTTCTTTTTCTTTTTCTTTTCTTTTTTTTTTTTTTAACTATTACCACCTGAATTTTTTTGAACCCTAAAAAGGAGAGTTGTAAGATCCGTAAAAAGTATAATTTTTCTTTGCTTTTCATGCGAAATCCTTACATTTATTAAGTTTTTCTTTTGGAATGTCTCGGACAATATCTTCCAATTTAATATTAAAAATATTCAATAACTTTTCTAAATTTATATGCTTTTATTACAGTGTTATGTACCCTCCCGGATTTCATACATATTTTTGATGATAGAGGTTCGGTCAAGGGATGTCATATCATCCGAAGAGTAAAACTATAATTGAGTTGTATGTATAACTATGTATACGAACTTTTCAAGGTCGAATTGTAAATAAAGAAGTGAAATTAAATTTAAGGTACTAATCAAATATTCTTGGATCTACTGAAAAGTATGTACATAATTAATTGGAACTTTAATTAAAAAAAAAAACTAAAGCCAAGGCCACAGTTTAATTTGCACCCGTTGCTATTATTTAAAAAATAAAACTTCTGATTTGCATATATTTATTCCTTAATTTAGATTCTTATATGATCTTGATTAGATTTATGAAGGATCAATGACTTGTAAATATAAGGATGCGAATTAAGACACGGTCACACGGGTAACACTTGTTTAAATTTTCACGTAAAGAAACTCTCTATTCACAGTTATTTCATAAATATATAGATACGACTCGTACATTAAATAGATAATAACAAGAAATTCTTTTTTTTCGAAAAAGAAACAGGTCAGCCCAAAAGGGCTGACCAAGGTGTAATTATAGGAAGATTAAAAGTAATACATGGTTTTAAGCAAAACAGTACATAGTAGCATATAAAAGTAAAAACTGCATAGACACAAAAGTGATCACGTCAAAGATGAAATATCGACATCAGCGAGTAGCATGCGAATACAGTTAGCAGTGGAGAGGGGAGTGGAGCAAGAGTTGTCGAAGATGCGACGGTTCCGCTCAGACCAGATGGACCAAGCGAAGCTGCTGAAGATGGTAGTGTTCCCAACCTTTCGAGTTTCCTTAGGTAAGTTTGTAGACCACATTGCCCAAGATTCACCAAGTCCAAAACAAGATGGCTCGGGCAGAGAAAGAAGCAGATTAAGAGATGCCCACACCGCTAAGGAGTAGGGGCAGAGGAGGAATAAGTGAAGGGTATTTTCGCCCGCAATAAGGCAAAGCTCACACCTTGAGGCGAGAATCCAACCGCGACGCCGAAGGTTGTCCAGAGTTAAAATTCTGTTTTTATATAAAAGCCACATAAAAAACTGCACTCGAGGAGGCGCAAAAGAGTGCCAAACAGTGAAAGGAGTTGAGTCAAATGTGGATCCAGCAAAGAACAGATTGTATGCTGATGCAGTGGAGAACGTGGCATAGGGATTCCATTTCCAGCAGCAGGTGTCGGGGCCGCCGCAAAAATGGAAATTGCCTAACCTGCAGCAGAGTGTCGAAAATTCCTGTTGTGCCATGATGGAGGGGTAAGAGATGACCGGTAATGAGAGCAGATTTTCAATGAGCACCTCGGACACAAGAGTGAATTTGTGAGCACAGTAGGAGAATAGAGCAGGAAATTGCTCCATCAGAGGTGTGCCTATCCAAGGTGATAACCAGAAAAATGTCCTCGCCCCATTAGAGACCGCAAAAGAGTGTGAGATGTTGAAGATAGGATATGTCGTAAGCACACTACGCCAAAAAAAAGAGCATTGTCGGGGATGCTTCCAGCCGAGGGGGAAAGTGGAATAATATACCGATTTAATTATAACTGCCCAAGGTGAGTCCGGTTGCGAGACAAATCTCCAGAGCCACTTGCAGAGAAGAGCCAAATTTTTGTAGTAGATGTTTGCAATTCCGAGTCCGCCCAGAGCTTTAGGTCTCGCCACAACATCCCAGGCAACTAGAGGTACACCTTCTTTTACAGGACATGCTGATTTTTGCCACAGAAAACGTCGCTGGAGCGCCACCAGTTGGTGGTTAATAGCCTTGGGTAAAATAAAAACAGATAGATAATGGATTGGCAAATTTGTAAGAACTGAATTAATTAAAACTGCTCGGCCAGCCGGAGAGAGTAGAGCACTTTTCTATCCCGAGAGTCTTTTATGGAGCTTGTCAATGAGAGAGTTGAAAGCGCAGGTCGGGAGCTTAGTCGGCGAGAGAGGCAGTCCAAGGTAGGTTACCGGAAAGTGACCCATAGAGCAGTTGAAGGAATTTGCAAGTGAAGCATGAGATGGTTCAGCAAGATTAACAACATAAAGTGATGTCTTGGCAAAATTGATTGATAAACCTGACGAGCGACAGAAGGCCTGGAGTAGTGTCCTGCATTTGAGAAGGTTGTCTACGTTGTCATCACAAAAAAGTAGAGAGTCATCCGCATATTGCAAAAGAGGACTAAGGCCAGTAATGCCTAAGGGTGATGGAATGTGATTGGCGGATGAAGCACGCTGCACAAGTTTTTGCAGAACGTCAGCCACTAGGATAAAGAGATAAGGTGAGATAGGGTCGCCCTGTCTTAGTCCCCGTCGGAGACGAAGCAGCTTGCCCGGGCATCCGTTTACTAGTATGAAGCTGCAAGCAGAAGACAAAAGCTTAGAGATCCAAGTCGTCCATTTAATGTCAAAACCACGACAGATTAGGAGATTTAGCAGAAACGGCCAGCTAACACTGTCAAAAGCCTTGGAGAAATCAATTTTTAAAAGGGCCAATTTTTTCTTCCGCCTTCTAGCACCGTTAAGAACCTCGTGAGCCATTACAAAGCTGTCATGAATGCTGCGGTTCTAGATAAAGGCTGATTGATGCGGGTCGATGAGTAGATCAATGACCGTCAGCAATCGTGTCGCGAGCACCTTTGAAATAATTTTGCTAACAGCATGAGTGAGGCTAATAGGTCGAAAATGCTCTGGTGCAATAGCTTGCGCCTTCTTTGGGATCAGGGAAATCCAAGAGCTATTGAGATAATGTGGGATGTCGCCACCAGCAAAGAAATCCTGCATAAATCGTAAAATATCTGCTTTTAAGATAGGCCAAAACCGTCGGTAGAAACCAAAGTGATAGTTAAGAATAGTATATCACACATTATAAATACATTACTGAGGATTAGGTAAGAATATTCTATAATGGAGGATATAAATTTAACAATCTTATAGCATGTATGAGATTTGAATAAACTTTAATTGAGATATATACTTAATTATAACTGGATCCAAAATTGACCCAAGCCTAGCTAATGCACTCGATTGGGGGACCAGTCATTAAAGAGGCCGTGATGATCAAGAGATGATTCCCAATCTTAATTTATTGTGATTTCTTTCAAAGGTTGGGTTATTTTGTTCAGTAAGTTCTTTACTTAATTGGTTATTAATTCTTCTCTATTTCTTTAATTATTATTTTAACTTCGATGCTAGCTCGCTGGTGTGCAAACGAAAATAATTCTGAGAGCCTGAACAATCTCGAAATGCCCCGAAATCATGATGTAGGGGACTTCCTAGTACTGTGCTCGAAATTTGGTTGCGGTCCTCAATTTGTAATCATTGGACCAGAAATCGTCTCGATCAGAGTCCAAATGTAGAAGATATATATATCTTTAGGACTGATGTCTACGGGTATTTCCTTATTAATGAAAACAATGTTTGTTGAACGATATGATACAACAATCTGGTCGTCTACATAGACGGATAGACCCCACCCCCTAAAGTACACCAAAATTTGGTATCTGTAGATCTTGTCCATGTACTGCACTCCTAAAATACACTCAGGTAGCGTCTTGTTCGGAACAAGGGAGGAAACAAGTCCTTATTTTTTTTCTTTATTTTCAAATGCTGCATGCATTTGGTACCCGAGACGTCCCGGTATAAGATTAGAATTGTTGTTCCTACCTTTTTTTCGGAACAAACTTATTCCCAGGTAAGAATAAGGTTAATTAAAATCTAAAAATAATTTTAATTACGGTATTAAATAATTAATTAGTTTAACTAATATATTTAATTCACTATTTATTGCCTAAATAATAAAATATTTTATTAATTTATTATTTATAATTATTGTGTCACGTGCAGGATTACACGTTCTTACGCATGCATCCATTACATATAGAAATTTTTGGTGTATATGAAACGATAGCTATAGCTATAAACAAGTCATAGCTAGGAAAAGAGCTACTAAGTTAAAACATATATATATATATACATATATATATATATATATATATATATATATATATATATATATATATATATATATATATATATATATATATATATATATATATATAGTTTTCGCTTTCGAAAGTACGGAGCCTCCGCTTGTAAGTTGTTTTCGATGATGGGACATCCGATTCGGCGATCGGTTCCGTTAAACTTGATCTATGGTATTGGGACTATCTAGAAACCAAATTTCATAATTATTTGACTTTGTTTGTCTAGTGAGCGAGTAGCCTCAAAATGAACGGCCGAAAATGAAAATCTCATAAAAAATAGTAATAAAGGACTCAAATTTCAAATCGGAAGTATTGATCCTGCTAATGATGTTTAGTAGAATTTTCTATTAAACTTTCATGTAATTTGGATACTTCTACACCGTTGAACTTAAAAAGGTGCCACGTGGTAGTTAAAATAGTCATTTTTGAGACTTGTTGATCGCTTGGTAAAAGATGTCAAAAAATTATGAAATTTGGTTTCTAGATAGTTCCAATATGGTAGATTATTCCTAACGGAGCCGATCGTCGAATCGGATGTCCAATCATCAAAAACAACTTACAAGCACGGAAGCCTCCGTACTTTCGAAAGTACGGGAGACTTACTTCTCTCTCTCTCTCTCTCTTTATATATATATATATATATATATATATATATATATATATATATATATATATATATATATATATATATATATATATATATATATGTGAGTCCTATTTATGCTATCAATGACAAGACTTTGCTAGCAAGTTTTTTTAGATCCACCCTTTTAATGATTTTCACCCGTTAGATTATACTATTCAACCAACCACCCAATTAACGCTAGGGGTCCCACATCATCCAAACGCACATCTCTCAATCCAAGGGCCAAAAACTTGGTAGCACCAATGACTTGGTTGTATTAATAATAGCATAGTAACCTAGTTATATATATATATATATATATATAGTTATATATATATATATAGTCCATTATATATATTATCCTATAAGTTTCGGTGCTACCAAGTTTTCCACCGTTAGATCCACCCCTTTGATGATTTTCACCCGTTAGATCATACTATTCAACCAACCACCCACCTAACCCTAGAGGCCCATATATCATCCTAACCGCACATCTCTCAATCCAACTAAAAAAAACTTGATAGCACCACGACTTGGTGCTATATTAATATAATAATATATATAATATATATATATATATATATATATATATATATATATATATATATATATATATATATATATATAGTATGGTGCTTGTAAAGCACCAAGCACTTGGTGCTTGTGAATTTTTTACCGTTAGATCTACACCTTTGATCATTTTCACCCGTTAGATTATATTATTCAACTAACCACCCACTTAACCCACGTGGGGCCCATATCATCCTAACCGCACATCTATTAATCCAAGGGCTAAACACTTACAAGCACCAATGACTTAATACTTTTAAAAGCATAAGAGCTCAATTATATATATATATATATATATATATATATATATATATATATATATATATATATATATATATATATATATATATATATATATATATATATATATATATAGTTCGACTATAGGTGCTTGTAAAGCATCAAGCATTTTGTGCTTGTGATTTTTTTGCAGATTAGATCTACGCCTTTAATCATTTTCATCCGTTAGATTATACTATTCAACCAACCACCCACTCAATTATATATATATATATATAATTGAGCTCTATTCTTTTAAAAGTACCAAGTCATTGGTGCTTATAAGTTTTTGGCCCTTGGATTAATAGATGTGCGGTTAGGATGATGTGGACCCCTTGGGTTAAGTGGGTGGTTGGTTGAATAGTATAATCTAACGGATGAAAATGATCAAAGGCGTAGATCTAACGGTAAAAATTCACAAGCACCAGTGCTGCTTTACAAGCACCATAAATAGGACTATATATATATATATATATATATATATATATATATATATATATATATATATATATATATATATAGTAGAACTCTTGTGCTATTAGAGCACGGCCACTTGTGTTCCTAAGTTTTCAACCACCCATCAAGTTTGATGGGTCGGTAGAATGAAAGGGGAAAGAAATATTGGAGAGAAATTTAAGGAGAAGAGAAATTGAGACACCCAATATCTCTCCAATATCTCTTCAACCTTTTATTCTAACCACCCATCAAACTTGATGGGTGGTTAAAAATTTAGGAGCACAAGAATCACATATATCATATAGCACAATATATATATATATATATATATATATATATATATATATATATATATATATATATATATATATATATATATATATATATATATATATATATATATAGAACTAGGCTACTATGCTATTAATAGCACCAACTCATTGGTGCTACCAAGTTTTTGGCCGTTGGATTGAAAGATGTGCAGTTAGGATGAAGTGGGCCCCCTAGGGTTATGTGGGTGGTTGGTTGAATAGTATGATCTAACGGGTGAAAATCATTAAATGGGTGGATCTAACGGTGGAAAACTTGGTAGCACGGAGACCTCCGTGCTATTAATAGCATAGCAGCCGGACTCATATATATATATAGAGAGAGAGAGAGAGAGAGCTACTATCCTTTTAATACGATAGGAGCACTTGTCCAATCGGTTTTTTTTTTGGATCAATTCTTTTCATCATTTCTAACCATCGGATTAAATACTATTACCGGTGGGGACCACTCAACCCTAGGGGGACCATTTAACTCTAATCGATTAATATCATCCTAACCCTATAATTTCTCATCCAAGGGTTAAAAACTTAATAGGACAAGTGCTCCTATCCTATTAATATGATAGTAGCCCTAGCCTATATATATATATATATATATATATATAGAACTAGGCTACTATACTATTAATAAGCACCAAGTCGTTGGTGCTAAGTTTTTAGACATTGGATTAAAAGATGTGTGGTTAGGATGAGGTGGGCCCCCTAGGGTTAAGTGGGTGGTTGATTGAATAGTATGATCTAACGGGTGAAAATGATCAAAGGGGTGGATCTAACGGCGGAAAACTTGATAGCACCAAGTATTTCTTGCTATTAATAACATAGCAGCCGGACTATATATATATATATATATATATAGAACTAGGCTACTATGCTATTAATAGCACCAAGTCATTGGTGCTACCAAGTTTTTAGCCGTTGGATTGAGAGATGTCCGGTTAGGATGATGTGGGCACCCTAGGGTTAAGTTGGTGGTTGGTTGAATAGTATGATCTAACGGGTGAAAATCATCAAAGGGGTGGATCTAACGGCGAAAAACGTGGTAGCACCGAGTGTTTCGTACTATTGATAGCATACCAACCGGACTCTCTCTCTCTCTCTCTCTCTCTCTCTCTCTCTCTCTCTATATATATATATATATATATATATATATATATATAGTTGAGCTAGAATACTCTTATCTGAGCCCATTTTACTCTCGAGTTGTTTTCGATGATAGAGCTTCCAAATTGATGATCGGCTCGTTGAACATGATCTATACCACTTAAAGTATTTAGAAATCAAATTTCAAATATTTTCGACATCATTTGCCTAATGATCAAAGGGTTTCAAAATTTGTAATTTTAATGGTGGATAAGGGACGTTTTCTCGTTTAACGGCGTAAAGATGTCCAAATCAATTGAATTTTTGTTAGAAAATTCTTTAAACTATTTAAAACAAGATCTATACTCTTGATCTTGATTACAAGACTCCTATCATCATTTTTTTAAAAATATTCATTTTCAACCATTCATTTTCTGTTCACTAGATGGATACAAGAACAATATCGAAAGTGCGTGAAATTTGATTTCTTGGTAGTTTAAATGGTTTAGATCATATTTAACGGAGCCGATCGTCAATTTGAAAGCTCTATCATCGAAAACAACTCGAGTGTAAAATGGGCTCAGTATTAAGAGTATTCTAGTTCAACTATATATATATATATATATATATATATATATATATATATATATATATATATATATATGAACTAGGCTACTATGCTATTAATAGCACAAAGTCATTAGTGCTACCAAGTTCTTAGCCATTAGATTGAGAAATGTGAGGTTAAGATGATATGGGTCCCATAGAGTTAAGTAGATGGTTGGTTGAATAGTATGATCTAACGGGTGAAAATCATCAAAAAAGTAGATCTAACGGCGGAAAACTTGGTAGCACTGAGTGCTTCGTGCTATTGATAGCATAGCGGACTCTATATATATATATATATATATATATATATATATAGAGAGAGAGAGAGAGAGAGAGAGAGAGAGAGAGAGAGAGAGAGAGAGAGAGAGAGAGAGATCTATCCTTTTAATAGTATAGGAGCACTTGTCCTATCGGTTTTTAGCTTTTGGATCAATTCTTTTCATCATTTCTAACCATTGGATTAAATACTATAACCCGGTAGGGACCATTCAACCCTAGGGGGACCATTCAACTCTAACCGACTAATATCATCCTAACCCTACAATTTCTCATCCAAGGGTTAAAAACTTGATAGGACAAGTGCTCTATCCTATTAATATGATAGTAGCCCTAGTATATATATATATATATATATATATATATATATATATATATATATATATATGTATATATATATATATATATATGTATATATATATATATATATATATATATATATTATACTATACTATCTATAGTACGGGAGGACCCGTACTATAGTGTTGTTTTCGATCTTCCGTTCAAATCAATGATCCATCTTATTAAAAATTTAGGGTATTTAAAATTTTTAAAAATAAAATTTTATATTTTTTACATAGTTTACTTTATGATCAAACCATTTCAAAATTGTCAATTTTCAATGGCTACTATTGGGAGTTTGTTGTTTAACGGTGTAGAAGAATCTAAATTTCTTCAAATTTTGATAGAAAATGCTTTAAACTATATAGATTAAGGTTAACATTATTGATCTTGAATTTAAAAGTCCTATACTCAAATTTTAAAAAGTATTCAATTCTCACCGTCCAGTTTGACATAATTTATTTACTAAGTAAATGATATCGAAAAAAACTAAAATTTTATTCTTAAGAATTTCATGTATCCTAGATCATATTTAACGGTGTGGATCGTTGATTTGAATACCCTAAGATCGAAACAACACTATAGTACGGGAGCTCCCGTACTATAGATAGTATAGTATAGTAGCCTAATTCTATATATATAGAGAGAGAGAGAGAGAGAGAGAGAGAGAGTTGGGCTGGGATGCTATTGATAGCACCCAGCCAACTTTGCCTCCCACCTTTTGTCCCTCGGCTTGCATCGAGATTCGTGCAAACTCTTTTAGTAAAAAGCTTACCAAAAACTCTGTTAACCTCCGTTATCTCTCTCTCTCTCTCTCTCTCTCTCTCTCTCTCACACACACTCTCTTCTTTTCTTTTCTCTCTCTCACACACACTCTCTCTTCTTTTCTTTTTTTTTTTTTCTTTCTTCTCCCCAAATCCCTGCTCCCTCTCTTCTTTTCTTTTCTTTTTTTTTTTTCTTTCTTCTCCACAGATCTCTCCATCTCTTCTTTTCTTTTTTCTTTTTCTTTCTTCTCAACAGAGACCATCTTTGTAATTTCACAACAATCTCCGCTATCCATCTATGTAATTTCACAAAACTAAGACTAGTAACTAGTAAAAATTCATAATGTCATTGAATACTTGCAAGTTGCAATAGAATATTAAATTAAACCAAATATTTTAAAAAAAAAATCACCACAAACAATCACGTTTTATTCCGAATATTAGCAGCACAAATATTAAATTAACCCAAACATTAACCTCTTTGCAACAATATTATATTATTCCACATCAAAAAAAAAATCATGCATAACTTTGAACAAAGAAAAGGTAAACATTACAACAATATTAATTTTTTTTCTCTGGAAAAGAAACATCACCAAAATTATTTTTTTCTGTCAATAGTTTCAAAAAATTACAAAAAAAAAAAAAAAAGAAGAAAAAGTGTTCACGAGTTTTACGTGGAGAAGAAAGAAAAAGAAAAAGAAATGAAGAGAGGGAGAGATCTGTGGAGAAGAGAGAAAAAAAGAAAAGAAAAGAAGAGAGGGAGCTGGGATCTGTGGAGAAGAAAGAAGAAAAAAAAGAAAAGAAGAGAGAGAGTGTGTGTGAGAGAGTGAGAGAGAAAGAGAAAGGGAGAGAGAGAGAGAGGGAGAGAGAGAGAGATAACGGAGGTTAAGAGTTTTTGGGAAGTTTTTTACTAAAAGAATTTGCACGAATCTCAATGCAATCCGAGGGACAAAAAGTGGGTGGCAAAGTTGGCTGGGTGCTATCAATAGCATCCCACCTCTCTCTCTCTCTCTCTCTCTCTCTCTCTCTCTCTCTATATATATATATATATATATATATAAGGGAAAACTTCAAAAACCTCCCTTGTGGTTTCAATTTTTTCACTTTAGTACACTGTGGTTTAAAATGTATCAAGTTTGTACCCTGTGGTTATCACTTTATCACTTTAGTACCCTGTGGTTTAAAGTGTATCAAATTAGTGTCATGTGGTTTTGCAATTTATCACTTTAGTACCCTGTGGTTTTAATTTTGTATCAAGTTAGTACTCTGTGATTTTTTAAACTACAGGGTACTAAAGTGATAAAATGTGAAACCATAGGGTACTAAAGTGATAATAAAGTTCAAAACCATAGGGTAGTAACCCGATACACTTTAAACCACAGTACTAATTAACTTGATACACTTTTAACCACAGTACTTGTAAGTGAATTCTCGAAATCCAAGAGTTGTACTTCGTTAATCGACTAATTATCGTGTGGGTATGCTTCGGAAAGTCCGAAGATGAGTAAAACCCAAAAAGTGCATTGATGTTGGAGTCCACGAGAGCAAAAGTGTAAAAATCTGCACTTGGCAGATTCTGCTCTCGGGGACCGGTCCTTGGTATGAGGGTCCGATTCCCGTAAGCAGGGTGCGCAGGGAAAATCTCCTGCGCATAAGTATTGCTCTCGGGGACCGGTCCCTGGCCGGAGGGACCGGTCCCCGTAAGCCTTGAGGAGGTCCCTGTGGGGACCGGTCTCCCAGTGAGAGACCGGTTTCCTTAAGTGTCCTGCAAGAGTAAGCTCTCAGGGATCGGTCTTAGATAAAGGGACCGGTCTTCTAGGGAAAGACCGGTCACCGTACGCGAAAACGCTTACAGAGAGCTTCTGCCGCAAGGGGGTGCTCTCGGGGATCGGTCCTCCCGTAGAGGGACCGGTCCCCGAGCACGAAAACGGCATAGTCTAGGCAGTGTGAGAGAATCAAAGTGGATGGGCTTGGCTGCAATTATGCCATTAGTTAGGGGTATAGAGCAAAGAGCTCTCTCTCCCTCTCTCATTTTTACCCTCACCCTCATTTCCTCTCTCACTTATCTCCCTCTCTCTCTCTAGAAGGAAAAGAAGGAAAAGAGAGGGAAAAGAAAGGAAAAGAAAGAAGAAGAAGAAGAAGGAAAAGAAGGAGAAAAAGACAAGGGAGGAGCTCACCATCATCTCCTTCACCTTCTCCTTGGCTTGGTGAAGCTTAAAGAGGTAAGCTACTAACCCTAGCATGGTAGAACCTAGGGTTTTGAGTTAAATGCTTTAGAAATGGATCAAATGGACCCTAAACATGCTTCTAAGTAGATCAATCTTAGAATCTAAGGTTTTGAATAATGGGTGGTTTGCTCTATGTGCAAACCTAGGGCTCTAATTTGGGGCTTTGCTAATTAATAATGTTTGATCTCAATTGATGGCCTCTTAACCTAATTGATGGGTGTCTAAACGCGTGGGTGAGGACGGATTTGCATTTCGTCGAGCCGTCGGAAAGATAGAGGCAAAACAAGATTGTCGGGGCTTCGTTTCGACCTAAACAGCTGAGACATTGAGGAAGCAAGTCCCGAGGAGTTTTCTTAGGACCTCCACAACGCAAAACATCTTTGAAATGTAGGGGGGGTGTCATCCCGAAGGCAACCGAACCCTTCATTATGTCTTAGAACATATATAATTTCATCTCTTGCATATGTATGGTAGGATTGCATGTTTCGCCTTTCCTTATACTTTCTAAATGAAAACCTAGTGTACATGGAATGCTTGGTGAATTGGATAGGTGAGGATTGGGTTGAGACAATAGATCCTATAATGCTAAAAGAGAGAGATGAACTTGATGGTTGATTGGTGTCATAACGAGTGGCATATAAATATTAAGAAACAAGGCAGTGGCATTAAGATAGTGTATTTCACACAAGAGGTCTATGAACTTAGGGATTGGAGGAATCCCTAGAAAATGCATGACTCGTAATCAAAAAACTTAGTAAAGCTAAGTAGCAATGCATGATTGTCGGAATAGGTGAGTTCCGAGAGATGTTGGCCCTAGTTCGTAGGGTATCCTTACGTGGAGAGGATAGATCAAGCTCACGGTCTGTTATTGTGATGATATAGCCATCCATGTCGTCAAGTACTCCGGAGTGTCGCACGATCGGGACAACATAGATGTCCGCAGACAATTCGGGGTTTGAGAGCACATAGAGCTCCTTACCCTGATGGATATAGATGTGACGCGTAGGTGAACCCAAGGGTTCCACCACGGATTGGGTAAATGAAATGTTAACATGTCATTGAATAATTACTTGTTGAACAAAGAATGAACTTGGTAGCATGATAGTAAACCTTTACTATATGATGCATGCATTCCTATTTATGATTATGGGCATAGTAGCGTCGTTTTCCTACCATGTCTTTACGGTTTTAGATATCTATCTATATATCTAGTTATTGTTACTTTGCCCACTTGGACCTAGTGGGGAGATCGGCGGAGTCGGCGGCCGAGTCCACTGGGAACTATGGAAGATAGTTCTCACCCCACATCATTACAGGGTCGAGTGCGGGCGCGCCGGGTGAGGACCGCGGCAAAGGCATCGCGCCCGAGCAGTAGTTACATCTAGTAGCTTTTCTTTTTGCATTAGAGTACCATTTGTATCTAGATGCTTATGTTTGGAAGAGCTATTATGTATTTGAGAACAAACATGTATTCATTTTGAAAAAGAATGATGTAATTTGTAAATCAAAGCAAATGTGATGTAATAGCTAGTAGTTCTCTTTTTATTCACTTATATTATACTTGTGTTACTTGCTCTTAGTTGTTGTGTTTGTGTCCCGTTGAATGTGCATGTTTAGAATTTAGATATCCTGTGTGAATTCTTGTGCACATTTCTGTTGTTGAGCCTCGGGGCGGACAGGGGAGGTGTTGTCCGTCCAACGTCCTCGCGCGCCGAACCGGACCAAATCGGTAATGGTATCGGGGCGGGGGCGTGACAGTACTAAAATGAAAAAGTGTGAAACCACAGGGTTTTTTTTTATGTTTTCCCTATATATAATACATAAAGGGGTCACTGTACATACAAAGTCCACGATCCCTCTCGCTCCAGCGAGTACAACGACATCATAACAATATGTACAAACAAAACTCCAAAACTATCTCGGATGGGTGCTCCTCTAGCAAACGACCAGGGAAGGGACGACTCTAGCTCGCAACTCCTTTACCTCGGTCGGAATCAGTAACAGCAGTAGCCGTGGACGAAGGCTATACAAAAAGGTGTCAACAACTAGGCGTGAGAACTACTACAAAACAAAGTAGCCCTCAATGGGTACCATCACCGACCTCAACGGCTCACCCATTAAGTCTATAGAAATATGTGTAAAGGATAGTAAGGAAAACTAAAAAGAACTCTACAGCTACATGCCACTATACTATCGCTATTCAGCATAGGTTATCTGTAGATCAAACATGCCTCACACTCACCCAATCTCACTAGGGCTGCCCAAACGGACCCACCCTGCATGTACCCAAGCTACACCGTACACCACCCACGGGGATGGCCGGTCTAAGTAAAAGGGTCCAACAGAATTGCGGCGACATCAACACCAGTCACAGCCTTACCGTGGATATAGAAAGGCATCACTAGCTATCACTGAAGTAATCTCACACGAGCTGCCCAAACGGACACACCTTGCACCGTACCTAAGCTACACCGTACACCACCAACGGGGATGGCCACGACGGCACCCAACAGTCCAACGAAGTCTAACTTTATTGTAACAACACACTCGGCTCCTCAGCGCGAGCGTAAACTCAACTTACACTAATATGACTATTCACCTCGCACTAATAGTGGTGATACAGAAATTTGGGTCCACCGTCAACCACGACGGCACCCGACAGTCCAAACACTACTTTACAACAAGCCCGGCCCCTCAGCACAAGCATAATGTTAGCATACTCTAAGTTGAGTATTCACTATGCACTAACAACAGTGATACAAAAGTGCAGCAGCTTTTGAAGCTAAATCTGATAATTTTTCATAAAATAACAATGTAAGTTTAACGAGTTTTCTCCCAAGTCAAATACCTTCAACATGTTTAATTTCATCAAAAATCATTAAACTATGCTCCAAATTCAGATTTCATAAAAGCATGCAAATTGATAAATTTGAGCTACTAAACATGATGAACAAGCCAAGAATACATGTTGACAATTCTAAAACTTAGAAGAAAATCCGATGATTTCGATAAACATTAACCCACCTCGAACGCTGATCCAACGTCGGATAGAAGTCGATAGGAGAAACTCCGCACGCTCGCTCGACCTCCAACGACCTCAACCGGACTCAACCACGGCACGCGTGCAATCCTCCAAAGATAAGAGAACGAACACTAAGATCGAATCTCCAAAATCCCCAAAAAAAAACAAAGAAAAGAAGCTAGAGAGAGAAAGAGGGAAACCATCCTGCGTTTTCACCAACCTCAGGCACAAAGAGATAAGGCTGGGGGTTTGGTTTGGTTTTATCACCAACAAAAGACCAAAAAGTCCCATACCTATTCAATTTGCCTTTTGGAGTACCGGCACCCAACTTGGATACCAGTACTCAGCCTCTCTTTCCTCAACCTTGCACGCTAGGTACTGGTACTAGCCCGATGCAGTACCGTGCAGAGCTCGATATCGGTACTCGACAACAGATACCGATACTCAGCATCAAACATGCGCAAACCTTAGAGCGTCCAGTTCTGCAATCTCACTAGGGTACTGGTACTCATCTCCAGGTATCAGTAGTCAACACTAAAATCCTGCACTTTGCAGATTTCTGTGTCAGATCTCCACTTTCGTATCGCGCTAAGTCCGTTTTGCGTCCATTTCGCGCCAAAACGACTCCGACTTGTCTCGACACCCTCAAGACATGTCGACAAGCCACAGCTGCTGAAGTCTCGCAAACATCCAAACCCCAAGGACACTACATCCTCCACTACAAAAAATTTCGTTCTCGAAACTAAGAAGCATACCTTAACCAGGTATCTCAAATAAATAGGGGTAGGGCTCCAGCATCACTGTCTCCGGCTCACAAGTCGCCTCACGCTTCTCGCAATTACTTCACGGTACATTCACGTAGGATATGACCCGGTTGCGCAATTCTTTCATCTCGAGAACAAGAATCCGCACCGGTCGTTTCTCGTACCTCTGGCCCTCAAATGAAGTGAAATCAATCACGTGTGAGGGGTCGAAAATATATCCCCTCAAAGCCGAGACATGGAACACATCGAGAATCCCGGCAAGTCGTAGGAGTAAAGCAATCCGGTAAGCCACAGGCTCGACTCGCTCCAAAACCTCGAAAGGGCTAACAAATTGTGGGTTGAGCTTTCCACGAACTCTAAATCTACGAATTCCTCAAGATGGTGAGACTTTCAGGAACAAATGGTCACCAACATGAAACTCCAAGTCTCGTCTCCTGGTATATTGGCATAGCTCCTTTGTTGCCTCTAGGAGAGAACTCTTATAGCTTATTTATAGACTTTAGAATCAATTAGAGTCGGATTAAAAAGATTTCGGATTTTTACACTGCGTACCGGTACTGCATCAAGTTGGTACTGGTACCAAATGACGGAACAGAAATTCCTCAGGCTGTAGTATAGGTACCAGGCCAATGCGATGCAGGAACCGGTAGCCGATCTTTGTATATGCAATTTTCAACATTGCTTCATTTCGGGTTTCAAAAGTATCGAAACCAATTTCTAATCCATAAATCATTGATTTTCATGATTCTAATGTCATAAATAAGTTTGATTCACCATAACATGAATTAAAACCTTACCTTAGCATCATGATTCATACCGTGAGATGTTTCTGAGTTCTCAGAACGTTGGATTCTTCGATCTTCGACAATCATGCACCGAACCCTTTAAGACTCCGATTCAAATAACGAAACTTACCAACACAAAATACTTAACAATTTCCTCATTTGTCAATTTCGTGACAAAACTCAAAATTACATCATAAATGAATAACGAAGCTTAATGTCATCACCAAAACATCGAACCTCTCACGTGTAATCCAAAATACATATGATTCAAAAAATTACATCAAAACTCCTAAAACAGACTCTATGACTTAGACTCAATTAGGAGTCTTGAAGTCTTGTTTTCCTGCAAAAGAATTTATCCAAAATGATGTAGAAATTAAAAACATGAGTCATTAGTTATTCTTACACCTCCATCGTCAATGTCTTCGAAGTTCTTTTCTTCTCCCACCTTGTTCTTCAATTTTATCCCCTTTTTTGATCAATACCTGTCCACCTATGTTCTCCTCCTTTTTGTCAAAAATTGCCAAAGATAAACAAATAGAGAGAAAACATACTAGATAATAAAGAGCGAGATCCGGTGAAGATACTTACAAATCTTCGAAATCAAGTGGATCTTGACGAGATTGATGTTAGGGGATTCTTAGAGAGAGAAAGATAGTTTTGAAACTAATTTAGGGGTGAAATAAAAGCTTTAACCGGTTATATAAAGTCTATCGCGCAATCTTTGAGGTACACGGGATTTTAGTACGGTGCGGTGCCATGAAATTCAAAATTGTGCTCTTTATATTATAAAAAAGATCCAAATTTAAGTCAATTTCATAATAATTAAAGATTGTATTTCAAAATCATCATGATGAATATAAAATATTACATGATTTCTTAATTCATCTAAACTTCAAAATTAAGTTATCAAAAATAATCTATTGTTCAAAATCAACAAGATGTAACGGTTTATGAAAAACGACTTATAAAAATTCGGCAAAATTGACACCAATTTGAAACAAAACGTTCAAAATAGAGATTTACCTAATATAAATACCTGGCTCTTTAAGCATCTTTTCATCCTATCACCTTATAACTCCGAAAAATTTAAAATATTGACTATTTTTCAATCTTTTTCGGTTATTCTATCAATTTTCATGTGGTAACTTCACACACTTCTTTGACGACCAGGATGTAGCTTTTTCCTAAATTTGGTGATAGTTTTCACACTCCTTTTAGATGTAACTCTTTCCACATCTTATGAAACATTTGAGTATTTTTTTTTATTTAATCAATCTTTTTTGTTTTTATTTTTTTAATTCAAACTCTCTCTAAATTAGACAATCTCACAATTGAAAGAAATTTTGACAAACTTTAGTCTATTAGCGAATAACCATTCATCATCTTCAACACACACAACCACGATAGATTAATCGCCAAAAGATCAAATTTGATTCCATAATTTTGATGAATATATGTGTTATGAATGTTAGATGTATGCCCTAGAAGCCAACCAGGCCGACACATGTATTCTTTCTAGGACATAAATTTGTATTTGCCTTTAAATTATTATGTATAATTTTGGGTTCTTATTTCCATTCATGTTGTGTATGTGTCCATGAATCGTCCAAGGAATTAATAAGATGATGACATATATTCTCAACAGTTGAGAATTTGAGACATGTGTCATTGGTGGTTAATTCCAAAATGCTCCCGATCAATGGATCATCACGGGGACGATGATTGATCCGGTGAGATTGGTGAATAGGTCGCTTCTCTTTTTGGGTAAATGGGTCTCGATTCGACAGTGTGGGGACACTGAAGTGAATATGCAGGTAGTTGTTAGAGAACAAGGGTACCGAGCGTGACCAATGCGAGAAGTCACTTGGATGTCTACTCACTCGTCAGTGACTTACTCAATGTTGTAGTAGTGTGAGCTTTGACCTGCGGTGTCTCGGCTATTCACAATGAGGTTACTGTAGTTTGACTCTACATACACTTGGTCCCTAGCCATTCGGGTCCATGCGGTGTATGTTGGCTGCAGTAGGTTCATTGTAGGAATAGGATACGCACTTAGATGGAATCTATCTCCCTTGGTAGATAGGGGTGTTAGTCCTATGTGATTTATGAGACCGAGTTTAGAAGACCTTGGTGGGGGCGAGTTAATAGCCGAAAAGGGTTTAGATATTAGAAACTCGAGTGGAATAAATTTAACATATGACAGACGATGGGGTTTGACGAGTTATTCCATAACCTCCGTCTTCTTGGGATTCTTGATAGAAGGATTGTATCACACCGTAACTGCACCAAGAGGTTCAGTATTCCATTCTACTGGAATGCCACTACATGCTGATAGGCGTCACTGGTGGATTGTGAGACTCATAAGAATTATCTAGATGATCGATAATTCTCGTTGAAATTTGAGTTGGAATTGTTAGATCCAGAAAGGTGTTTCAGTGATATTGTTGATAGTGATCAAAATATATCTCACTACCAGATAGAATAGAACCTATGGGGTCACACACATAAGAGGTTGTGATTGATCGGATTGCTAGATCGCGATTATTGAATCGCAGGAGGACCTAATTGTCAATATGTTGATAATTGGACTAATTTATAATTGTTACAAATTAGTGGAATTAAAGTATAAATGTTACATGAGCGGACTTACTAATAGTTAGTAAATTATAAGAGGACTTATGTGCAAATGTTGTATTATTAATTTGATAAGATCAAATTAATATAAAATTCAAATCGAATCAAATTAGGATTTGATCGATCTAATTAAGGAAATGATAAATTTAAATCTAGATTTATACTTATCCTTAATTGTCATTATATTATTAGAAGTAGGATTATATTCCTCTATATAATTTACGGGGGTTTTTAGAAAATCCTAACGGTCATCTCTCTTCTCCTCTCTCTTCTCCATATTCTAGTAAGAACGGCGTTCTTTGCAAGGGAGCTAGCACCCCGGTGAGGACATCGATCAAATCAAGAATCTCGTGTGGATACCTATAGAGGCCGGACGCGTGTGCGGCTTCAAGGGAGCCAAATTCCACGATCATCAAATCGAGGTGAAGATTTATCCGCGAAAAAGGTAAAGATTCAATCTTTCTATTCTCCTTTAATTTTAAAAAAACATGAGGGATCCTAATTGCGTGGTTTTGAGATTGGATCTCGAAAGTTTTCAAAATCAAATTTGTTTGATTTCCTTCTGCTGCGTTTTTACCGTACGCAATTTTCTAACAATGAAAACATATCATAAATTATCATAAAAAAAAACAAGAGTGGAGTAAAACCGATAATTAATATGAATTTAACTCAAGATGAATATGAATTTGGTTAAGGCGCTTTTAAAAAATTTAATCTCCCCAAAATAATGATTTTAAAATATAACTTCTCTCAAAAAAATTTCAAAATTTTAATTCCCAATCATTTTTCTTGAAAAGATTTTGAAAACAAATTTTGAAAAACAAATTTCATGCCTCCAATATCGTGGAAACATGTAATGCAATGAATAATAATATGCAAGAAGCTACTTATATATTTAGAAGATGATCATGTATTCATTTAGAAGATGTAATCAAATGATGTAAACAGTTTAATGATTATTGTAATAGCTAGAACTTTCTCTCTTTATATCACTTGTATATTACTTGTGTCTTGCTCTTACTTGTTTGGCGCTAGTGGCGCTTTAGTTGAATAATGTATGTATTGAGTATTTCCTAGGCGACTCTTGTACATTATTGTGTGGTTGAGCCTTGGGCGGACGGGGGAGGCGCCATCCGTTCGGCGTCTATTTGACGCGCCCGAACCGGACCAAATTGGTAGCGATCTCGGGGCGTGACACGAACAACATACTCCTACAGCCTCTGAAAGTAAACTCCTCCTGGCATGGCTTGCGGGACTTCACTGTCCTAACTCTACAGTCGATCGTCGCATAGCACCGAGCTGGCCAATCCATGCCAAGCACTACATCAAAGTCCTACAAATGCTCAAGACCAACAGGTCTGTAGGCATAATCCAAGGGCCCAACTGCACTGGACAAGCCCAAGAACACTCCGCCATATGTAACAAATGGTCGGACAATCACCTCTTGTGCATGCAACAACGGCCCTATCTCTAGTCCATGAAATAAAGCAAATGCTCGACTAATGAAAGAATGTGATGCACCGGTATCAACTAATGCACAGGCTCTAATACTAGAAATTAGAATGATACATGCCACCACACGGTCTGCTGCAGTGGAGTCCTCAACCTGAGCTACATACACCCTGCCACTCAATGCTTGCTATCGCCGCTCACTCTACTGCGGCACTTCAACTCTATCAGCCCGACTGTAGCTCAGCGGTGCTCCAAAGTTCTGCCGAAGTACTAGGAGAGCTGACACCGTCGAAGGTCGGCGATGCGCTCGGGAACAAGCTACCCACAGATGCCCTGGCTAGCCACATCTAAAACACCGGCCCTCTTTCTGTTCACAATATCGAGGCCAGTGCGGTCCACCAAAAATAATGCACTGTGGAGTCCTTTGCTGCTGTCGCTGCTGATGAGACCCACTAGACCGCTGTCACCCCGAGGACCAACGACCCTGAGAGCGTGATCGTGGAGGCCTTGGCGGACGTCTGCTACTTGTCTGTCCTCCGTCATCTGGAACCGGTCGCTTTCTATCCTGAATTTGCCTCGGTACCGTCGCCTACTCACAGCCCGATACAACTCCTCGCTCACCTGCTGGTGCCTGTTGCACGGATGCTCTAGGCTCAATACCCAAGCCGAGTATTGTCTCACACAACCTTTGCAATAACGCACCCTACTGTCTGATCACCTCTATCAAGGCAGCCAACGGCTCTCTCAAATTCGCGGGTGCACTTGGTCCCACCTTCTCTGGCATCTCTGGCGGTGCGGAGGAATCTCGTGTCAATGGTTAACCTCGGCGTCGATAAGGCCTGATGGCCACCTAAAACCAAAATAAGGGTCAGACACAAAACACTACCAACTCTCGACCCAATCAAGCGAAAGTCTAGAAGACTGCCCCTGTTCCTCCTCAAAATTATGTCATCTGCAGCCGATATAATATTCTTGGCAGAAACAAGCATTCCTTCAGTCACTCACTCCACTCTAGGAGTAGTTAAACAAATCAATCGCCGACTTTCACGATAAGTCACGCCTCTCGCGTCTTGCTTTCCTAGGTTTGCCAAACCTAGGGTTTTCTAGGTCCCAACGACCTAATATTAAGCTCCGATACCATTCTGTCACGCCCCGGATTACCACATTCCTCCAGACATGCCAACAGACCCGCCGTATACATAGAAATTTTTCGTATATATAAAGCGATAGTTGTACCTGTAAGCAAGTCATAGCTACAACCAATAGGTAAAGAGCTGCAGTGATACAACAAGCTCAGTGCGAGCGTAAACTCGACCTACACTAATTTGATTATCCACCTCGCACTAACAGCAGTTATACAAAAATCTGGGTCCACCGTCAACCACGACGGCACCCGACAGTCCAAACGCTACTGTACAGCAAGCTCGGCCCCTCAGCACGAGCATAATGTCAGCCTACTTTAAGCTGAGTATCCACTACACACTAACAGCGGTGATACAAAAGTACAGCAGCTCCTGAAGCTAAATCTGGTAATTTTTCAGAAAATGACGTTGTGGGTTTAATGAGTTTTCTCCTAAGTCAAATCTTAGTTCAACATGTATAATTTCATCTAAAATTACCAAACTATGCTCCAAATTCATTTCATAAAAGCATGCAAATTGATAAATTTGAGCTACTAAACATGATGAACAAGCCAAGAATATATGCTGACAATTCTAAAACTTAGAAGAAAATCCGACGATTTCGGCAAACAATAACCCACCTCGTACGCTCGTCCAACGTCGGCTAGAAGTCGATAGAGGAAACTCCGCACGCTCGCTCAACCTCCAACGGCCTCAATAGGACTCAACCACGGCGTGCATGCAATCCTCCAAAGATAAGCGAATGAAGACTAAGATCAAATCTCCAAAATCCCCAAAGAAATAAAGAAAAAAAGCTAGAGAGAGAAAGAAAGAAACCAATCTGCATTTTCACCAACCTCGGGCACAAAGAGATAAGGTTGGAGCTTTGGTCCAACAAAAGACCAAAAAGCCCCTCACATACTCAATTTGATTTTTGGAGTACATGTACCCAACTTGGATACCGGTACTCGGCCTCTCTTTCCTCAATCTCGGAGTGCGTACCGGCCGATCTGGGGCGGTACCGAGCTCGTCTGATACTCGATAATAGGTAGATACTCGGCGATTAGACATGCGCAAACCTAAGAGCGTCCGATTCTGCAATCTCGCTAGTGCGTACTCTCTCTAGGTGCAGTCGAACACTAAAATCCTATACTTTGCAGATTTTAGTGTCAGAACTCTACTCTCGCATCGCGCTAAGTACGACTCTAACTTGTGTCGACACCCTCCAGACATGTCGATAGGCCACAGCTATTGAAGTTTCGCAGATATCCAAACCCCACGGACACTACATATTGATTAAATTAATATTATTCGTAATTGTTAATAACTTATTTATTTATAATTAATTAGTTATTTATTAATTTATTAATTTATAATTAACTAATTTATCATTATTTATTCTTAATAAATTAATTTATTGCTAATTAACTATTTAATTTATTATTAATTTATTTATTTATTTAATTTATTATTATTTATAATTATTTAATTAACTAATTTAATATTAATTAATTAATTTATAATACATAATTTTTAATATTTTTTTAATATTAATTATTTAATTTATTATTGATTAATGTATTATTAATTATAATTAATACTAATTAATTAATTATTTATTTTATTATTAATTAATTAATTAATAATTTATAATTTGTATTATATAATTTATTATTTATTATTTATAATTATTAATAATTTTTATTAATTAATTAATTTATAATTTATAATTATTTATAATTTATTATTTAATTAATTTATTATTTATAATTATTAATACTAATTTATTAATTTAATTAATTTTTGATGTTAGTTAATGAGGAAAAATAATTTTAATTTAAAATTATAACTCTTTTTTTCTTTGTTCCAATCTAATCATGCAAACACTATTTATCTTATTTTCAAAAATAACTCAATTTTTATCCAAATGCACAATTGATCTAGTTTACTTATAAATTTGAACTTGTATCTTTCTGTAATAAATCGACTTTTTACCTAAAGGAAATTTGACTTTCGTTTCTGAATGTTATTGTGCGTAAATGTATTATAAGAGCACACGTCAAATTTCAGGCAAAACCGAGCTAAAACGAAAAAGTTATGCGACCCGAAAGATTGACTTAAGTGAATAGTAACTTCAGTTTTCCGGATGAGCCGGAAATAGAAGTTGGATTCAGGTGCGTACCGAATTCCAAACACAGGCTTCAATAGCTCGTTTCGAACGGCTCGACTATCTTTGGGCAGATTGACGAATGCTTGTGAATGCAATGCACGAAAAAGGATTTTGAACGATTTGACCTAAAAGTTAGAGAATTGGGGAATAACGGAGAAAAAAGAGGAGATGTGATACTTCGCGAATCCGAGACCAAATCAAACGAAGTAAAGGCCAGATTCGATGTTCTCGACGCGGCCAACGCGGGCGCGATCCGATCGTGAATCGACGGACGGATCTCCGGAATCGCGAAAAGAATGCGAAGAGGTTGAAATCGTATAACGGCGGAACGCGAAGAGTCTCAATATTTTATGTGCCGAAATGCGAGGGTTTGAGCTTGGAGGGTCCTGTGTGCGTAATTCACTTACTGGCAGGGGCTAAAGTGCAAATCAGAGTTCGTGTTGGACTAAAATGCAAAAAGGGCCTATGTGCATATATGGGTTTTAGGGTTTCATGGGCCGAACCCTAACCCTAAGTGACCCCTTCACCTCCCAAACCCTCAGCCGCCTCCTGCCTCCCTCTGCCCACGCCGTGCGCGCACCCCCGTCCTCCGGCGATCTCCCCCGGCCGCCGGAGAGCCACCCCGAGCCCTCAGCCACCACTTCCTCCTCTTCCCTCGGCCACCTAGCCACCTTGGCCGAGAGGGAGTGCGGGGTTGGTCTACGAGATGAGCACCGCATCCCCGGGCCGAGACCAATCGTCGGCGCCCATCACCGCCGCCGCCGCCGTCGAAGCCGCCGCCGGAGCCCTCTTGCTCCCTGCGGCCGCATCGAACACCCGACCGAGCACAGGTGATCCAGTGTTGCGCGTCGCCGTTCCCCGTCGGGTGCACCAACCTCCACCGACGTCGACGACCGCCGGTGCACCTCCCCGGCCATCCCCGTGCATCGTCGGCGCCGCCGAGCCAACCACCCGCCGCTGCGGCCGCCGCCGAGGTGCGAGGCCGAGCTCGGGTCATCTTCACTACCGAGCGCCGCCGCCGACAGCGACGTGAGCACGACCTCCCCTTGACCACCTCCGCCGGATCCACGCCGGCCCGAGGTCCCCCGCCGCCGCGCCGTCGCCGGAGAACCCCAACCCGAGAACAAGTTGGGAGCTTGGATCGCCGCCGTCGCGCCTCCGGCCGCCGCCGCCGCCGGCTACCTCCCTCCTTGGACCTCCCGGACCCGAGGCTTGCTCCTCCGACCGGAGCGCCGCCGTCTTGTCGCCGGCCGGCCAGCCCTAGCTCTCTAATAGCCTCGCTAAAGATTTACTATTCCAAAGACTTAGTTCTAGGGTTTGGGCACGCTTTAGAGGCAAAGATGGGTCTTTTTGACCATGTGAGGTGAGCACGATCATTGGAATTTCGTCGAACGCGATGCTCACCTCCGTTCGAGTCTCGATGCCTCGTTTAGCGGGACGAACGTACTTTACGTGCTGTGCACGCTGTTTACTGAAATTGATGTCGCTTGTGCGCGCACTACGATGTCCGATTGTGCTCCGAAAGGCGAGCACGGTGTTCAGCATGTCGAAGACTTAAAGTGTGTGCGATTTCAGAATTTGCGATGCATTGGTTTGCGTGCACAGCCCATAATAACCCTATTTGTACATGAAATAATGCGATTTAGGATTCTTTAGGGACTTTTATGTAATTGTAGCCTCCTGGGCTATCTTGGGCAGTGTGTACGTGCTGCGGGTAACCTCTGGACTGACTGTCCAAGGTCCCGAGCTTTTCGGAAAATAGTAAGTGTAATTCCGGGCGTTCGCCGGCGAAATTCGACGACGGAACGCGACTTTGGTTCGGATTTCTTCCGACGCTTTTCAGAGATTATTTCCTTTGTCGCAAAGCCTTATTGGCTGGTCACCCGCGTCGTTTCGAGAGTCGGAAATGACGAGTGAGCGGTGGGTTCCGTGTCAAAGTCGACGCTTTCGGGAACCGGATCGAAACGATCGTTTTATTCTTAGTCGTTCGAGACGATTACGTCGTGGGGTTGTGAGTTAATGTTCTAGTATTCGGTGGGTTAGTTTCGACCGGTGAACCTCGTAGGTTCGATTGTTTCTTCCCAGTCGGCGGATACACCTTTCGATACTCAGGTGGGTATCCGGTTTGACATCCGTACAGTGGTACACGCTTGGTGACACTCTTTCACTCTACTCTACTCTACTTTACTTTTCTTACTTGCACCTTACTGTCGTTTCTATTCTCTACTCATTTATATGCATACTTAGTATACTTGATAGGAGTAGAGTGGTTTGAGTTTACAGCTCTTCAGCGACCTACTTGGTCGATCCTTTACAGTTTCAGTGACCTAATTGGTCGGCTTGTCTCTGATTTCTCGGTGACCTATTTGGTCGGTTTGCTTCGATTTCGGTGGACTTTGTTCGGTCGGTTAGTTTCAGTGCTTCTGTTACCTACGTGGTCGGCAAGTTTGATGACCCGAAGGGGTCGATGTCCCTTTAGGGACGGGATTGTCGACTAGTTGCGACGTCGGCTTTTGAGCATAATAGCATCGATCGCCCCGGGACTCGAGCGCATATCACGAACACAAAGGGCGGTCGATCCACCGGCCAGGTTGTTCTTTTCCGGAAAAGTGGTTGGACGCCAACCCGTGAGCCCATAGGCTATCTTGGGTTAAATGCAGGTTTAAAAACAGGGGGCATTGCCTGAGGTCTGCGGACCAACATTGGCGGTTATGGATTGGGTATTTACTTTCTCAGCTTTTCGATGCATACATACAGTAGCAGTTTATTTATATTACATATATCTCTCTCCTGCTTACTTTAGCTACCGTATCTACTTATCGATCCTTCCTTTGCTTTACTCCGTTACTAGTGGATACCCATGGGAGGGAGACATGTTTACATGTTCTCACCCCCGCCTTCTTTCAGTGTGTGTTGGTCCCGAGTGGGACGACGGTGAGGAAAGCGAGTCTAGTGCGCGTGTGGCTCCTACCCGTATCGGTTACTTCTTTACTTTCCTTGCTTTATTATCTAGAGTATATTTTGGTTCAGTTCTAGTTCTACTTTGGTTTACTTACAGTGATATTTTGAGACTTGTGATGTTTTTGGGATTGTGATATGGAACTCATATTTTGGGAAACAAACTGTCTCCTACCTTTCGTGGTAGCATTTCAAAAGAAAGGATTTAAAAGTGAAAAGGTTTTCTACCCCTCGTGGTAGTGTTTTCAAAAGAAAGCGTTTCCGTGTGGGAAACGATTTTAAAAAGGTTTTCTTAAGATTTATAAATAAGTAAATTGTGAATGTGGTGAATGGTTGTATGATATTGTGTATTCAGTCTATTTATTATTCATACTGTTGTGGTTGAGTTCCTGGATGAATTGTAAACACTCATCTTGTGCGACGTGCAAATACGGGGAGACTACTGTCCGTGTGTACGGTGGCCTCACTGTATTTGTGGCGGATCTGATTCACCTCTGGGGGTCGAGCTTTTAAAAAAAAAAAAAAAAAATTCATTTGTATTGATTTACCAAAGGGACCCCAGGGCGTGAGACTTACCCTAGAATAAACAGTTTTTACTTATACCCAAACCAAATTAACATAACCCCCGAAGAATTCAACCTTAGACGAATCAAATTCGTTGGTTATGATATATGACTTTCAAAAGACTGACGACGTATCAAAAATTGTAAATTTTTTCACTTGTTTTATATATATGATCGATAAATATATTTCTTCAGACCTAGACTAGATTTTCTAAACATCACATTTAGAATTTTTAATTTGTAAATAGTAGTCATCAAATGCATTAGATACAATACATAAGATGTACAGATAATTAAGTAGCGGTTCAGTAGTTGACAGAGTTGACAAATTAACAAGTCAACCCCGATACTACATTAAATTATAATGAAATCAGTAGATAATTAACTAACCTAAAGATCATAATCAACTTATACAATATGCTACACTCCTAATTATTAGCACATGCACTACCTATGGTAATAAGTTAATAATAATGTACTCGATCATAACAACCAATCATTAACTAATCACCATTAAATATATTATGACGAAGTAAACGTATATGCTCAATTATACGTTTCCACATGTCATTATTTTATTTTATTTTATTCATGCATATTGCACAGGGGGGAGATGGGGGAGCCCATGGGAATTTTGACAATGAAAGTACACCTTCTCATCCCCATGCACCATAAGATAATGATCTCTTGTTACTATTATTATTATTATTATTATTATTATTATTATTTATTATTATTCTTTTTTTGTCTTCGATCGTCCTGGGGCTTAAGACCTCCTAACTAAAAATCGATTATATATCTTTTTTATGTGATGGGACCTCGTTCTATTCACAAATTGTTACGTTATAACTGTTATCTATACATATAATAAAAGTGGAATATAAAAATAATACTAATAAGACAAGAGCCTAATACGGGCTTTTGGATAAGGGGTTTAAAATTTACAATATTTTACGTATGCACCACTAGCATTGTTCTTGGAGTACGACTACTTGTACGTACACTCCAAAAAAGAGTGTATATCTTACACTATAAATTTTGTGTAGCTAGGAGTCATCCACTAATTTTATCCTTTTTTTAACTAACAATCTAAAGAGCGTTTATAAATCTTGGGAACTTTATAAGTGTAAGATGTACTCACACCCTTTGATGGAGTATACAAATAGTATTTTTCTTGCTGTTGCTATATTATGGATAAAATGTATGGATAATCCTTGTCCTATCCCAAAATTGCTGATTGATTCCTGCTTTTTTAACTTTGACTTAATTTAGGCTTGTAGCAAATTATATTACATGCAATGAACAAATCAACCCGTTAATTAAGCTATAACTTTTACAAGATCTTATCGTAAAACAGAGAATATAATTAATAACACCAAGTCATTGGTGCTATTAGGTTTTTGGCTCTTGGATGAAGTGATGTGTAGTTAAGATGACAGTGGTCCCCTAGAGTTTAGTCGGTGGTTAATAAAATAATATGATCTAAAAGGAGTAAAAATGGACCAAGGGGTAGATCTCACAGTGAAAAATTTTGTAGCACCAAGTGCTTAGTGCAATTGATAGCATTGTAGCTGGACTCTCTCTCTCTCTCTCTCTCTCTCTCTCTCTCTCTCTCTCTCTCTCTCTCTCTCTCTCTCTCTCTCTCTCTCTCTCTCTCGAGCTCTCTCTAGAGAGAGAGAGAGAGAGAGGAAGTAAGGTGGTTTTCGTGGTATCAAGTCGTATTTGATGTTGGAACTTTCGAATTAATGATGGGCCATATTAGACTTGATCTAGAATATTTAAAATATCCAAAAATAAATTTTCTGATTTTTCGATATCATTTATGTAGTGATCGAGAGGCTCAAAATCATAAATTTTAATAATTATAGTGAGCCTTTTGCAAATTTTACAGTGCAAAAATATCTATAGTATGTAAAATTTTGATAATTTTATTTACACCATATAAAACAACATTCATATTTTTGATCTAGAATTTCAGTGTTGTATGATCACTTTTTTGTATAATTTTTATTTTCAGCCGTTGATTTTAAGCCCTTTTGATTACTAGATAAATAATATTAAAAAATCACAAGAAGCTATTTTTGATAATCTCAATGCTCTAATTCAAGTCTAACGGAGCTGATCATTTATTCAAAAGTCCTAGTATTGAAAAAGACCTATGTATATATATACATATATATATATATATATATATATATATATATATATATATATATATATATATATATATATATATATATAGGGTAAATTGCATTGTTGCCCCATAAATTTTTGGCGGAGTTTCACTTTTACCCCCAAACTCTTAAAACGGTCATTTATCCTCCTATACTTTATTATTGCATCTTGTTGCCCCTTAGTCGATTAAAGTTAACGGAGCTGAACTGTAGTTGACGGAAAGGTTAGGTTTTGGCGGTTTTTGGGATGCAAAAACTATGAGAAGAAGAGTTGGAGGGCATAGAAATGGAGAAAAAAGAGTTTTTAAGGAATAAAAGTGAGTTGGTTGGAACAAGGGACAGTTTAGGCGGTAGATTTCCGGCCAAAACCTAACCCTTAGTTAACTCTCCGTTTAGCTCAGTTAACTTTAAGCGACGGAAGGGCAACAAGATGCAATATTAAAGTATAAGGGGGTAAATGACCGTTTTAAGAGTTTGGAGGGTAAAGTGAAACTCGCCAAAAGTTCGGGGGAACAACGATTTACCCTATATATATATATATATATATATATATATATATATATATATATATATATATATATATATATATATATATATATAGAGAGAGAGAGAGAGAGAGAGAGAGAGAGAGAGAGAGAGCGCTACTATATTTTAGGAAGCATAAAAGAGTTGATGCTTCGACATTTTAGCCTTTGGATCAACCCTTTTTATTATTTCTATTTTTTGGATTAATATTATTACCATATATGGGTATCACTATGCTAAAGTATAGAGAATCTGATGCTTTCGACTTTTTGGTCCTTGGATCAAGAATTATACGATTGGAATAATTATATACTCCTTTCTAGGCTTGAGTGGTAACCTAAAAAGTTAGAAAAGATAGAAGGATTCCTTTGCATATTTTTCTTTTTTTTTTTGGCAAAGCAAATCGGTGAATACCCTTGTAGGAGGCTCACAGCTTTTGTGTGTAGGGGAGGGCTCACAGCTTTTGTGTAGGCCCTTATCATATTAATCTAAATATTAGAAACAATCAAAATGATTGATTTAAGGACCAAAAAATCAAAAGTATATATCCTTTATGCTTTCAATAACATAGTAATTAATTATATTATATACATACATACATACATACATAGCTTAGTCCTAAACATTTACATATATACTAACCTTTTATTTTTTACCCATAAAAATATATGTACATATTTATTTTGAGGTAACAATTATATTCCTTGCATATAATGCCTCTTTTTTTCTTTTTTTCTTTTTTTGGCGAAGCAAATCGGTGAATACCCACTTGTAGGGAGGGCTCACAGCTTTTTGTGTGGGGCCCTTATCTCATCCAACTCTATCACCCGAAACCCCCAGCAAAAAAAAAAAAAAAAATGGTCTTTTCATTGTAATTCCAAAAGAGGAAAAAATGATTTAAAAAAAATAATTATTATTCGTACGTATACTGCTATTTTAGTTTCTAGTTATTAAAAAATTATTACAATGGGATAATCTTTTTATCCCTTCCGTAAAGTACTTAATTTATTTTGATTCAATCGGAACACAACTAAAAACACTATTTTTTCGCAAAATTATTCTTAAAAAAATTAATAAACTGAATTATACGATATGTCAAAATTTAAAAAAAACTAAAGTAATATATTTTAATTTTAAGAAAGTTACGTCATTATATTACTAGTTAATTAATATTTTGTGATTAATCTACATCATTAGCGTCATAAGGAGCAAAAAGTCACGGGTGGGGCCCGCGGGGGGGGTGGGGGTGGGTGCCGCGTCCGCAAAAGCGGGCCCCACCAGGGTTTCCAATATTTTTCTTATACGCGTAGGTTACACCGTCCCTTTCCGATCACGATGCCGAGATGGACGGACCAGCGCCGTCCACGTGGCACGCTGATGAGCCCCCCCCGCTTTCGACTGTCGGTGGGCGTTTCGCCCACGGTGTAACGCTTACATGTCACGCTTGCGAGGGGCGCGGCGCGTTTTCATGCGTGTGCGGGCCCCCACTTGTCAGCGTTACGGCCGTGACACGGAGTCGGCGCATGGGCGGAGCCGTCCTGGACCGGGTTCACCATGTCATCCGTCGACCGCTAGAGTATATTCCCATTATTTTTCTTTTTTATAATTTTTAAAATGTTTTTTACTGTTCGATTCGAACTCTACTCGAATCAGGTACCTCAATTTGTTCGCTTATCGGTTTCAGAGCATTAATTCATATGGTCCACAATGTCGTGGTGAGCCGGGTCCACGCACCAACTTCTCGAGGAACGCTAACGCGAAAGGCGACAAAAAGGTTGGTGGGGTCCTCCCATCGCGGGCCCCACCCCCGGATGTGTAAGCTTGTGACCGACACGACCCCGCCCTTCCAAAAAGGTTGTGATGTCATAATACGTGGTCGGTAATTTTGGTCTCATTTTCCCCTTTTTGCTTTTTTTTTTTTTTTACCAATGGATTCTTGCAAATATCCAAGCTGGTCCTTGTACTCTTCTCTTATATGATTTTAGTCTTTATATTTTTTAACTGAAATTTTTTTTAAAAAAAAAAAGAATAAAAACCATGTTAAATTTTGCACTTAATTTTTAAATTTCTTTACCTTTTTTTTTTTTTTTTTTTCCTTTAGTTTAATTATTAAATTACTTTTTTTATCAAATAATTTAATAGATATCTTTCTTCTAACAAAGTTACTAACTTATCCTTAAATTTGTTTACATTTTTGCCGCGTAATTCTGTACTAATAATTAAGTATCGTAATTATGTATTAAAGTAAGAAAATAAAATTTTTTTTTATTTTAAAGATCTACAAAGTAATACGGTGCAATATAGACGACCAAAACGGTTCATTAATTAACAGCTTCATGGACAGAGGCATTGGAACTATATATTTAATAAAGTTGGAAGGGTCTAATTTCACAACGGAAAGCTCATGTGCCTCTTTTAAAAAGCATTAAGTTTAAAGGGTCTTTGTACATTATTTTTATTCAATATTTATATAAAAATATAGTGTAGGAGTGAAGGGTGGATTATTTTTTATTTTAATTGTCAAGATATTTGTTTGGCAACAAGAAGCAGAGGAGTGACATTCAATTTACCTCACAGTAATTTCATATTTTATTTTTAAATTATTGTTTATTAATAATTAGAGTGTAATATAGCCATCAAAATACTAGTAAGAGGGAAATGCTATAGCATTTGTGTATTAGAGAGCTTTATTACTTCCACACTCCAAAGTGGGTGTATACTTTTTACAACTTTTTCATCAAAGAAATATTATTTTTTTATTTGTCACATCAATTTTCTTTAATTATAATCTATTTAATGCAGCAAAAGTGTTTGTTCATATTTTTTTCGGAAGTACTTCGCGCTAAAACGTGATAAGTTTCAGATCGTAAAAATTGATTCACGCGTCTTAAGATCGCCTACAAAGATGCTGTAACTCTTCAAATCACGATATATATCGAACTACGAATGATCTAGATTTATAATTCACCGCTCAAAACCCTCTAAAAGTTTTCAAATTACTTTTTTTTAGCAAATAAAGCTCAATAAACTAACACTCAATAACTAATAAGAGAGTTATTCGATCAATTTGACAAAATTTTTAATTCAACTAAGTACAAAAAGAATGTAAATTAGAAAAATAAAAATTGAGAAGAGCAAATAGAAAAAGAATGGGATCAATTTCAACCTAGTTGAGGGGTTTCCATACATTTTTACCAATAATAATAGATTAATAAATTCCAAGTACTTGCAGGGACCATCCATACATTTCCCCCTTCTTGATTGTTCAATGTCCCGTCCACTTAGCTGGCAAAAGTACTACGTGTACAAGATAAATTCCAGAACGCAAGCTGAAAAGCGGAGGACTTTGATGAGAATATTACGAATCTGCCACTCCTTAGTCAGCGCGACCGACACTCTGAGCCGCAGGGCTGTGAGTGGCATCTTCGTAAATTTTTATAATAATGTTTGTTTTTTGGGTAGGCATGCAGATTCTATGTAACAAAATTATATTATATTCAAATTAAAATAAAATAGTTAATCATACGTACTAATCAAATGCATCTCTACAAGGTTTAATTTTTTATTTTTATTTTTATAAAAATTTAGCGATATTTATATTTATTCATCCGGTTTATTACGATTAGTACTTATTACTATTAGAGCACTGTTTAATTTTTACAGAATAAATTAAAATAATATTTTTATTTTTATAAATATATATTCCTCCAGAGGTCCAAACTACTAGAATTATACAAAAATATTATTTTACAAAATATTTTATTCAATAATATAAGATAGATAAAAAGATTAATTTAGGGAAAACTTTAAAAACCCTCCACGTGGTTTCAATTTTTTCATTTTAGTATCGCGTTTAAAATATATCAAGTTAGTACCATGTGGTTCTCACTTTATCACTTTAGTATTCTGTGGTTTTAATTTTGTATTAAGTTAGTACCCTGTGATTTTTTAAACTATAGGGTACTAAAGTGATAAAGTATGAAACCACAGCGTACTAAAGTGATAAAGTTCAAAACCACATGGTGCTAACTTAATACACTTTAAACAACGGTCTTAAAGTGATAAGCAGCAGTAAAAACGATACTTTTTTTAAAAGAAAAAAAGTATAAAACTACAGGGGATTTTTTTGAAGTTTTTCTATTAATTTAACTTACTCATTAACTAGAATCAATAACAGTAAAAATATATTTGTAAACAGTAATATTTTTATAAAAATAAAAATCTATCCATAATTTTATGTTTCCATAAAATGATATGCAATTGACACGTGAATGTAAAAACAAAGCTTATTATGCGGTAACAACAGCCACGAGAAATTAATGGCAACGGACACTGAAACGGATTAAAAAACAAAAGAAAAAGAATATTAAAGAGTACAATACGCCACGTGGCATGTGCTTCCAATCAATGAGTAACTTGGATTTTTGATTGCACTGCACTGGTATATTTGAACAGTAAGAAAAATGCTTTGATGTTGATCAATTCAGCGACTGTTTTGTTTACAAGAGTAGGGAAAAATTTGAAGGTCGTGAGTTTTCGCTAAGGGCCTATTTGTTTCGCCGAAAGTAGGGTGGATGTGGGACGGGAAAAGTGTTTTTCGGTAAAAATTGACTACTTTCGCTCTCTGATTCACCGTAACTTTATTACGTAGAAAGTTCGTTAAGAAAATAATGAACTTGTCTTATCGCCCTTTCGTAGGCGAAGTCAATTACGATGAAGTGCAAAAAAGACAAGAATGGATTAATGTGTTAGGGTTATCTCTTCTAAAGTATGATCAAATTTGATTAGGTAAATTCTAATATATTTTTTGTTTAATTTGTATATTTAGAAAATGATGAAAAATAAATTTGTTAAATTTTAACAATTTTTTAACTTTAGAATTTTATTTGTTACATTATTATAATTTATATGCAAACAAATAATATAATTTTTTTAAATTTTATTTTATAAATATATATATATAATTATATTAATTTTTATTTATTATAATTTATTAATCACTATAAGTTACAAAATAGATAATAATATTACTTTTGAGGTAAGTATACGGGGTGAAGAAACTACACTTTTTACGTCATCTAATTTCTACCAAACAAACAACAATGACTACATCACTTTTCACGATTAGAAACAAACAACGTAAGTGAACTAATTTTAAACTCACTTGACCCAAAGTCACTTAAGTCTACTTACGTTGAAACAAACATGCCCTAAATGTCGGATGTCAATTTTATTTCGGCAGAAAATAAAGTCGCGTTTTTACACTGTATACGAAATCAAGGCCAGTGATCACAGATTGTGCGCTTTCAACTGGTCCCTTCGTCTGATTTTTCGGTTTACTGATCTTCCTCGAAATGTCTACGTGCGCTTATAATTTGACAAATTAGGAAATTTTACATTTAAAATCTGGTAAAACATGCTCGCTCAAAATATGTATTTTAAAATCTTGAATTGAATGCTTATACCGTTCAAATTTAGCATTTTGAGGAATTTTTTAACAAAGTGCTTCATTTTGTTACAACTTTTTTTTTTTTATTCAACTCAGGTAAATAGGAATGGTGGTCCCCTCAACTACAGATCATCCTGAAGAAGACCCATAATAATCTTCTATTTTTTTTTTCTTTTTATATTTTATTTCTTTCAGTTTTTTATTATTTTATTTGAATTATTTAAATTATTTAATAATAGCTTGGTTGGTTATACCAATCAATTAAATTATTCAGTTTTACTTGCCACAAAATTATCAAAACTAATGAGTTTTATAGAAATTATCAGAAAATAACAATTTCTCTAAACTCTCTAGTTAAAATTATTTAATTTAAGAAAAATAAAGAAAATAGTTAAATAGGGTAATATTATATAATTTATCTAATAATTATAAGAGAGATATAAAAAGGTAAGAAATTAATAAGAAAGCAAGAATAAATAATAATAATAATAATAATAATAATAATAATAAAAGGGATAAGGGAAAAATAAGAAAAAGAAAAAAGAAAAAAGAAAAGGTAAAAAGGGGCTTGTGAGGTGGAGGTGGGGGGTAATGGGGGTTGGGTTCGGTCGGAGCGGTTTCTTGGACGCTAAGGTTGGGTCAAAGCGGCTTCTTTCCGAAGCTTCGAGCCATTATTGGGTGCGAGCGTTGCCGTGTTGGGTAGAACATCTCCTTTCACCCCTCCCTTTCTTTTTTTTTTTTTTTTTTTTTTTATAAATTTTTTTAGGTTAATTTAGTAATTTTCGGGTGATATTAATATATATGCAGGCGAAGTTTATTCTCAATTACTTGCACATCATTCCCACCATTTTCTTTAATATATATATATATATATATATATATATATATATATATATATATATATTTATTATTTCCTTTTATTTATTTATTTTAAAATTTTAGATTTTAATTTGTTTACATATATATATATATATATATATATATTGCGCTGTCCGTGAGTTGTATCCCTCGCCTCTCTCTGTCTCTCTCTCTCTACATCGCGGTGTTTCTCTCTCTACTGCTGCTGCTGCTGCTTCGTCTCCCGCGGGGTTTCATCGAGGAGGGAACGAAGACGAAGACGACGACGACGACGACGACGAAGACGAGGAGATTGAGGGCGTGGAACGCGGAGTTCGTTGGATCGAATCTACCCTCTCCTTCTCATCCTCCTCCTCCTGCGGTTCCTTCGCCGTCGATCTCTTCTTCGATCGCGAATCTCGCTTGGAGAGGCTTCGGAATTGAGGAGTTTGGACCGCGGAATCGGACGAGATCGATCCGTAGATCTCGAATTGGTGCGAGGAGGAAGGGAGATGAGGGGGGGGTGTTGTTGATTGATGATACGGCGGAGAAGATGATGCGAGCGAAGGCGAGGAGCGCGACAACGGCGTCGGCATTTGCGCCGATGAAGGAGGCGAAGCCCGCGAACGGCGTCGGCGCCGCGGCGGAGGACAAGTTGGAGGTGCGACCCGGCGGTATGCTCGTCCAGAAGCGCGACCCCGATTCCGGCGTCGGCGCCGCCCCCGTCCCCACCATCCGCGTCAAGGTCAAATACGCCGGCGTCTACCACGAGATCTACATCAGCTCCCAAGCCTCCTTCGGTGAGTAGTACTAGTACTAGTACTGGTTTTAGTAGTAGTAGGCGTAGTCCTAGCAGCAGCAGCAGCAGCAGCAGTTCGCTATCGTGGCCCGATCTACAAGGTGTTCGACGAAATGATCGAATGGACTTTGTGTGGGATTTGATCGCAGGGGAGCTGAAGAAGATGCTCACGGAGCGGACGGGGCTCCACCCGGACGACCAGAAGCTGGTGTTCAAGGACAAGGAGAGGGATTCGAAGGCGTTCCTCGACCTCTGCGGCGTCAAGGACCGGTCCAAGATCGTCCTCCTCGAGGATCCCACGGCGCAGGCGAAGCGCCTCCTCGAATTGCGCCGCACCGACAAGATGGAGCGCGCCGCAAAGTCCATCTCCCGCATCAGCCTCGACGTCGACAAGCTCGCCTCCAAGGTTCGGACCAATTCAAACCCCCCCCCCCCCCTCCTCCCCCTCAGATCCTACATTGTTCCCTATACAAGCAGCAGCTTGAGATTGTTGTTGCCCTTGTCCTTATGCAGGTGTCGGCGTTGGAGACGATCGTAAACAAGGGAGGAAAGGTTGTTGAGGAAGATGTGAGTAATCTCACCGAATTGCTGATGAATGAGCTGGTCAAGCTCGACGCGATCACCGCCGAGGGGGACGTGAAGTCGCAGAGCCGAATCCAGGTTCGTAGATTTGGATTTGCCGATTCGTAATTAGTAGTAGTACTAGTAGTAGTTCGTTCTACGGATTCGATCCGTCGGTGAAGATCTGGTCGTCGTCGTCGTTGTTGTTGTTGTAGGTAAAGCGAGTTCAGAGATACGTAGAAGCCCTGGACGCAATCAAGGTGAAGAATGCGACGCCGACGCCGAATGGGCACATCACCAAACAGGCGGTGGCTGCGCCGCCGCAGCCGAAGCCGCAGCCGCAGCAGCAGCAGCAGAGGAGGGAGTTCCACGCACCGGCGCCGCTGCTTCCGGTGGTGGTGACGACGCGGTGGGAGACGTTCGATTTGCTCTCGGGAGCAGTGCCGTCGACCTCCTCTCCCGCCACCTCCACCACCCCCACTCCCGCCGCCTCCACCACCTCCTCCTCCTCCTCCTCTGCCTCCGCCGCTCCCACGCCGCGGTACAATTGGGAACTATTCTAAATTCTTAAAAAGAGTATAGCATTATCATCCCTCAGCTCTCTCCTTTCAATGATTGGGTTTGATTTCTCTTCTTTTCTTTTTTTCGTTCGTTCTTTTCTTTTTTATTCTGTTCATCTCATCTCATCATCATCATCTTCTTCTTCTACTGTTACTATTCTTTTTGTGTGCATATCTAAGAGAAAGCTTTGGAGGTTGTGTTCCATTATTATTACTACTACTACTCCTCCTCATTAAGATCCATGGTGAAGAATAAATGGTCTTATTGATCTGTTTCACCAATTTACTATTTAGAGACAACCACATAACACCCATATGCCCCTCCGCTGCACTGTATTACATTAATGTATCATGAATGAGGACTTTTGTTTTGGCTCGCGGAATTGCTATCTCCTTGCCAGGTTTTAGGGCTCTCGATTCCAGACGCGATTTGAGCCGGAAAAAACCAAAAAATTGTGGGTAGTTAAATGCTTCTTATAATTGTTCTCCTCCTCGTTGTCATGCACTATTCTAAGCTCATCATCATCATCATTTCCTTTTATCTTAATTTGCTTTTCTGCATTTAGAAAATCTATTGGTTGGTTTGGTTGGGAACTCCAAAGATGCATGCCTTTCTTCATTGATGAGCATGAGAATATTTGAAAGGGGGGGGGTGGTGGAGAGAGAGAGAGAGAGAGAGAGAGAGAGAGAGAGAGAGAGAGAGGCCTCGGCAAAATGATCAATAATGAGGGAGGGTGGACTTTGGAAGGTTCAGCACCATGTATGGAGATCATGGGCTTTAGTGGAGAAGGGAATATATCATATATATATAATATATATTTACTCATGTCATGTGCATTCCCCCGGTTGAAAGAGGGGGGAACTTATTTGTCACATTTTGGAAGCTTATTTTTTTTAGATCATTACGATTTGATCGCCCCTCCTCTACATTAGCATGCAATTAATTAATGTGTTGTTGGCTTGTTGCAATTCAATTAATTAATCACTGTGTTGTTGCAATTCACTTATTAATAAGCCAACCTCTTTATGGGTCCCACAGTGCCTTGCTGGAGACGTAGAGAATTGAGAGAGGTACGGTTGTTAGCGGGTTGTCACCATCTGAATTGAAAGTAATAGCAATCTTATGTGGTTGAATGAGAAGGGATTCATTTTGCGCTCACAACCGTTCCAGCTGCATTGCTGGGATTAAGAGCGACATGAGCGTGAACAGGCCACATGATTTTGTAGGCTATATAAAAGGGTAAGGGGTCAGTGGACTGTGTGTCTTATGGCCGTGTTCGCCTTGCGCCTTATAATCTTTTATTACTTAATTAGTGAACAACATTAAGGCCTGCTTGATTTGATGTAATTATAAATACAGTATAGTCAGAAATACATGCTATTTTAAATACGACAGTCGCAACTTCATGCATTTTGTTTGGTTCGATATAGTAGAAAATATTCTAACTATAACTAATTTGTTTTGTTGCATATAGTTGAGAAAATAATTTTTTAAATTTTATCGTCATATATAAATAAATATATATGATGGTGTTAACATTATTTTCTCTCCAATTGTTGCGGTTGGATCCCTTCTTACTGTTCCTATTGCAACAGTTGAAGATAAATACGTCAAAGCAAATACGGAATTTGCATTGCGGTGCGGTTTATACAACCAAATGGCCTAAGTTATCCTCAATATCAAAGTGTACATGTTGGCCCTACTGCTGCTTTTTTTTTTTTTTTTTTTTTTTTATTACTTCTAATTGAATATTTTTTACAACAAAAAAAGAAAAAAAAAGAAGAAAAGAAACCGTGGCTGTGATAGGAAACTGAAATAAGATTCTTGAGCTTTGAAAGCAAAACTCCTACTTTTGTTGTAGAGAAAAAGCTCTTAGAAGAATTTTAATATGGTGTTTTCCATAAAATACTATTTAAGCAGCATTTTATTAAATGTCATTACACCCTATATTAGGCTCAAATAGGCTCAAAGAATTCCCCTATATGACAGAGGATGTACAATTAATTCAAAGATTTATTTAAAAAAGAATAAAAGACATGATCCTATCAAGTGCCAATGATAATTGATTAGCTACATTAATATAAAGTTAATTTTACAGCAAAATTATATAATTAGAAGGGCTTATCATTAATTGTTAATTACGAACGATCTTTTCAATGTTTTGGCTTCATCTTCTTTCGCCAACACAACACAATTATATGGCTAATGGATATTCTGAAGCTGCCTACTTTTGGTCCTAGAATACTTGGTAACTGGTATCATCAATTATTGCAATGCCCTGTATTTTATGCATGTGGTATATATGTGCAGAAATTTTTCCCCACATATTACAATTCTTCCATCCATAGAGGGTGAGATCTTTACAAACTATTGGAGATTCGACTGGTCCAGTAATTCTAATTATAATGATTCGATCTAAAAAATTTATAAATTTCGAATTTACTTTTTCAGTTTAATATTTCTAAATATTTAAAGTTTAAATTTTACGTTTAAACCATAATTTTATGTTAGTGATGTTCTGACTTCACCATATCGATCGATTCACCGATGCTACTGGCCGCTCTTACCACTCCCTACTTTCTCTCTCCCTCTTCTTTTTTCCGTACGAAACTCCATTCTATCACCCCAATGCTCTCTTTCTCTCTCTCTCTCTCTCTCTGCTATTATATTTTTATGAATATAGAGTCTTTGTACTTATAAATTATTTTTGTTATATTTGGTTTAGATTTGTAGTTACTTAAATTAGAGTTAAATCCTAATGTATTTGGAATTAGATTTAATTTGACATATATTGATTATAATTAGGAGGGTAATTCTAGTTGAACTCGAATTATACTCTAATTAAAAGACATATATTATATATACATGCTACGATCAAATTAATGAAGGCGCGACCAAATTTGAGAAGCCAAGCAAACTAATTAAGAGCGGTTGGTTATCCGGACGGATGGAGAAGCCGGATCTCTAATTAAGTGTCGCATATTTTAGAGAGAGCCAAGCTGCCTGTCACGGACTTAACGAATTTGCTCGCAAAACTCGTGCGGCGCTCGCCTTCCTGCGCGAAGTGAGCAAGCCTGCCTCTCTACTTGCTAAATAAGGACCTACTCGCCCTAGACTAAACACAAGAGAGAGAGATAGAGAGAGACTTAAGAAAGCTCTTATATATTATAAACTTGAGAATACAAAGTAGATTCTGAGGCTAAGGGGGAGGGGAGGCCACACTATATATAGGCCACTCACCTCCTATGGAAGCATATCAAAAGGCATAAGATAATAAATGCTACGGTCTCCCAAGAGACTCACATAAATGCCTACATAGAAACCCGAAGGGTCACCTAGAAACTCCAAAGGACTCTTGACTCCTCGGCCTCTACGCCAATCAGTCTCGAGATCCAAGGATAGAAGCTTCCAGAAGATCAGGCAAAATGGGCCCTTTGTTGAGGAAAAGTCGGAGGAAAAATTTTACCGTGACATTCTCCCCCGTCTATTGCGCGAGACGCCTCGTCGCGCGGCGTCTTGGAAGTCGTCGATCGTCTTCCGATACTTCCAGAGAGTGTCGGCCTTCTCCCAGCTTGCTTCGCCATGCGGGAGGTTCTTCCACTTGACAAGGTACTCGATGGTCCTCGGGATGCCGCGGCGCCGGCAGGGCTTCGACCTCCTTGTCGATAGCAGTGGTCATAGTGGCGGGAGCGCGCTGCGACACGCCCCGGCCTGGGTCTTCTGCGTCTTTATAGTAGGGCCGCAGGCAGCTAGCATGAAAGACTGGATGAATCTTGAGGTTGGCAGGGAGTTGTAGCTTGTACGCCGCCTTGCCAGCCCTTTTTATAACAGTGAAAGGCCCCTCGTATTTCCGCAAAAGCCCATGATGCACTTTACAGAATGCCTTGAACTGTTGTGGTTGAATCTTGATCAGCACTTGATCGCCCTCGGCAAACTCCAAGGATCGCCGCTTCGCATCGGCCCACTTCTTCATTCGATGTGCCGCCTTCTCAAGACAGGCTCTCGCAAGATCTCCTTTTTCCTGCAAGTGGTTAGTAAAATGAAGAGCCATTGGGCTGCGGCCCTGCTCGCCCGCAGCAGCGGAATGAGAAGTGAGAGGCTGCCTTCCCGTTGCCAGCTCGAACGGGCTTAGGTTCGTCGACTCGCTCCGCCGCAAGTTGTAAGAGAACTGGGCCACATCCAGATGATTCACCCAATCCTTCTGGTTGGTACTAACATAGTGCCGCAGGTACTCCTCCAGCAACGCATTCACCCGCTCCGTCGCGTCGATCGTGGGTGGAAGCTGGTGGAAAAGAGCAACTCTGACCCCAAGATCTTGAACACCTCTGTCCAGAACTTGCCTGTAAACCGCGGGTCTCGGTCGCTCACAATATTTTCGGGGACGCCCCACAGCTTTACCACATTGCCGACGAAGAGCCGCGCCGCTTCTTCCGCCGTGCAATCCGCTGGTGCCGCAATGAAAGTCCTGTACTTTGAGAATCGGTCCACCACCACAAGGATGGACCCCAACGCCCCCACCTTGGGCAAGGCGGAGATAAAGTCCATGGAAATGCTCTCCCACGGACGCGTCGGTGTCGGCAAGGGCTCGAGTAAGCCCCCAGGCTTCTGACGCTCCACCTTGTCCTGTTGGCAAACAAGACAAGTCCGCATGTAGGCCTCCACGTCTTCGTGCATGCGAGGCCAATATTAGGAGGCCTCGAGTAGCGCCATGGTCCGCTTTTGACGGGGATGTCCAGCCCAGTTGGAGTCGTGGCACTCCTTCATGAGTTCACGACGAAGATTGCCCCATCTAGGCACATAGATGCGACGCCCCTTGGTGAGGAGCGGATCCATCACTCGGCCCGAACCGTCGCGCCTTGCCTCGCCCGACAAGTCGCACCAGTCCCTGGGCCACAGGGTCTTTGCTCGTCCCTTCGCGGAGTCGCTCCCTGATGGTGCTTTGGAGCTGGCACACCGCTGCCAGTTCCGCTTTGCGGCTTAGTGCGTCAGCCACAGAGTTCTCCTTCCCGGGTTTGTATTTGAGTTCCATGTCGAACTCCGCCAGGAAGTCCTGCCACCACGCCTGCTTGGGTGACAGCTTCTTTTGAGTAAGGAAGTAGCTCGTCGCGACATTGTCCGTCCGCACCACGAACTTGCTTCCAAGGAGATAATGCCGCCAGGTTCTGAGGCAGTGCACCACTGCAGTCATTTCCTTCTCTTGCACCGTATACCGCCGTTCGGTGTCGTTGAGCTTGCGGCTTTCATAGGCGATGGGATGTCCATCCTGCACGAGGACACCGCTGATGGCAAAATCTGAGGCGTCAGTATGTACCTCAAATGGTCGAGTGCAGTCGGGAAGACGCAGCACCGGATCCTCCGTCACTGCCCGCTTCAGATCCTCGAATGCCTCCTCACATCGAGGGTCCGGTCCACGGCGGTTCTTCTTTAGCAGTCCGTCAAGGGCGCTCGAGCGGAGTAGCTCTCGATGACGACGATAGTAGTTGACGAGCAGGAAGGATCGCATCTCGGACACCGTCGTGGCGCCTCCCGCTCGCAGATAGCTCGCACCTTCTGCTGGTCCATGTGGAGTTGCCCTCGGCCTATCCAGTGGCCAAGGAAGTGCACCTCTTCCTTCGCGAAGGAGCACTTCTCTTTCTTGATGAAAAGTTGGTTCTCCCGCAGCACTTGAAAGATCGTCCGCAGATGCTTGACGTGCTCCTCCAAAGTGTTGCTGTACACGACGATATCGTCGAGGTACACAACCACGAACTTGTCGAGGTAGGTATGGAACAGCTTGTTCATTAAGGTACAGAAGGCTGCCGGCGCGTTCGTCAAGCCGAACGGCATGACAAGGAACTCATAGTCCCCGTACCTTGTCACGCACGCGGTCTTTTTCTCATCGCCTTCTGCAATTCGTACTTGGTAGTACCTGGAGCGGAGATCGAGCTTGGTGAAGTATTTTGCTCCGCCCAACTGGTCGAAGAGATCTGCAACCAGAGGAATGGGGTACTTGTTTTTGATAGTTACCTTATTGAGCGCCATGTAATCGATACAAAGCCGCAGGCTTCCGTCCTTCTTCCACTGGAACAAGACAGGTGCTCCATAGGGTGCTTTTGACGGTTGAATGAAACCTGCATCGAGGAGGTCCTTCAGTTGCCGCTGCAACTCCTCGAGCTCTGGCGGGGCTATGCGGTACAGCGCCTTCGCAGGCGGCTTGGCTTCTGACTCGAGCTCGATCGCATGATCCACCTCCCGCTTTGGTGGAAGTTTCTTTGGCAGTTCCTGGGGCATCACGTCGCTGAACTCACCCAGGACCGCATCGATTGCCGCTGGTGGGCACTCCTCCTCGAGGTCCACAGTGCCTACCTCCCGGATGGCCGCAAGATAAGTAATCTCCCCGCGCCTCACTCCTTTCCGCAATTGCAGAGCGGAGAGAGTAGGGTTGCCGCTGGTTCCATGGGGCTCGCCAAGACCATGCACGGGCCAGTGTAACGACCCAGCCCACTAGCAACAATAACTCGTTGGGCCCAGCCAACAGCCCAAAATGCTTAAGCCCAGTTATTATTACTAGTGTCTAAGTCTATTATAAACCCAATAACAATCCCATTCCCATCCGATGTGGGACTATTGGGGTGTCACACATTCCCCTCGTTAAGGCCCTGACGTCCTCGTCAGTCCAATCACACACACAGCCCACGCTCACCAGGCTATGTGAGACTGTCTAGCTCGTCATCCAGACTCGGCTCACGAGACTCGCCACACATGTCCAGCTGGTGAACCGGCTCTGATACCAAATGTAACGACCCAGCCCACTAGCAACAATAACTCGTTGGGCCCAACCACCGGCTCAAAATGCTTAAGCCCAGTTATTATTACTAGTGTCTAAGTCTCTTATAAACCCAATGACAATTCCATTCCCATCCGATGTGGGACTATCGGAGTGTCACAAACTTCCCCCGTTAAGGCGCTGACGTCCTCGTCAGTCCAATCACACACACAGCCCACGATCACCAGGCGATGTGAGACTCGTCTCGCTAGCCCATCCAGAGCATCGGCCACCGAGACTCGCCACACATGTCCTGAACTCACGATACCAAATGTAACGACCCAGCCCACTAGCAATAATAACTCGTTGGGCCCAGCCAACAGCCCAAAATGCTTAAGCCCAGTTATTATTACTAGTGTCTAAGTCTATTATAAACCCAATAACAATCCCATTCCCATCCGATGTGGGACTATTGGGGTGTCACAGCCAGACTCCTCCATGATGCTCATGGCCCCAAGGTGCGGCATCGGAACCGCCTTCGATGAAGCAAGGAAGTCGATGCCGAGGATGACCTTGAAATCGTCGATGGTCGCGGCGGTGAAGTTCGTTGTCCCCGACCAGGGCCCAACAGCGATCTCCACCCCTTTGGCTATACCCGCAACAGGCTGTGCCACAGAGTTGACAGCCTTCATCTTACTTGTGTCTTTCTCGAGTACGAGGCCCAGCCACTTGGCCTCAGACTCGGTAATGAAATTGTGGGTGGCTCCGGTGTCCACGAGCGCTCGAGTGGCCCTCCCGTTGAGGGTCACATCAACGAACAAAAGCTCCTTCTTGAGCGGTTTGCTCGCCCGCCCCTGGATTGCACTGACAAGTCGCAGAGCACCCATCTTCGTCTCTGCCTGGTCCTGGCTCTCTTCAGCCTGGATGGCATTGACAGTCTTTTTCTTTGGGCAATCTCTCGCCCAATGATCGCCTCTGCAGACGTAGCAAGACACCGTCTTTTCTTCCGCGATGGGCCTTTTCGCTCTTGGCCCTTGTAATCTCGCCGTCGCGCGATCTCCCCCACCCTTGGCCTTGCCCGCCTTAGGTGGTTTGCCACGAGAGGCATCCGGCTTGTCGTACTCCAGCAGCTTCTCCGCTTGGGCGATAGCGGAGCTCACGTCCTTGACGTCTCTCGCCACCAGCTCTTTGTTCGCCCACGGTTGGAGACCGTCGAGGAAGAAGAATAACCTGTCCTCCTCAGCCATACTGGTAATAGCAAGCATAAGTTTGGAGTAGTCCTTGACATACTCCTTAAGGGTACCTTTGTGTTTGAGTCGTCGAAGTTGCCTTCGCGCCAAGTATTCAACATGCTCGGGGTAGAACTGCGCCTTGAGCTCGCGCACAAAGTCCGCCCACGTGTTCAGGATGCATTGGCCCTTCTCGGCTTCTGCAGAACGCCGACGCCACCACAGCATCGCGTCGTTGAGAGGTACATGGATGAGGTTTGGACCTTGTCCTCCTCATCCTCCAACCGCAGCGCCCTGAGGTAGCGCTCCATGTGCCAAAGGAAATTGTCTATCTCCTTCTCGTCGCGTGTTCCCTTGAAGCATTAGGGCTCAGGGACACGGACCTTTGGGGTGTACTCCTTATGCGTCTCGCCGCCTCGAGCCACCGCCTTCTCAAGGATGGCCACTCTTGTCCTGAGGTCCTCGACCTCGTCGACTCGAGTGACCAACTCCTCGATTATACCCTTCCGCTCGTCGTCACGACTGGTGATGTTGCTTTGGAGCTTCTCAAGCTCGCCACGAAAGGTTGCCATGGCAGTGGCAACACTTTCCTCCATGCTGTGCATCTCGTCGTTAAATGAGTTAAAGGTTTGAGCCATCTCATTGTACCTTTCACCCACTTTTGAAAGGATGTCCTCCACCAGTGCAAGGCGGTCTTCGATCGCCGCGGAATCCTTCATGATTCGCGTCACCTTGCCCTTGCCTCGCTTGGTGGTTTGCTTCGGGGGTTCATCCCCAACGTCGACAACTCCAGCATCGGATGACGTCATGGTTCCTTCTCGAACCGGCTCTGATACCAACTGTCACGGACTTAACGAATTTGCTCGCAAAACCCGTGCGGCGCTCGCCTTCCTGCGCGAAGTGAGCAAGCCTGCCTCTCTACTTGCTAAGTAAGGACCCACTCGCCCTAGACTAAACACAAGAGAGAGAAATAAAGAGAGACTTAAAGAGAGACTTAAGAAAGCTCTTCTATATTATAAACTTGAGAATACAAAGTAGATTCTGAGCCTAAGGAGGAGGGGAGGCCACACTATATATAGGCCACTCACCTCCTATGGAAGCATACCAAAAGGCATAAGATAATAAATGCTACGGTCTCCCAAGAGACTCACATAAATGCCTACATAGAAATCCGAAGGGTCACCTAGAAACTCCAAAGGACTCTTGACTCCTCGGCCTCTACGCCAATCAGTCTCAAGATTCACGGATAGAAGCTTCCAGAAGATCAGGCAAAATGGGCCACTGTTGAGGAAAAGTCAGCGGGAAAAGTTTTACCCATGACATGCCGCACACTAATAAGCCGTGCACTAATTAAGGCCTTCTGAAGCGAGAACCCACATGCATGGATTTTCGTACGGTAGGAGCTGCATTTTATTTCCATGCTAATTAATTAAGGAAGGTGGGTTGATTCCTGTATCCTTGGCATATTAACTTCGTCCGTACGATAGAGATAATCGATCAGGTTTGAGGCCTTTTCTACGACGCGTCTTTCATCGTTTCAGATCTAATTAAGTTTTGATCTTTTGAGAGATCTTCTTGTACTCCGTTTTTTCGACATTAATAAATTATTTGCTCCGTCTTCGCCCATGGACGTAGGCCGTTGGCCGAACTACGTAAACATCGGTGTCCTCTTTCCGCTTTATCTTTTCTTTTCCTGCATTAAATTATTTTTTGAGTCTATTTTCGCCATTCCGATTTTAACAAATTAGTATCAGAGCCTTTCTATTCTCTTTGAGGATTAAGATGACGACGAAGTTCGAGATTCAGAAATTTGACAGGACCAATAGTTTCGCGTTATGGCAAGTCAAGATGCGTGCTATATTGACGCAGCAAGGATTACAGAAGGCACTGTTGGGAAAAGAAAAGATGTCCGATTCGTTAACGACGAAGCAGAAGGAGGAGATTGATGACAAATCTCTTACGGCAATACAATTATATTTATTCGATGAGGTATTGCGCAAGGTCTTGGATGGAAAGACTGTTGCAGGGCTTTGGCTTAAATTGGAGTCTGTCTATATGATGAAGTCTCTTACCAACAAGCTATATTTGAAGCAATGTCTTTTTATGTTGCGCATGGCGGAAGGTACCTCTATTAAGGCGCATTTAGATGAATTTAATTCTATTATTATGGATCTCCGCTCGATAGATGTTAAAATCGAGTAGAAAGATGAAACCCTTTTATTATTATGTTCTCTACCACCCTCTTACAAGAATTTTTGTGAGACAATCTTATTTGAACGAGATACTCTATGTCTCGATGATGTTAAATCCTCTTTACTTTCAAAAGAGAGAATTGACATGCAGATAAGCAACGAGACAGGTAGAGTTTCAGGACAAAGTTTGATCGCGAGAGGGAGGTTTTGAGAGAAGGGTTCTGATAATAGAGGTACATCAAGATCAAAGTCAAAGCACAGGAATCTGATTGGTGGTTATTGTAAGAAGAAGGGTCATATAAAAGCTGATTGTTTTAAGTTGAAAAATAAAGAGCAGCGGAAGAATAATGGTGATAAGAATCAAGGTCAGAAAAGCACCAATACTGAAGCAGAAGCAAGTGTTGCAGCAGGAGAATCAAATAAAAATGATATCGTCTTCACAGTTACGGATAAGACACGCAGACAGGATGAGTGGCTTATGGATTCCGCATGTTCCTTCCATATCTGCACGCATAGAGAATGATTCTCGACGTACAAGCCTATTGAAGGTGGAGACGTATTGATGAGAAATCACTCTAAGTGTACAGTTATAGGAATTGGTACTGTTCGGATGCGGATGTTCGATGGAGCAGTGAGGACTATATCTGAGGTTCGGCATATTCCGGATATGAGAAAAAATCTGATTTCATTGGGTACACTTGATACTAAAGGATTTATGTATTCTTCAGCTGATGGGTTAATGAAGGTCGCTAAAGGAAATCTTGTAGTGATGAAGGCCAAGTTGTTCGACATGTTATATGTTCTACAGGGTTCCACTGTGACAGGTTCAGCAGCGGTGACTTCTTCCTCTATGTCAAATTCGGATAGCACCAAATTATGGCATATGCGACTGGGCCATATGAGTGAATATAGTATGATAAAGTTGGGTGAGAGAGGTCTACTAGGTAGTCAGAGTTTAGAAAAGTTGAATTTCTGCAAGCATTGTGTTCTTGGCAAACAAAAGAGAGTCAGCTTTAAGACCGCTGTTTACTGGACAAAGGGTACTCTGGACTACATCCATTCTGATCTTTGGGGACCTTATCGTACTCCTACTCATGGTGGTGCTAGATATATGTTGACTTTTATTGACGATTATTCTCGTAAAGTGTGGACGTTCTTTCTGAAAAGTAAGGACGATATGTTCAATTATTTCAAGCAGCGGAAGGTCATGATTGAGAAGCAAACTGAAAACAAGATCAAGAGATTAAGGACCGACAACAGTTTGAAATTCTGTTCGTCAGAGTTCGAAGAATTCTACAAGAAGGAAGGGATCGTTCGACATATGACCGTTAGGCATACTCCACAGCAGAATGGGGTGGCCGAACTGATCAATAGAACTCTTTTGGAGAGAGCTCGTTGTATGCTCTCTAATTCTGGCTTAGCGAAGAGTTTCTGGGTAGAGGTAATCTCTACAGCATGCTATTTGGTGAATCGATCTCCACATTCAGCACTTGATTGCAAAACTCCGGAGAAGGTATGGTCTGGCAACCCTTCTGATTATTCTAATTTGCGAATATTTGGTTGTCCTGCTTATATTCATGTAAATTAAGGCAAGTTAGAACTTAGGGCTAAAAAGTGCATTTTTATTGGTTATGCATCGGTGGTTAAGGGATATAGATTGTGGTGTCCTGAATCGTCTAAGTTAATTATTAGTAGGGATGTCACATTTGATGAATCTGTTATGTTATATCCTAACCGTATTTCTTCTGATGAGACCCCGAGTGCTAGCAAGCAGGTGGAGGTAGAGACCGATGATATAGTTAAGTGGCAGGATTCTCCTCAGTCAGAACAAGTTCAGTCGGCAGACACCTCAGTAACTAAAACCCCACAAGTTGAGAGGCAGAGCATTGCTACAGACATAGCGAGGAGACAGTTTAAACAACTGCAGAGATACGATTATAAAGATATGGTTGCCTACGCTCTTTCAGTGGCACAAGATATAGAAGAAGAAGGTGAGCCTTCCACATATAATCAAGCTATTTCTGGTGCCAGTTCTGTAGAATGGTTGGTGGCGATGAATGAGGGGATGGATCTCTCCATAAGAATCGCACATGGGAGTTGGTAAAATCGCCTACAAGCAAGAGAATTGTTGTGTGACACCCCAATAGTCCCACATCGGATGGGAATGGGGTTGTCATTGGGTTTATAAGAGACTTAGACACTAGTAATAATAACTGGGCTTAAGAATTTTGGGCCGGTGGTTGGGCCCAACGAGTTATTGTTGCTAGTGGGCTGGGTCGTTACATTTGGTATCAGAGCCGGTTCACCAGCTGGACATGTGTGACGAGTCTCGGCTGAGCTAGGGTCTGGATGACAGGCTAGCGAGACGAGTCTCACATCGCCTGGTGATCGTGGGTTGTGTGTGTGATTGGATTGATGAGGACGTCAGGGCCTTAACGGGGAGAGTCTGTGACACCCCAATAATCCCACATCAGATGGGAATAGGGTTGTCATTGGATTTATAAGAGACTTAGACACTAGTAATAATAATTGGGCTTAAGCATTTTGGGCCGATGGTTGGGCCCGACGTGTTATTGTTGCTAGTGGGCTGGGTCGTTATATGTTGGCTGCAAGTGGGTCTTCAAGAAAAAGGACGGAATCCCCGGCGTGGAAGATATAAGGTATTAAGCTCGTTTAGTTGTTAAAGGCTACAGTCAGGTAGAAGGTGTTGACTTTAATGATATTTTCTCACCCGTCGTGAAGTATACTTTTATTCGTGTTCTTTATTATTAGTAGTCATGAATGACCATTATCTTGAGCAGCTTGATGTTAAGACAGCTTTTCTGCATGGCAAACTTGAGGAGCAAATTTATATGAATAGTCGGAAGGATTCATTCTTGAAGGAAAGGATGACCATGTTTGCCTGTTAAGGAAATCGCTTTATGGCTTAAAGCAGTCTTCTCGACAATGGTACAAGCGGTTTGACTCCTTTATGACTGGTCACAGATACTTCAGAAGCAAGCGTGACAGTTGCGTGTATTTCAGAAAGCTTGATAATGGATCTTTCATATATTTGTTGCTCTATGTCGATGATATGTTAATTGCTTCCAGCGACATAGTTGAGATAAATAAATTGAAGACTTTATTTAAGGGTGAGTTTGAGATGAAAGATCTATGTGCTGCTAAGAAAATCCTTAGTATGGAAATTAAAAGGGATAACAAGTCAGGGCTACTGCATTTGACACAGGAGAAATATATAGAGAAGATTTTAAAGCGTTTCGAAATGACAGACGCAAAACCGGTCAGCACTCCTTTTGCGGTGCATTTCAGACTTTCCGCCGAGGCATCACCGCAGTTCTATGATGAGCGGGAGTACACGTCTCATGTTCCCTATTCTAGTGCAGTCGGGAGCATCATGTAAGCCATGGTTTGCACACGGCCGGATATCTCCTACGCAGTGAGTATGGTTAGCAGATATATGACCAATTTTGGTAAAACTCATTGGCAAGCTGTTAAGTGGATTCTGAGATACTTACGAGGTACCACTAACACTTGTTTGGAGTTTGAGAGGTGTAAGAATGGTGTGGTCGGATATGTTGATTCAGATTTTGCAGGTGATTTGGTTAAGAGGAGTTCGCTTTCAGATTATATATTCTCTATTGGTGGATGTGCAGTTAGTTGGGAAGCTTCACTATAACCCATTATCGCTTTGTCTACGACGAAGGCGGAATATATTGCTATGACAGAGGGTGTGAAAGAAGCTATGTGGTTAAAAGGCTTATTTAGAGAGCTTACTTCTTGTTGGAATCCGACGATTGTTTATTCTGACAGTCAAAGTGCTATTCATTTGTCGAAAGATCAAATGTTCCATGAGAGGACAAAGCACATCGATGCAAAGTTTCACTTTGTTCGGGATGTGATTGGGAAGCGCACAGTGACTGTTAAAGAAAATTGGTTTTGAGGACAATCCGACGGATATGTTTACCAAGTCTCTTACTATTGCCAAGTTCAAGCATTATTTGGACTTGGTGGAAGTTAGCAGCATTTAAGGTCCTATGGGATGTTTGGAGAAGACGGAGCACGAAGCGTTAAGGAGCATTAAAGTGAATTAAATTCAAAGTGGAGTTTTGTAGTGATCTTGACACACGGCGGCTAAACTACAAATTAAACCAATTAGGTGGAGATTGTTATATTTAGTTTAGTTTTGTAGTTATCTAAATTAGAGTTAAATCCTAATTGGGATTGAATTTAATTTGGCATATATAGATTATAATTAATAGTGTAATTCTAATTGAATTTGAATTAAATTCTAGTTAAAAGACATGTATTATAAATATATGCTACGGCCAAATTAATCTCGGTGCACTAAAATTAGGTCATGCTCTAATTAACAAGGAGCTTAAATTAAAGGGCCTAAGAGATTGTGCTAGTGGCTACGTGGCTACGACATCATGGTGCGGCTGAGAATCCCCATTATGTGTGCGCTGATTAATTAAAAGCCTGGAGCAAGATCCCTCAAGCATAGTGTTCCGTACGGTCAAGAAGCTTATTACAATGCTAATTAATTAAGGAGGAGTGTTTCTTGTATTTGTGGCACATTGGTTTGTCCGTACGGTTGAGGAGAGAGAAGTTGCTTTCGACTCGCTTCGGCTTTTCGGATCTAATTAAGTTTTGGTATTTAGAGAGATCTTCTTTGTACTCCGTCTTTTCGACATTAATAAATTATTTACTTCGTTTTCGCCCGTGGACGTAGGTCGTTGGCCGAACCACGTAAATATCGGTGTGCTCTTTTCACTTAACTTTCTTTTTTCTGCATTAATTTATTTTCTGGATCTATTTTTTGCCGATCCGATTTAAATAATTTTTTATTAAAAATTAAATAAATTCTGATACTTTTACACCGTTAAACTAGCAAGTATTCCATACCGGCCATTTAAAATTGTGAAATTTGTGACCGCTTGATCGTAAGGTAAATGATGTCGAAAAATTATAAAATTTGATTTCTAAAAGTTTTAAATGCTGTAAATAACGTTTAACGGTATGGATCGTCGATTCGGAAGCTATCATCGAAAACGACTTATGAGTACGAGAGAGATCGTACTCATAATAGTATAGTAGTCAAACCCTATATATATATATATATATATCTTAATTAAGAAAATATATTTTGTAATTAAAAAATATATGTCTTTGGTATCAGGGTATCATGGTTACCCAAAATGCCTTGTTTAATGGGTACCCACCGTTCAATTGTAATTTTTTGGGTTGGAAAGTTGGTATCCATACCGCAATTTGCGGTAACCCGCGCGTGGGTATGGGTCGAGATTGTTAGGACTAATCTGTCTAGAAGACGGTTGATTATAGGGGATCAAACTGGGCCGACGGGGTATGTATGGGCTATGCTTTGGGTATTTATTGGTCATGGTTTCGGTTAAAAAATTTAGGCTCCAAAAGATTAGGGCCTATTTTGACATGTCGAAGTCCAACCAAGGTCCTGCTCGATCGAAAGGCTAATATATTAGTTACCATTTACCAACTAACAAGATATTTAGTTATATATAATTATCTATATAATAAGGAATTAAGGATGTAATATGCAGTATTATTCTAAAGCTCTAATTAAGTAGATTTGTTTTCTCATTGACACGCTCGCCTCTGCTCCTCTATTTCTAGTTTTCAAACTATTAGGGCCTGTTTGGTTCATAGTATTTAAAATTTTTAATTGAAAATTAACTTTTCGGAAAAAAATCTATTCTCATTTTGGAATTTTTATCTTATGAAAATATTTTTGTTTGTTACATATTTACAATATAAAGAATATGTTATTTCTCTCTTTGGGTCAACACAGAAATTGCGGCACTATGTTGATAAAATTACCACAACGCTCATTTTATAGTGACTAAAATTATATATTATTTTACACTAAATTAATCATATAAAAATTATTATTATTTGAATATAAAACTTTATTTAAATATTCCTAAAGATTCACTGCAGCTTTATTTACTCTTGTACTCAATTTAAATTTCTAGGATATAGATATAAAATTTGCAAAAGTGTACTTTAGCCTTTTTAAATTTTTTTTTTTTGGAAAAAAATTGTCAGGGAATGAGGGGATCGATGTAGTGTTCTGAAAACTTAGTTATCGAAATGATTAATGAGTCGGAGTAATTTTGGTGCAAAATGGACGAGAAAACGGACTTAGAGTACTGAAATATTCTAAAACTAAGCCCCCGTGTGGTTCGGGGTTAAGAAAAAAGTGGTTATACCAGGGATAGGGTTAAGTTTGGAGTTAAGATAGGGTTAAAGTATTTTTGTGTTTGATTGGGGGTTTGAGTTAAGCCAGGATAGTGAAAAATAGTATTTGGTTGGAGTAGGTGGGATAAGGAGGATAATGGGTGGTGAAGAAGAAAAATTACTAAAATACCCTCACATTAATGTTGTGATAATAATATTTTGTAATGATATTTTTAATATTATTTGATTGCAACTAATATTGTTGATTAAAATATGTTTTTTTTAAGATAATTTGTTAACCAAAAATAATTTGTCATATTATGTTGTCATTTTCAAATTTTGTCAATTTAAATAACAAGTATAATAAATTATTCTTAAGTTGAATTTTTGCTCACATTTTTATATTGCAAAATATTTGTTCATAAATAAATTTTGTAAACGTTTGAACTTAATTTTTTTTGAAAATATTTTTTACATTATTGTTTTGTTTACATTTTTTTACATATTTTTTTATTTATGCTAATTTTTTTACATATTTTTTTTTATTAAATTTTTTTATTTTTATTTTTTTACATATTTATTTTGTATTTTTGGGAGAGACTTTAAAATTTTTTTTTATTCTTCGGGAGGCGTGCGGGAGAAGGCTTGGAGTGCTTTTTGGGAGGCGTGCGGGGAGAAGCAAGGGGGGTGGGTTAGCAAACCCATCCCAAACCGGTTTGGGGTGGGTTTGCTAACCCCACCCTTGTTTGGGATTAAAACCGGGGTTAAGGGGTTATTCCACCCCTTAACCCCGTACCAAACACTAGCTTTTAAAGTTTTTTTTTTTTTTTTTTTTTTTTTTTTTTTGGGAGAGATAGGTGACGCGCTGCCGTTTATTTCGTTAAGAAATAAACTTATTAAAATGTGAATGTAGGATTCGAACTGGGTCTCAGTCTGCGGCCCTGCTTATAGGGACGGTCGGTATTCTAAAACTAAAGTTACGGCAGCTTTCGGATGCTCAAATGGTGGAAACCGGGCACCCAGATCCACGTGTAGAGCTGCAGGATTTACTAAAGCAACTCGGTTTGGGATTTAAGCTGAAGAGAGGGAGGACTCCAATGGCTAAATTGGAACTGGTTCATAGGTTAAGTTTGGAGGAGAGCATAGGGACTAATGCTCTCTTACATATTCCAGGCTAGTGTAAGTGAAATTGCTATAGTTTGGAGTAGTGAGCTGAATTTAGCATATTATTGGATTTGAAGCTAGTTAACTCTATCTAAGCTAGAGGTTAATTGAGGTGCAATTCAGGTTTAATTAGAATTTTGTAACCGAAGTACTTAGTTTTCGTTAATTTTTTTATTCTAATTTCAATTCCAACTCAATTCCTATTGGAGGAATTGGTAGTTCTTGGATTTTTTCCCATTTGACTTTAAGCTGAGGGAGAAGCTTAATTGGGTGCTCGGATCTTGTCCAGAGTTGGTAATTAAGTTGAGTTAATTCGATTGAACTCCGAATTTTTCTTATCTGAAAAGCATCAGCTGGCAGATTTGAGTACTTCAATTCGGATTTCGATTACTTTAGCAGGTTGGATTGCTGGTTTTGGAGATAGATTGTTGGTGCTCCTCTATTGGATTTTTGAGCTGTGAGGGGTTCCATTTCAGTTCTAGTGCCGGATTGCGAGTAGAGGTTGGTTTAATTCATCGAACGATCTATCTAATCATGTGCATCGATTATAACCTGCAACATATTTGAGCTGATTACTTTGATTCGCGACTGAGTTGCTTTCCCTCGAATGCCGCTCTAGAGATAGACAGCTTGATTAAGTATTATTACTTTCACGTTGGCGACCCACTGGACTCTAGTAGGGATCAGACGTGAGGCTAGCGCATGCTCGACTGGTCTTTCGAGCCAGTCAGTTGATTGGGTTTAGTTTGGCAGTATTGTAGTTTGTTGAGCATATCATACATAATGCATCAATTCCTACAGTTTTAGTATAGAGGTATGATAGTAGTAATCTTCTTTCCACAGCTATTTACTTGCTTCACTTTCTTGTTTAGCATTTTTTTCTTACTAATTCCTTTAGTAGACCTAGTGGGTAGGTAGTTATCGTCAACGACGGTACCCTTGGAGAACTACTTATTTTAGTAGTTATCACGCTCTCTATTGTTGACTCTTTTTTATAAAGTTTTTTTTTCATCTGTCACGACTATAGCTGATCGAGGTAAGAAGATCGCTGAACTGATAGCTCTCGTATATACCTAGGGACTACTACACCAATGAAGGATCCAATTGTTAGCGTTCTGGGAAGACTTATTATGCCAAACTTGATATATTTTACTTTTAGTTGAGAGATTTGGATTGTACTATTTTAGTAATTCATATATGCACAATATGTTTCATCTATATTAGTTTATTTCTGATTTGTTGCTCTAGTTGTGGTAGCTTTTATGTATTTTAGCATATTTTGGGCGTTTTGTATGCACGAGACTTTCCATGTGTGCGACTAATCTGTTGGCGAGCCCAAATTTCGCTTGGACCCTGGACATGACATGTGGATTTTTAAACTAAGTTTTAAAGAATGATAAAATTACATAAAGTTTTTAATTACTGTCACGCATAAAATAAATATAATTTTACAATTCTGACATCTAATCCCTCGATCAGGAAACAAACATTACTTTTAGGGCATGTTTGGTTCCTACATTTTGGATCCGGAATGGGAATCGATTTAATCAAATCCGTCTAAATTTGTTTGGTTCATATGAATCGGTTTAGGACTCCCATTCCAAATCGGAATGGAAATGATCCATTAGCTTACAAATTAATTCCGATTTTCAAGTCCGGAAGTTTCAATTCGAAGCCACACTTATCTCTTTCTTAGGCTCAGCCCAATATTTCTTTACCTTATTCATCTTTTTTTCTTCTCTTTCCTCTTTTCTTAGAACTAAAAAAAAAAAACGTGATATGTTTTTTTTATTATAATTTTATTCAAAAAAATTATGCATTTTTTTGTTTTTGTAATTTCTTGCATAAATTTTTTAAAATAAATTAAAATTTTTTTTGCGTAGCTCTAACTTGAGAATAATATTAATTTTTTTTTTATATAAATTTTAGTAGTTTTATAAATTTCTATTTGAAAGTAAAATTAGTATTATATTATTCTATTATTTTTTATTTTGCATCAACCAAAGAGAAATATGAATAATTCATTCGATTTTCAATTCAAAAATAAACAAAGATCTTGAGGGGTGGGACAATTCGATTACCATTTTAATTCATTCCCATTACATTATTCATTCCAATTCCACTCTTAACCAATGAAGCCCTTATAGTGTCAGTGAAAAGGCGTGGAAGCTCTAATACCAATGCCGGACAACGGAAAGACGTACATGACCTTACGCAGCGAAGATGTGTTGCAGGCTGTATATAATTTGTCTTGGCTCAAAGTTGGTTGATTATTATAGTTAGTTAATTCGGATTCGGCAAAAATTCGGTACAAATATAATTCGGATAAAATTTGTTTTTTAATTTTTAAATTCGTTGAAAAATATGACTAAAAAACGAATTCGTCAATTATTCGGATACGTGATTTATACGGATTTTGTACGTTCACCAATTAAAAATTCGGAATAAAAAATTCGGCTATTAAATTAAATTTTTTTCTCTCAAGATTCATGCTATTTGCATAAATACTTATATTTTTTAAGAATATAAAATTAAAAAGCTACAAAATTAAGCTAATTAAATAAAAAAATATATCAAACTATATTATGTCTCAAAATAAATAAATAAATAATTAAGCAAACAAGAGGAGTGTTTTTTTTTTCTTGTTGGGCGACATTTGGAAGGATTTTTTTTTTCTTCATTTTGGACTTTTGGGCGAGCAAGAAGGCTCGCGAGTGAGCGCGAGCCACGGCGCTCGCGCGAGAGCGGGGGCGAGCGTGAGCCGCGGCTCGCGCGTGAGAGGGAGCGCTGGCTCTCGCGTGCGCGCGCAAGAGCAGGCGCACACGCAGTGCGGGTGCAGGCCCCGGCCCGTGGGCCGTTTTTTTCGCCGAATTATTCGCGAATAATAATTTTTCCCCAAAAATTCCCGTTTTTTTCTAAATTTTTCGGAAAAATACGCACACATTTAATTCGGTTTCTGAAAAATTTGCGAATAATTCGCAAATAATTCGCGAATTTACTAACTATGTTGATTATAGGATGGAACTGGGCCAGACTGTGGGTGTTCCTTAGCCCAAGGCTGGGTTTAAAAGTTTGGGGCGTAACGAATTTTGGGTCAATTTGGAGGTGTCAAAGCCTAGGCCGAGTCTGGCCGAAATCCAAATAAATTAGTTACCATTACCAACTTTCTAGACATTTACCGACTGTTCCTAGAGCAAGTGGCAAAAGACATGGTCGTTGGTATTCGAAACCTTAAGTTCGAATCCTAGTTGAATTACATTTCCAACTAAGTTTATTTATAAATAAAATAAACGAAATAAACGGGTTTAGCATTCAATCTATTTCACAAAAAAAAAAAATCTTTCTAGACATTTAATTTTATATATTGTGTTGAGTTGGATTACTATCGATAACAAACGAACTCTATTGCTATCCATTTATTTTCGATGATGAAGCCCCAAATCCACGATCCGCACCGTTGACCATGATCTGTACCACTTGAAGCATCAAAAAATCAAAATTTATTTTTTTCGAAATTATTCTCTTGTTTATCAAGTGTACATAAAAATAAACAGCTGAAAATAAATATCCTTTAAAAGTGATGATGGGAGTCTGGTAATCAAGATCAAGAGTATCCTGTTCTAAATATTTTAAAGAATTTTTCAACCAAAATTCAAATGATTTGAATATTTTTTTCTATTAAATGAGAAAACATTTTATACCGATCATTAAAATTATAAAATTTAAAATTCTTTAATCATTAGGCAAATAATGTCAAAAAAACTTGAAATTTAATTTCTAAATATTTCAAGTGATATGGATTATGTTGAACAACGCCAATTATCAATTAGGAGGCTCCATCATCGAAAACAAATGAGTGGCAATAAAGCCCGGTGGCTGGTCCGAAGTTTTTTTTTTTTTTTTTTTTTTTTTTTTTTTTTTTTTATAGGAGAAAATATAAAATATATAAAAATAAATATTAAAAAATAATAAATACAAATTTTAAGAAAAATAATATGATAAAACTGTTTCATTTTAAATTATAATTGTTTTTATATTTCGGAATGATGAATAATGGCATCATTAGATCAAAATTTTCTTTATTGATTTTATACTATCTTATAGTGATCTAGTATCGAATTCAAAAATGCATATAATCGTCATTACATTATAAGTGCCATAAGAAGGACAAATATTTTGGCTCTATCTGCTCCTAATCTTTGAAATAGTAGGCGCACTGCTCTTGGCAGATCTTATGGAGGCCTATTCTTAGAGAAGGCAGATCTGATGGAGGCCTATTTTCAGAAGACAAGACTTGACATTGTGGAACGAATATCATATGATATTGTTCCAACCATGGTATAGAGTGTTTAACGGTGAAAATTAAGTTAGTTCGAATTGTGTTTGTGTCCATGGAGGATTTTTTTTTTGTTTTATATTGTTGTTGTTATGCATTTTATCAACACTATATAATTGTAGCATGTGTAGTGTTTTCTTGTGTTAATGAAAATAAGCATGTCGTTTGATACTTAAAGTTATAAATGATATGACATAACTTTCTTAATTTTATGGATACTAATGATAGTATTTCATTCGTTTGATAACTTTTTAGTTCAATGGGAGTTCTTAGATTTGGAGAAATCTTGAAATTTTATTATTATCTAGAACTTATCTCTTTATATGGTGAATGTCAACTTTGTGATGATATAATATTTGAATATAGAAGATGATTGGAAACATAATGAACTTTCGATTCTATTTCTTATATTATATTATAATTAACTTAGTACATTATATAGTATAAAGTGATATATGTGTTTTAGATAATTTTTATAAGTGCTAGTATTTAATTTTAGAATGTCTCTATGTAGCTTTGAAATACCATGGCATCAAAGAATATCATAACAGATCTTAATAAGGGTGAGAAATTGGATGAAAATAATTACAATATTTGGCAAACTAAGATTCAATATGTTTTTGAGGAGCAACAAGCATTAGAAACTATCCATCATACCATGGCATCAAAGAGTATCATAACAGATCTTAGTAAAGGTGAGAAATTGGATGGAAATAATTACAATATTTGGCAAACTAAGATTCAATGAGGAGCAAAAAGTATTAGAAACTATCCATCATACCATGACCGACCCTGGTGAAGGAAATACTGCTCAGCATAGAAGAGATCAAGAAGCTTATCGTGCTTGGAAAGCAAAGGATTCCTCTGCTCGTGGAATTTTGATAAGTTCAATGGTTGATGATCTCATTGGTGAATGCGAGCAACTTCCTACTGCTATGCAATGTGGGTTCATCTAATGGAGAAATTTGGAGGAACAACTGTAATCAAATTGAGATAGTTGACCATCAAATTTGATACTTATAAGAAGCGCCCTAATCATACCATCAAACAACATCTAAGAGAGATGTCTAACATGATAAGGGAATTGAAGTTAGCAGGACACACCCTCACTGATGAGCAGCAAGTTCAAGTAGTAATCCGTTCTCTTCATGATACTTGGGAGCACAAGAAAGTTAATTTAACTCACAACGACAGCATCAAAAGTTTTGCTGATATGGCTCGCCATGTAGAACTGGAATATGAGCGTCTTGGGCTACAAGAGATCCAGTACATGCTTATATGGCTGAATCTAGTTCACACAGAGCTTCAGGCTCTGGGTATAAGAAATTTAAAAATAGAAAGAGAAAGGGAATGGAGACTGGGTAAGGACCTAAAAAGAACAAGTTCAAAAAAAATCAGAAAGGCAAACGGTTATGGAAGAAAAAGAAAGATAAGAGTAAGATGAAGTGCTATAATTATGGCAAGTTGGGTCACTTTGCTCGTGAGTGTACCGAGCAGAAAAAATGTAGCATTTTATTCTAATTTTTTTAATACTGTTTGTGTTTCTAGTACGGTGTTGCTCACAAATTCTTATCCTTTGTTGATTGTAGACTCAGGAGCCACAGACCATGTAGCAGGAGACCGAGGTGCATTTGTAGAGTATCGTCGAGTCCAAGCTAAAACTAAATGGATATATGTAGGAAACAATGAGAAAGTTGACGTAAAAGGGATAGGCACGTGCAAGTTGGTGTTGCGTGGTGGCCGAACCTTACTCCTACATGATGTCCTATATGCTCCGGAGATTCGACGAAACTTGGTCTCTCTATCTGTTCTTTTAGGTTTAGGCTATGGTTTAAATTTCTGCAAAATCGTGTGGACATATTTTATGACTCTGTTTATTATGGTTCTGGCTACTTATTAAATTATTTCTTTGTATTAGATTGTGAACATAATATGTATAATTATGTTGGTAGTTGTTTTTCTTCAATTGCTTCTTGTAGCAATACAAATGTGAATACAAATGTTTAGCATGCTAGACTAGAACATGTTGGTCAAGAAAGTAGGATATATGCTATATTAAACGTGAAGAGTGTAAATTTACAATTTTATCTCTATACGTTGATAATATATTATTGGCAGGAAATGATAAGGAGTTTATGAATATCATTAAAGAGTGGTTACGCTCTAATTTCGAAATGAAGGAAATGGGGGAGGCTGCATATATTTTTGGAGTGAAAATTTACAGAGATCGTTCTAGAAAATTATTGGTTCTTTCACAAGAGCCTTATATCAAGAAAATTTTAGAACGATTTAATATGCAGAATTGTAATCCTATTGATACTCCTATAGCAAAAGGTGAAGGCCTAAGCCTTGACCTGTGTCCTAAAACTGCCGAAGAAAGAAAAGAAATGGCTAAAGTTCTTAACTCTAGCATTGTTGGAAGTCTAATGTATGCCACTATTTGTACGAGGCCAGATATATGTTATGTCGTGGGTTTAGTAAGTCGATATCAATCAAACCCTGGCATAAAACACTGGAAAGGTATTAAAAGGATCCTCAGATATCTCAAAGGAACTGCAGATTATTCATTGTGTTATCAAGGAAAAGATTTGCGTTTGGTGGGATATTCAGATGCAGATTGGGCAGGAGATTTGGCTAAGCGCAAATCCACTTCTGGTTATGTATTCTTACGTAGCAATGACGGTATCTCTTGGAATAGCAAGAAATAAAATTGTATTGCATTATCAACCATGGAAGCTGAATTTGTAGCATGTTCACTGGCAGTACAAGAGGCAGTTTGGTGGAGCAGATTTTTACAAAGTTTAGGAATAATAAAAGATAACTTTAACTCTGTGAAAATCCAGTGTGACAATCAAGTTGCAATTGCTTTTGTAAAGGATCCGAAATATCATGGAAGAACAAAGCACATAGATATAAAGAATAATTTTATAAGAGACATTGTGGCACAGAAGGATGTGTTTCTACAGTATATATCTACGCATCAGATGGTTGCTGATCCATTCACGAAACCTCTGACAAGAGATGTGTTCAGATCACATGTTGAATCGTTAGGATTGCGTAGAATATAATATACTGTACTTTAAGATTGACCATACAATGTTGTATTAGTACATTGTATTAATGAAGTTTGCACTCTACTCTATTTTCTATGTGAAGAGTATACACTGATACTAGCATAAACTATGTAATAGTTAAAAGGTATGTCACCAGGCTGAAGTCGGCTTTCTCACATGAGTGACTGCCTCAGACGCAAAGAAGGCGTGCTGAGATGAGACAAATGTACATTCATCTTTTAAGAAAACCAGAGACTTGTTATAAAAGAGTTTAAAAGTGTACATATATATGTCGCCTTGACTAAAGTCAAGATGAGGTCCGAATTTGAATTGTTTGTATCTTTTTTTTTTGGATCGAACATGATGACCCCACAATCATGTTAGCCTGAGTCACCAGATATGAGATCTCTGATAGACAATACGATAAAATTGTTGTATAGCGAACTCGAGTTAGACACGAAGAGGTGTTTTAACCAAAATCCGTACGGTGTTTATGATTTTAAATGACATACACTCCTTGGAGGAGAAATTACACTGTAACACACGTTTCATACCGCGTGTATAAAAGTGACTATGAGGAAAATGAGATTAAATAAATAGAATCCCTGCATTCTTATTGTGTGAGCTCCTCGAAACCTTAAATATACAATGGTGTCTTAAATGCTCTTAGTAACTTATGTTTGTATTTTGATGTGATAGATCAATGTTCTTGCTACTTTAGCATGCTTTCACCGACGATGAAATAATTAGCCTTATGGGGCATGTCTAGGAAAGCAGTTGGTCTAAAATTGATAAGTATGAGAACAAAAGGAAGACATTTTAGATTATGTCAAGTATATGTACGTATTCACCGGTCGACCAATTATGTTACTTTTGTAGATAAGTTCGAACATAATTGTGAATAGATAGTAAGAAAAGAAAGGTTAAGTGTAGCCATTTTGAGGGATTAGGTATACTTAATTTGACATAACTAATTTTGTTTAGGGCATAGCGAGTCATGATGTGGGTAAGAATAAAATATTGTTTTTGGTTTTCATGGCTATTATGTATCCCTAACAGATGTATAGATAGACATATGAGTTGGCTCGCAGGTCACACGACCCATTTGTCTATATGAAAATCACCAAGATAATAGAAATTATTTGCCCATCACGTGCGAGTGGGAGATGTTGGTTTTTGAATCGAATTTCGGGTCGCCCATGATGGGCAAAATCAAACCCGACCCATTAAGTGGTGGTTTCCTTAGTTGGCTGGGAAACCACCCTGTACGTGTAGTTACAAACCCACGACAGAGAGAAAAAGGGAGTGATGGTGAAACACTTCTCTTTCTCTCTATTATGAAAAGAAAACTCTCCATCACTCTTTGGATATAGAAATTTTACTCTCTTCTTGGAGGATTTGACATTTGGGATGTGAAAACAAGTGTAATTTTTATCTTGTGATCTTGCATTTGATCCGTTGGAGCGAGTGGTTTGGTTTGATCCTGTTTCATCACGATCTTCGAATCGGAATTGAGGTATTTCATAGATTAAATTTTACTTTCACTTTAATATGTTGCATGTTAAGAAAAATCATAAACATTGGCCAATGTTTGGGCCAAGTGCATATGTAAAATAAAATAAACAAGCTTAGACTATTCTGCAACAGTTAAGCTTAAGCGAATCCTATACCTAATTGTAACATCCCCAAGATATAATAAGTCTATATATAAGATATAAGAGGGCTAAATATAGTATCCCTGAGAATTAGCTGTCGGAAAGACTACAATATTAGCGACTGATCGACACATTTGTAGAGTGTCGGCACGAGTCGGAGTTGTTTTAGCACGAAATGGATGCGAAAACGGACTCGGCGCACTAATATAAGCCAAAACTAAATTTTTGGAAGTTTTGGGCACCCAGAAGTGGTTTAGAGCGCCCAAATTTAGAGTGTTGTTTTGAATAGGATGCTGATGTCATTTCGGACCCTATTTATGGCGCCCGAAAGTTGGGCCCGTCACTTCATGAATATCGATCCTTTTGACACGTGTGCTGTGGCAGGTGTGTCGGACTGTTGGCGCTAACCATTAATCCCAAAAGCTCGAGCTATTAGAAATACGCAACCAATTCACTTAAAGCGTATAGAAACAGCGCCTACGGGTCTCGATTGTGACTCGGCCCACCTGGCCTCACGCCACTTCGAACATAACTCGGCCCAAAAATTTGAAATTTAAAATTCAAATTTCAAATTGAATTCATAGAAGGAAGAAAAAAAATAAATTGTGATTTGATTGCTACTTTCCCTAAAGGACAAGGAACCAACAAGGAAAGAGATAAGGAAAATATCGTTGCCTTATCTTCAAGATATTTTGAATTATTTTCGAAAATGAAGTGGTCCAAAAATCACTACAAATTGGACCATAAAATTGAAAAAAATCTTGGAGGAGGGGGAGGGAAAAGAAAAAAAAAAAAAGAGAGAAAAAAAAGAAAGAAAAAAAAAAAAGAAAAAAAAGAAGAACAAAAAAAAGAAAGAAATTGTTCACCCCCTCTCTCCCTCCCCAACCGTACACACAAAAAAAAGTAAAGAAAAAAATTGCTTAGCTCTTTCATTTCGCGACGGCGCGACAACGACGACGACGACAACGATAGCGACGGCTTCGACAACGGCGCGATGACGCCGGCGCGCTAACGACGACGTTGACAATGGCGCGCTAACAACGACTTCGACGACGCGCAAAGAGGCCATATGGTGGCCTCTTTTCTTTTCTTTTCTACAATGGCGATGGGTTGTTGTATACGCGCAAATGATGTAGTCGCGATTTATGTCGATTTGATCAACACGACTGTCTTCGTGATAGGTCGACCCGATCAAATTTGACATTCAATCATTACTATATTATGCGTGCGTATTCATTAAGCTCTCCTCAACATCAAAGAAGAAACTTGTGCGCACGAACGACGCGATGGTGACGATCCTTGTGTCGGATTGATTGAGCGGCCGTCTTCGTGATAGGCTCGACACTTTCGTTCTCGATGTTAGATCGTTACCCTCGTCGGATCCATGATCACAACGAGCGGCCGTCATCGCGATAGGCTCGACACGGTTCAACCTCGATTTGGACCAAAATGATAATAACAAAAAATAAAATAATAAAAAAATTGGTAATAAATATTTTCTTCGGGTCGCCGTCTTCGTGATAGGCTTGACCCGAGTTCGGTTCATCAAACTGGGTCGCCGTCTTCGTGGTAGGCTTGACCCGAGTTCGGTTCATCAAACCGGGTCGCCGTCTTCGTGGTAGGCTTGACCCGAGTTCGGATTAATTAAACCGGGTCGCCATTTTCGTGATAGGCTTGACCCGAGTTTGGTTCATTAAACCGGGTCGCCGTCTTCGTGATAGGCTTGACTCGGATTCGGATTATTTAAATCGGATCGCCGTCTTTGTGATAGGCTTGACCCGAGTTCGATTAATTAAACCGGGTCGCCGTCGTCGTGATAGGCTCAACCCGGATTCGGATTAATTAAACCGGATCGCCGTCTTCGTGATAGGCTTGACCCGGGTTCAGATTAATTAAACCGAGTCGCCGTCTTCGTGATAGGCTTGACCCGGATTCGGTTCATTAAACCGGGTCGCCGTCTTCGTGATAGGCTTGACCCAGGTTCAGTTTGGTTAAACCAAATGGATTATATAAATATTCGATTTGAACCAAACGCAATATAATCATGAGTTCAATTTGAACTTATAAAAAAAAAGGGAAAGAAAATAAATAAGTTGGAGTCGAGTCTAAATCAAACCGGCTTGGGTATATACTCAAACCAAAATCAACAACGGGTCTACCAATTATGGATCGAAAATAAATTAAAACCAAGTTGGTGAACCAAGTCTAAAATGGTGAACCAAAATCGAGTTGAATTGAACCCAAGGAGATGAACCGAACACAAAACGATGATGAATTGAATTGACTCGTGATCCGGTTCAACTCAAATCGAACTGAGACTCAACAGCTTTGAACCAAACCAAATAATTAACCGGTTCGACCTGAACCGAACTAAAAGTTGGTTCAACTCAAACTGAACCATTTGAGGATCGAGTAGACCGAACCACGAGTCAGTTCAAATCGAACCGAACCACAAAAAGGTTCCAAATCAAGCCGAACCAAAACATATGCAGGTTCAACTCAAATAAAAGCACTGGAGGTTCGAGCCAAGCCAAGTCGAACCAATTACAAGTCGGTTCAACCTAAACCGAACCAAATCATAAAGGATTCGATTTGAACCGAACCATAAAGAATTCGATTCGAGCCGAAGGAGATCCAACCCAAGCCGAACCAAAGTATATGTCGGGTTCAACTCAAATAAAAGCAAAGGAAGTTCGAGCCAAGCCAAGTCGAACCGAACCGACCCAGATCCAATCTGAACCGAACCAGGGAGGAGTCAACTTGAACCGAAACAGATCCGATCCGAACTGAACCGGATCCGAAGCAAACCGGATCTCATCTGAACCAAACCAAACAGGATTCGACTTGAACCAAAGTGAATCCGATCCGAACCGAACCGGATCCTGCCTGAACCGAACCAGATCCAGTCCGAACCAATTCATATGGGATTCGATCTGAACCGAACCATAAAGGATTCGGCTCGAGCCGAAGGAGATCCAACCCAAGCCAAACCAAATCATATGTCGGATTCAGCTCAAATAAAAGCACATGAGGTTCGAGCCAAGCCAAGTCAAACCAATTATAAGTCGGTTCAGCCTAAACCGAACCATAAGGGATTCGACTTGAATTAAAGTGAAGCTGACCTGATCTGAACCAAACTGATCCGGATCCAAACTGATCCGAACCGGATCCCATCTGAACCATAAGGGACCCGACTCGAACCAAAGTGGGTTCGATCCGAACCAAATCGTAAAGGATCCGACTTGAACCGGAGTTGGTCCAATCCAATCCAAACCATGAAGGAACTTGAACTGAAATAGGTCCGATCCAAACTCGACCACAAAGGATCCGACTCGAACCGAAGTGGATCCAACCAGAACCGAATCAAGAAGCATCCGACTCGAACCGAAGTGGCTCCGACCCGAACCAAACCATGAAGCATTCGACTCGAACCAAAGTGAAGCCAATTCGAGCCAAGCCATAAAGGATTCAACTTGATCCGAAGTGGATCCGACTCAAACCAAACCATGAAGGAGTCAACTTGAACCGAAGTAGATTCAGTCTGAATCGAACCAGGAAGTATTCGACTCGAACCGAGGTGGATCCGGTCCGATCCGAACCATAAAGGATTCAATTTGATCCGAAGTGGATCCGACTCAAACCAAACCATGAAGGAGTCAACCTGAACCGAAGTGGATCCAATCTGAACCGAACCAGGAAGCATTTGACTTGAACCAAAGTGGACCCAATCCAAACTGAACCAAACCAAAGTGGGTTCGATCCGAACCAAGTCATAAAGGATCCGACTTGAACCGGAGTTGGTCCAATCCGATCCAAACCATGAAGGATCCGATTCAAACTGAAATAGGTCCGATCCAAACTCGACCACAAAGGATCCGACTCGAGCGGAAGTGGGTCCGACCAGAACCAAACCATGAAGTATTCAACTCAAACCAAGTCTTGATGGGTCCCGAACCAAAACATAACGGTTTAACCCAAACCAAGTCTGAATGGGTCCCGAACCAAAGCATAATGGTTCAGCCCAAACCCAATCCAAGGCGACCAAACAAACTTAAGGTCGTCCAATTCAAACCAAGCCTTGATGGGTCTCGAACCAAAGCATAACGGTTCAACCCAAATCCAATCCAAAGCGACCGAACAAACTTAAGGTCGTCCAACTCAACCCAAAGTCCACAAATAAATCCCAAAACCAAAGTCCACAAATAAATCCCAAATATTCAAAGTCCACAAATAAACCTCAAAACCAAAGTCCACAAATAAATCCCAAAACAATCAAATCAAATGATCAAAACGTCGTTAAACTAAACTCAAACTCAAATGACCGAAACATTGTTAAACTAAAGCATAACGATTCAACACAAACCAAGTCTTGATGGGTCCCGAACCAAAGCATAACGGTTCAACCTAAACCCAAAATCCACAAATAAATCCTAAAACAATCAAATCAAACGACCGCAAAGTAGTTAAACTAATCCATCAATTTCTGCCGACCGAAATGCCGTTAAACTAAACCCAAATCCAATTTTCATGAACATTCCAATTTCAGCCGATCGAAACGTCGTTAAACTAAACCCAAATTCAGTCGATCGAAATGTCGTTAAACTAAACCTAAGTCCAGAACCTCCGACCGAAAAGTCGTTAAACTAAACCCAAACCAGTACCGAAACGTCGTTAAACTAAACCCAAATCCAACTTTCATGAACATTCCAATTCCGACCGAAACGTCGTTAAACTAAACTCAAACCAATTTCGACCGAAACGTCGTTAAACTAAACCCGAACTCAAACGACCAAAACGTCGCTAAACTAAACCCAAACTCAGTCGACCGAAACGTCATTAAACTAAACTCAAACTCAAATGACCGAAACGTCGTTAAACTAAACTCAAACTCAAATGATCGAAACATCGTTAAACTAAACTCAAAACTCAAATGACCGAAACGTTGTTAAACTAAACCCAAATCCAATCTTCATAAACATCCCAAATTCAGTCGATTGAAACGTCGTTAAACTAAACCCAAGTCCAGAACCACCGACCGAAACGTCGTTAAACTAAACCCAAACTCAGTCGACCGAAACGTCATTAAACTAAACCCAAGTCCAGAACCTCCGACCGAAAAGTCGTTAAACTAAATCCAAATTTAATCGACCGAAACGTCGTTAAACTAAACCTAAGTCCAGAACCTCCGACCGAAATGTCGTTAAACTAAACCCAAATTCAGTCGACCTAAACGTCGTTAAACTAAACCCAAGTCCAGAAACTCAAATGACCGAAACGTCGTTAAACTAAACTCAAACTCAAATAACTGAAATGTCGTTAAACTAAACCCAAATTCAAATCGAGCTCTAATACATATACTTAGAGTTCATCTAACTAACCCTAATACATATACTTAGGGTCTAGACAGCCTTTTGCTCTAGCACATATACCTAGAATGGAAGTCAAATCAAATCCGACTAATCCTAATACACATACTTAGGATCTAGTCAACCTTCTGCTCTAGCACATATACCTAGAGTAGAAGTCAAACCATGCTCGACTAGTCCTTGTACATGTACTTAGGGTCTAGTGTGCTTCATACCCGATCGAGCTCTAATACATATACTTAGAGTTCATCCGACTACCCCTAATACATATACTTAGGGCTTAGTCAAATTTTCATTCTAGCACAAATAACTAGAATGATACTCGGTTAATCTTGATACATATACTCAGGAATTAGCCACTCTCGGATAATTTGACCCACCTCAATACATATACTTGAGGTCTGGTCACATCTTCACCTTGGAACATACAACCAAGGTGAATATATTCGGACTCTAATACATATACTTGGAGTTCGTCCGACTAACCCTAATACATATAGTTAGGGTCTAGTCAATCTTTCGCTCTAGCATATCTACCTAGAGTGAAACCCTTATCCGATCTTCATTCTAGCATATATAACTAGAGTGGTATTCGGTTAATCCTGATACATATGCTCAGGAATTAGCCACTCTCGGATAATTCGACCCACTTCAATACATATACTCAGGGTTCGGTCACATCTCCACCTTGGAACATATAACCAAGGTGAACCCGACCACCTCAATACATATACTTGGGGTTTGGTCACATCTCCACCTTGGAACATACAACCAAGGTGAACCCGACCGCCATGTCATTAAACTGAGCATCACAACTTCTATCGATCACTAGGTCACTAGATTGAGTATCCTAGTCTTATGAAATCTATGTACAGTGGGGGTATGCCCCTGCTTAAGCCATGTATACGAAAAATTATATCAATAAAATCTTATTTGCCTGCTTTGTCTCGTTCATTATTAGCATTTATATTTGGTCTCTTAATCGAGGGTTCCTTAACACTGAAAGTGTGGGGTAATTAACAGCAGATTCTTGAGTCTGTTGGAAGCCATGAACCTAACATCCTGATTCTAAAATAAAATTTAAACAAATTTAAAGTCTACCATGAATGACCACTCGTACTAGGAAAAACAAACCTACGGCGGGGCCGGTTCGTTCGCGGTATACTAGATTAAATTTATTTAAATTTTATTTTAAAATAAGGATTATAGGTTTATGGCTTTCAATAGACTCTAGAATCTGCTATTAATTACCCTACACTTTCAGTGTTAAGAAACTCTCGATTAAGAGACCGAATATAATTGCTGATAATAAAAGAGACCGAACAAGCAAATAAAATTTTATTAATATGATTTGTCGTATACATGGCTTAAATAGGGGCATTCCCCCACAATACGTAGATTTCATAAAAATTAAATACTCAGTTTATTGGCTTGATAGTTGGTTGGGATCAAATTGAGATGCCTAGTTTCGCGACATGGCAGTCGATTTTAGATTGAGTTGCTCAGTTTAGCGACATGGCGGTCGATTTGAGTTTTGATGCTTAGTTTAATGACATGGCGGTCGGTTTGAGTTTTGGTGCTCAGTTTAATGACATGGCGGTCGGATGTTCAGTTTAATGACTAAACAGTCATCTGTTCAGTTTAACGACTTGACGATCAAATATGAATTTGATTTGCTCAGTTTAGCGACCTGGTAGTCGATTGAAGTTGAGATGCTCAGTTTAGCGACATGGCGGTCAGTTTTAGATTGAGTTGCTCAGTTTAACGACATGGCTGTTGGTTGAAGTTATGGTGCTCAGTTTAATGACATAGAGGTCAGATGTTCAGTTTAACGACTTGATGGTCAAATATTTAGTTTAATGACTTGATGGTCATATATGAATTTAATTTGCTTAGTTTAGCGACTTAACGGTCGACTGAAATTGAGATGCTCAGTTTAGCGACATGACGATCGATTTTAAATTGAGTTGCTCAGTTTAATGACATGGCGATCGATTAGATGGTTGCTTAGTTTAGCGACTTTGCGGTTGTTTGAATTTGAGTTTAGTTTAACGACTTTACGGTCGTTTGGATTTGGTTGTTTAGTTTAGCGACTTTGCTGTCGTTTAATTTAGGTTTAGTTTAACGACTTTATGGTCGTATAATTTGACAGATTAGTTTAGCGACTTTGTGGTCGTTGGTTTTATTTATGGACTTTGGGTTTTGAGTTTTATTTGTGGATTTTAAATTTTGGAATTTTATTTGTGGATTTTGAATTTTGGGGTTTTGTTTGTGGACTTTGGATTTTGAAATTTTATTTGTGGACTTTGGATTGGCTTGAACCTTTTGTATTTGATTTGGGTTGAGCCGCCTTATGTTTTTACTTGGTTTGAAACCTTTTTGCATTTGATTTGGGCCGAATCCTTTATTGCTCTCTCCGAGTTCGCTTTAGGTTGAACCGGTTTATGTTTGATCCGGCTTGCTGCGATCCTCACATGGTTCGGTTTGAGTTGAGCTTGTCCTTTGATTTTAATTTGGGATCTAACTGGTTCATGGTCCGACCATGAGTTCGGTTGGCCGGCTCAGCTTAAATCTTATATGGTTCAGTTTGGATTGAACCAGCTTGCAGTTCGATTTGACTTGGTTTGGACCTTCTATAGTTTTGTTTGGCTTGAATCGACTTCGAATCAAGTTGAAGTAGTTCAGCTCAATTTGGCTCTGCTCGGATCTCCTGTACATCTGTTTGAGTTGAACCCAACTTATGGTTTGGTTTGGTTTAGCTCGATCTTTATGTAGTTTGGTTCAGATCGGATCCACTTAGGTTCGAGTTGAATCTTCTATGGTTCGGTTCGAATCAGATCCACTTCGATTCAAGTCGAATCCTTTGTAGTTTGGTTCAGATCGGATCCACTTCAGTTCGAATTGAGTCTTCTATGGTTCATTTGAAATAAGATCCACATCGATTCAAGTCGAATCCTTTGCAGTTCAGTTCAGATCGGATCCACTTTGGTTCAAGTTGAATCCTTTATGGTTTGGTTCGGGCTGGATCTGGTTCGGTTCAGTTTGGATCGGATCCACTTCGGCTTAAGTCGAATCCTTTATGGTTCGGTTCGGGTTGGATCCACTTCTGTTCCAATCGAGTCCTTTATGGTTCGGTAGGAATCGAATCCACTTTAGTTCAAGTTCAATCCTTTATGCTTTGGTTTGGCTCGGATCTACTTCGTTTCGACTCGAATCCTTCATGGTTTGGTCCGGATCGGATCCACTTCGGTTCAAGTCGAATCCTTTATGGTTCGGTTTGGATTGGATCCACTTCAGTTCCAATCGAATCCTTTATAGTTCGGTTCGAACCCAATCCACTTCGGTTTGAGTTCAATTCTTTATGGTTTGGTTTGGATCAGATCCACTTCGGTTCAAGTTGAATCCTTTATGGTTTGGTCCAGACCAGATCTGGTTTTGTTCAGTTCAGATCGGATCCACTTCAGTTCAAGTCGAATCCCTTACGATTTGGTTCAGACGAGATTCTGTTCGGTTCAGTTCGGATCGGCTCCACTTCGATTAAGTCGAATTCTTTATAATTTGGTTCAGACCGGATCCGGTTTGGTTCAGTTCGGATCGGATCCGTTTCGGTTCAAGTCGAATCCCTTATAATTTGGTTCAAACGGGATCCGGTTCAGTTTAGTTCGTGTCGGATCCACTTCAGTTTGAAATGAATCCTTTATGGTTCGGTTTAGGCTAAACCGGCGTGTAATTGGTTCGACTTGATTTGGCTCGAACCTCCTGTGTTTTTGTTTGAGTTGAACTTGGCATATGCTTTGCTTCGGTTTGACAAGGAACCCTTTTGTGGTTCAGTTCGGTTTGAACTGACTTATGGTTCGGTCTACTCAATCCTCCTGTGGTTCAGTTTGAGCTGAACCAACTTGTAGTTCGGTTCAAGTCGGACCGGTTCATTACTTGGTTTGGTTCAAAGCTGTTGAGTCTCAATTCGATTTGAGTTGAACCAACTTATGAGTCGATTCGGTTCATCGTTTTGGGTTCAGTTCACCTCCTTCGATTCGGTTCAACTCAAATTTTAGTTCGGTTCACTATTTCGAGTTCGGCTCAATATCATATATGTGGTTAACACTTAGGCTTGGTTCACCATTTGGAGTTTGGTTCACCATTTTAGATTTGATTCACCAACTTTGTCTTTAATTTATTTTTTTGATTCATCACTTGCGTGAACCTACGTCAACTTGGGTTGGTTCAATTAGAGCATATATATATATCCAAGCCAATTTTACTTAAACTTAGCTTCTCCTTGCAATTAAAAATTAGGTGAGAATTATTTTACAATTAAAAATTGACACAACCTCCTCGCAGTAGGTGGGTGAATGCATGGCGTGGAGATGCCTACGATGTCCAAGATGTTACCAGCGGTGGGGATGCCGAAGATTATCAAGTAGGTCGAGATGGCAACCGTATCATGTAAGGGTGGAAAACTGGAAATATTACGTAGGGTGGTGAGCGTGGGAATAGAGAAATCAGTTAATTACAATTTTAGAATAATACTATATAAGGTCCGGCTATATATACTATTATGAGTACGATCGTCCTCGTACTCATAAGTTGTTTTCGATGATAAAACTTGCGAATCAATGATCCATACCGTTAAACGTTATTTAGAGTATTTAAAACGTCTAGAAATCAAATTTTATAATTTTTTAAAATCATTTACCTTACGATCAAAATGTCACAAAATTAATAATTTTTAATGGCCGGTATGAGATATACTTGCTAGTTTAATGGTGTAAAAGAATCAAAATTTATTGAATTTTTGATAGAAAATTCTATTCACTATCTAGATAATTAAAGATCAATAACTTCGATCTTAAATTGAATGATCCGATCAAATATTTTTAAGATATCGTTCGATTTTGACCGTTCATTTTATGCTCGATTGATGGACTTTATTATGATTTAAAAAATTTACAAAATTTATTTTCTAGAAATTTTAAATACTCTAGATCATATTTAACGGAGTGGATCGTCGATTTGGAAAGTCCGTCATCAAAAACAACTTATTAGTGCAAAGGCTCCAATACTCATAAGATTTTGATAAAATAGAAAATTCTTATATAATAAGGTGTTGGTACAAAATTATAAGATTTTGTAAGTTGCTCATATTTATATTTTAAATAGAGTACTCAAAATAGTTAAAAATAATTAAAATATATTATAAGGGTAAAATTGGTATATTAATTTGATTTCGTTTCTGATAACTATTTGAAGCATACACCGACAATGGAAATGATTCATTTCGATTCCGATTCAGGTGGCGAACCAAACATAATGAGGTAATGAGTCATTCCGATTCCGATTCCAGCTTATTTTCATTCCGTTTCCGATTTCGATTCCGACTTCGAACCAACACACCCTAAATTGATATAGTTTTGGATATATAAAAAAATGAAAATCCGACGGATTTAAATTCCGGTGTGGATTTTGATTGTATCTGCTTCGAATCCGGAATAGACCGGAACTCGAATTGTTTTACATTATATATAATATATGTAAATGTTGGATGTTATATTCGAATATCTATTTTAAAACATAGATTTAATTTAATATATTTTAAAATATTGTAAAAAGAATAAATATTTTGGGTTCGGATTTTTGGATTTGATTTCGGATTTTTAGCCAGGTACGAATGTGGATATGATTTTCAAAAGTTCATCGGATTTGGGTTTGGGTTTTGGATTTGATAGTGGAGTTCAGGTTCGGATTTGATAGTGGATGAAGTGGAAAGATAGAAAGAAAAAAAGAAACAAAAAGAGAATAGAGATTTGATAATATATTGGAGATAAAATTACTAAATTATCATGTATATTAAAAGACTAAAATATTCTTTTTCTGAGGTACATGGTAATCAGTACCTCTCTCAAAGTGATCTGCAATATAATGCTATATATTGCAGGTCACAATTTAAAAAGCAATAAATCTAAGCAATTGATTAGAATTGAACGGTATAAAAAAATAACAAGTATAGAAGCACTACTCAGCTAATTAAACTGTCAATGAAAAATGTATTTCACAAATCCGGCCATGACCTTTCCTGCAAGATTAGAAAGCAAAAGTTTCTAATTAGAGTTTTTATTAAATCGAATCACACCTAGTTTGGAACTGTGAATTGCATGGTTTTCTCAATAGCATGTAGTTCACATTTTGTTTAACTATACGTTCCTCATCGATGAGGATTAATTTGAACCAATTATATATTTAGTCTACCTGTTGCACTTGTTTCATTGCATTAATCCAACTGGTCTCTTAGATCAATTTGAATAAATATTTATTCTTAGTCACAACCGGCAACAAGCATACGAACGTATGATGTTTCAGAAACTGACACATATCTTGTAATTATATGTACAAGGGATGGCTTTTTGTAAAAGATAAAGCATGCATCAATTGTTTTTATTTTTTTTTAGAGAAACGTAGCATGCTATCTCCTTCGTTTATTTTATTTATAAATAAATTTAGCTGAAAATATAAATCAACTAGAATTCGAAGTTGGATCTTGGATACCAACTACCAAGTCCTTTTGCCACTTGCGCTATGGCCGGTCGGTAGCATCAATTGTTGGTAATTCAATTTCGACCGAAGATCGGTAACCCTGCCCATTATGGCCTTGCTTCTTTTTACAGTATGATATATTTTTTGATAGCGCTAGAAATGTGAATCAAGTAGCATTCAACCATCTGCTCAACCAGTTCGCCACTTTTGCGACGGTCGGTTACCGTATGATATTTTCGTGTGTCATTTATGTATGGCTTTAAAACTTGCATGGTGCGCGCGGAAAGGTGGACATAATTGAAAATTAAAGCGACAGATTGATTAAGAAAAAATGTTTAATTCTAACGGTAATCTTTAAGTTTGTTTGAAGTCATTTAGAGTACTAGTCATTAGAAATTCGGAGCGCATTCGGAAAGTAGTGAATAGTTTCAACATTTCTTTATCCTTTTATTATTGGTTAGTGCGTCTTTTCTAGAGCAGCATGCATGTAAATCTTTCCGTAGTTCTTCATGATGTTCTCTGCTAACTTTTGTGTGTGTGTGTGTGTGTGTGTGTAGTGAATAGACAAATTGGACCACATTGAATAGCAAATTAATGAAGACCAATCTAATGAACAGTGATAGTTTGGTCCATCATCTACACAACACTTATGGCCTAAAAAGTGAAATCGTAGAGTGGGGATATATATATATATATATATAGATCGAGGTCCCCTCACACAGCGTGGTTTGACAAAGATACGCATAATCAAGCCAGGATCCTAAAATTGGATCCATGTGTTTATGGGACTTTGGATATATTTTCAGGTTTCAGATTCAATGTTATGAGTTGAACTAGAATATTATCTACCCAGCGAAGGACATATTTTTCTTCTGGCAGTGAAGTAAATATATTTTACTATATATGTAGACCAAGGTTAACAACGTTGTAGTAATTTGTATTATCCTCCTCTATTATCCTTAGATAATTGATCTTTTACGGTTCAATTTTTGTCGGCCACTTAATTAATGCATTAGAAAGTAATTATCAAAAATGATAAAATTTGATTTTAAGTACTCTAAATCATGTTCAACCTTCTTGATTATGTCATATGCTAGGTCAAAAAAAATAATGTTATTCTAGCTTAACTCCACAATCTTTCATTATTGAAAACTACTTATAAAAATAGCACATCCTAATACTTTACTGTTTTTTTTCTTTTTTTTTTAGAACAAGATAGCATCCTACAATTTTATTCATTTGGAATATTATGACGAGTGCACAAACAAAAACGAAAACAGTGAACATAAAATAGACAAGCCACAGACAGAAAATAAAATGAATACAAAAATTTACGTGAAAAATCTTTTGTAGGAAAAAAAATCAAGGATGAAGGAGGAGAGAGCTTCACTGTGAAAAAAGAAAGGTACAATATTTTGTAGATTACAAACGCTGCATCGCGTGTAAGTCGAAAGAGGAGAAGAAAATCTCTTAATGGGTTCTTCATTATCTGTTCAGATTTGTACTGTATGGAACCCCGCAACCCCAGGCGGATGTCAGTGGTGGGCTATGGATTCGGGCCTGTCGGACGTCTGAACCCTCCGCTATGTACCTACCACATACATCTAATTTTTCTTCATAATTTATTTTTTCAAAAAACTCTTTTACACCGCGAAATTGCTTGGCGAATCGAATTTTGAGGCACCTCTAATTAACATGGAAGGTGAAGCAGCTGGCAATACTTTATACTGGGTTGAGTATGTTCTGACCCTAGTCCTCCCCATTAACAGCTTCACTTCCAATGATTTGAGATCAATTATTGAAGCAGCTAACATTGCTCCCCCAAAGACCTGACTTTAGTTCTTATATAGTATGAACTGGATGATTGAGGCTTGTCATGAAACATGAAGGATTAATTGGCCATGTGTTGTTCCCAAACAATCCAACAATGTAACTGTTCCTTGCCCTTCATGAACAGTTGATTCGTGGAACCCAGTGCACTAGATCTTAATTATGAAGGGACTCTGAACTATTATACGTATATAAGTCGATAGCTAGTTTATTCTCCATGTCGATGGAGCAAGATTAATGCGACTGCAAAACAATAAAGGTGAGTTGCGTATTACCACGTTTTTGCTACTGCCTTTTTTTTTTTTCGGGCCCATAACGATGAAAAAGAGAGGCCGATTAGTTTCGAAAAGATTAAATTGCATTGTTACCTCCAGAATTTTTTGCAAAGTTTAACAATGCCCTTCAAACTACTAAAATGGATATCTAACATCTTAAACTCTAATATTTTATTTATGTTATCTTTTCCGTCAGTTTTCGTCAACTCCGTTAACCGGAAACTGACGAAGGGAATAAAACGAATGAAATATTTTAGTTTAGAGTGTTAAATGCCTATTTTAGAAGTTTGGAGGGTTAAATGAAACTCGCCAAAAGTTCAGGAGGTAGCAGTATAATTTACCCGATTACTAGGACTCTTGACTATAAATTATTTTATTATAATATGTTATTTATGAATTGACTACTAACTCTCAAGTTAGTGATTAAAAATTATTAATTTTGAATCCTTTCGATCACTAGGAAAATGATAAAAAAAATCGTAAAAATTATTTTCTAGAAACTTCAAATGCGCTAGATCAAGTCTAACGGAGCCGATCGTCGATTCAAAAATTCCATAATCGAAAACGGCTCAGGAGCACGGAGGCCTTCGTGTATCGAGTACGAGCCCCGCTTATATATATATATATATATATATATATATATATAGAGTAGGGCTACTATACTATTATGAGTAGTAGAGCCCTACTACTCATAAGTTGTTTTCGATGATAGCTTCGAATCGACGATCCACTCTAAATATGATCTAGAGTATTTAAAACTTCTAGAAAATAAATTTCGTAATTTTTCGAAATCATTTACCTTACAATCAAAAGCTCACAAAATTGACAATTTTTAACGGCCGATATGGGATACTTGGTAGTTTAACGGTGTAAAAGAATTGAAATAGGTTGAATTTTTGATAGAAAATTCTATTCACTACCTAGATAAAGATCAATAACTCCGATCTTAAATTGAAGGATCCGATCATCTATTTTTAGGACATCGTTCGATTTCGGCCGTTCATTTTATGCCCATTTGATGGGCTTTATTATGATTTTGAAAAATTACGAAATTTATTTTCTAGAAGTTTTAAATACTCTAGATCATATTAACTTTAAATGGGATCTATCCTAAGCTCTATCATCAGAAACAACTTATTATAAAGAGGCTCACTACCTGCTAACAAGATAAATAGCTTCATTTCATATATATATATATATATATATATATATATATATATATATATATATATATATATATATATATATATATATATATATATATATATATATATAGAATTGAGCTAGAATACTTTTGGAAGTATTTCCCCCATTGTGCTATTAGGTTTTTAGTCATCGGATCTACTCCTTGATTATTAATAGCCCTTGGATAAAACACTATTCCACCTACCACCACCCACCACCATCATCTCAAACACTATTCCACCTACCACCATCATCTCGACCTCACATCTCTTCATCTAATGGCTAAAAACTCAATAGACCACCCCAATGGTATATATATATATATATATATATATACATATATACATATTATATATACATACATATATATACATATATATATATATATATATATGTATATATATATATACATATATATTTAAATATATAAAAATTAATATATATATATGTATATATATATATATATACATATATATATATGTATGTATATATACATATGTATATATGTATATATATATATATATATATATATATATATATATATATATATATATATATATATATATATATATAGAGAGAGAGAGAGAGAGAGACAATTGGTGCTACCAAGTTTTGCGTTGTTAGATCTACCATTTTGATCATTTTCGCCCATTAGAACATACTATTCAAACAACCACCCACTCAACCCTAGCGGCCCACATCATCCTAACCACCCATCTCTTAATCCAATGGCCAAAAACTTGGTAGCACCAATGACTTAGTGCTATTAATAGTATTAATAGTATATTAGCATATATATATATATATATATATATATATATATATATATATATATATATATATATATATATATATATATATATATATATATATAAAGAGAGAGAGAGAGAGAGCTAGGTCGTGAGACCTCGAGATAGTCCTATATTTGAAATATAATAGGGCTACACTCTTAACCCGACTTAAGCATTTTGGGTTGTGACAAGTGCCCAAGAGGTTAAGAGAGTTAAGCATGCTAGAGACGGAGTAGTCCTAGGATGGATGAACCCGTGGGAAGTTGGGGCGTTACGGATGGTAACAGAGCTAATTACCAGCGGAAGTGTGAGATGAGTCTCGAGCTGTGGTCGGATGACGGGCTAGCGAGACGAGTCTCACATCGCCCGGTATTTGTGAGTCTGAGCCTGACGAGGACGTCAGGGCTTAAAGGTGGGGAGATTGTGAGACCCCAGATAGTCCTATATATGAGATATAATAGGGCTACACTCTTAACCCGGCTTAAGCATTTTGGGTGGTGGCAAGGCCCAAGAGGTTAAGAGAGTTAAGCGTCAGACGGGAGTAGTCCTAGGATGGGCGACCCCGGAAAGTTGGGGCGTTACATAGGCTCGTATACGATATATATATATATATATATATATATATATATATATATATATATATATATATATATATATATATATATATATATATATATATATATAGGCCATGGCTACTATACTATTATGAGTATTGGAGCCCTACTACTCATAAGTTGTTTTCGATGATAGAGCTTCCGAATCGACGATCCACTCCGTTAAATATGATCTAGAGTATTTGAAACTTCTAGAAAATAAATTTCGTAAATTTTCGAAATCATAATAAAGTCCATCAAGCGGGCATAAAATGAACGGTTAAAATCGAACGATGTCCTAAAAAAGGATGATCGGATCCTTCAATTCAAGATCGGAGTTATTGATCTTTATCTATGTAGTGAATAGAATTTTCTATCAAAAATTCAACAAATTTCGATTCTTTTACACCGTTAAATGAGCAAGTATCCCATACCGGCTATTAAAAATTATCAAATTTGTGACCTCTTGGTCGTAAGGTAAATGATGTCGAAAAATTATAGAATTTGATTTCTAAAAGTTTTAAATGCTGTAAATAACGTTTAACGGTGTGGATCGTCGATTCGGAAGCTCTATCATCGAAAATAACTTATTAGTACGAGGTCGATCGTACTTATAATAGTATAGTAGCTGGACCCATATAGGCCATGGCTACTATACTATTATGAGTATTGGAGCCCTCGTACTCATAAGTTGTTTTCGATGATGGAGCTTCGAATCGACGATCCACTCCGTTAAATATGATCTAGAGTATTTGAAACTTCTAGAAAATAAATTTATATATATATATATATATATATATATATATATATATATATATATATATAGAGTATGGCTACTATACTATTATGAGTAGTAGAGCCCTACTACTCATAAGTTGTTTTCGATGATAGAGCTTCCGAATCGACGATCCACTCCGTTAAATATGATCCGGAGTATTTAAAACTTCTAGGAAATAAATTTCGTAATTTTTGAAATCATAATAAAGTCCATCAAATGGGCATAAAATGAGCTAGAAATCGAACGATGTCCTAAAAATAGATGATCGGATCCTTCAATTTAAGATTGGAGTTATTGATCTTTATCTAGGTAGTGAATAGAATTTTCTATCAAAAAGTCAACCTATTTCAATTCTTTTACACCGTTAAACTAGCAAGTATCTCATATCGCCGTTAAAAATTATCAATTTTGTGAGCTTTTGATCGTAAAGTAAATGATTTTGAAAAATTACGAAATTTATTTTCTAGAAGTTTTGGATACTCTAGATCATATTTAATCGAGGATCGTCGATCTAAGCTCTATCATCGAAACAACTTACTGAGTAGTAGGGCTCACTACTCATAATAGTATAGTAGCCCTACTCTCTCTCTCTATATATATATATATATATATATATATATATATATATATATATATATATATATATATATATATATAATATAATATATAATTATAATATTATATGACCAGTACCCACTAGTAATAACTCGTGATAACAATTTCAAAATGCTTGGCGTTATTATTACTAGTGTCTAAGCCCATTATCTGCATACTCAAGATTAAACTTGATCTACACTATTAAAAGTATTTGGAAACTAGATTTCATAAATTTTCGATTATTTGGCTAGTGATCAAAATGTCTCAAAATTGATTATTTTAATGGTAGATGTGATGCGTTTGTCAATTTAATGGTGTAAAATAATTCAAATATGATAAAATTCTTATAGAAAATTATTTTCACTATATAGAGTAAGATCAGTGCCTTTGATCTTAAATTCAAGTTTTTTATCATTATTTTTATGAGAGTTATTTTCGCCATTTATTTTTAGACTACTTGTTTGATAGGTAAATAATGTCGAAAAATTATGAAATTTAATTTCCAAATACTTTCAATAGCGTAGATCAAGTATAACGAAGCCGATTGTTGAATTGGAAGCCGCGTCAATGAAAACAACTTGGTAGCACGGAGGCCTCCGTGCTATTGATAGTATACCGGCTAGCTGTGTGTGTGTGTGTGTGTGTGTGTGTGTGTGTGTGTGTGTGTGTGTGTTTACACTCTAAGGCCCCGTTTGGATGCGTAGTTAAAAAAACTCCATGAAATTTTTATTCTATGGTTTTGGTCTAAATAAAATACGGAATTCTGTAACTACAAAAAAAATTCCACAGTTTCATTTTAAGCTGTTTGGATACATATCATACAATTCCACAGTATTTATAACAATTAAATTTCTAAAATTTTAAAATTCAAAATTCAAAATTTAAAAATTTTAAAAATTAAAATTCAAAAATAAAAATATAAAATTAAAACTTAAAATTTAAAAATAAAAAATTAATTCTATTTTATGTTTTAAATTTGAAATTTGGAATTTGAAATTTAAAATTTGAAAATTCAAAATTAAAAATTTAAAAATAAAATTTTAAAAACTAAAATTCAAAATTCAAAATATAAAATTAAAACTTAAAATTAAAAATTTAAAAATTAAATTATATTTAATGTTTTAAATTTGAAATTTGAACATTTTGAAATTTGAAATTTGAAATTTGAAACTTTTGAGATTTGAAATTTGAAAGTTGAAAGTTGAAATTTGAAATTTAACCTTTTTGAAATTTGAAATTTGAACTTTTTGAAATTTGAAATTTGAAATTTGAAATTTAAACTTTTTGAAATTTGAAATTTAAAATCAAAATTAAATTTAAAATTTAAAATCAAAATTAAATTTAAAATTTAAAATTCAAATTTTGAAATTTAAAATTGTATGTTGAAATTTAAAATTTAGAAATGGATACATCTTTGGGAGCCCAAAATAGTGAATTTTTTTTTTTTCTTTCGGTTAAAGTGGATTGTAAGTTTACTGCATTTTTTCGAGTATAGTCTAATTATACACACATACCAAGCAACTCATTGGAATCCTTCTTGTCTGGACGGTTAGGTCCTGTATAATATGCTATCCCTTTGCCCATACTTAAAATTGTAGCCCTGAACCAACACAATAATGGACCACCTGATGACTGAGTGATCCAGTTGATAGAAACCCTTGACAAAGGCTTCTCTTGATCGAATTGTTCTTTTGCTGCAAATTACAGGAAAGATTGAGATTCTACAATATTCAATATCTCTTATGCTGGTAGCAAGTGGAGTTGTGTGTATCCTTGGCTCTTGCACTACAAATTTCAGTTCTATATATGTTGCATCACTTTTGAAGAAACTCCTTAAACATCTAGTAAGGGACAAATTAGGTCCTCAACAAAGATTTGGTTGCTGATATTGTGGAGTCTCAATTCATAATTCCAGTGTTCTTGCCTTCTATCACCTTCGCATTGAAGAGGACCACAATAATAAAGCGGCAGATATGTAGGATATGAACTGTCCTTAAAGATTATTCTAACGAACATTGTAACCATTAGAATAAACAGATGATCACTCATATAAAGCTGTTCGCTGAGAAAATGTTTTTATTATTTTATACTCAACAATCTTCACATTTGGTCTCGAAATTCTATTAAGGCAGGCATGGGATTTGAGTTTGATGGGTAGTTTTCTTCTTTCAATTGAATGGTGAATTGGCGTTGTAGGGATCAAATTCGGGATCTCATATTGGTATATTATGTGAAATGATTTTTTTGGTTAACATGAGCATGAGCGAGTCAGTTGTTCCACATGACATCGAAATATGTTATTGTTTAACTCTCCATAGATCAAAAAAGTAAGAAGAGACCTAATTTTTTAAGTTGAGTACAGTGGGAGGAGGCGAATATCGACTTCTCACAAAGATGATAATAAATTTGTCTCTGCCAACAAATCAAAATTGTAGATATCCTCTCATTTGTATTTTTTCTTTTCAACAAATATAGCAATGACTAATATGATCTACATTAATCAAGCAGGTCAGATAATTCAGCTGATCTTCTCTACATTCCCCAATGTCTCGCAACCATATATATCTCCTCTATTCCATTTTCTTAATACTATCTCATTGGCAACTTGCTATATAAAGCAACAAATTAAGTATGGTCCCTTCTGCTATGATATGTATGTAAGCTCCAAAAAACGGCCAAACCCTCTCGTACTCAAAAATCTTTGGTACACTAGTGACCCAAAATACAAGTAAAACGTCAATTTCTCTTGAATTAAAAGCGACAATTGCTTCCGAAAAAGTATTGGGTGTCGTCTTTCAAACCATCGAATTCAAACTCATCACAACCTCTTATATATGGAGTATAATGTCAAAGATTGTAATGTGTTACTTTCTTGAAACTCAGTGCTCGATCAGCAATTTTTATATATAGTTTGAAACATTGAAAACTTGTGCAATCCAATTAATATATGCAAGGCTACATTGAATGATAATTTGTACATTATATGGCCAATAAGTGAGGCATCCTTCAATGGTCCAGTGTAATACTGTGGTGCTTTTGTCACTTATTAGGAATGAGTAGCTGGTAGTGACTTTGCCCCATTAATGTGGTGTGGTAACATCCAACATGTTTGAGGCCTCAGATGTTAACATCAAGAGATAAGAGAGAGGACCACACTTTTTTCTTTCCTTTTCCTCTTTCTTTTTTTCTGTATTATTTTTCCTGTCAATCCCATGTCCATGCATTTTGAAAAGAGCTGTCTTCACACACTGTCTCATTTCAAGAGGACAGCTGCAGTTGGAGATTGCAGATCACATCATGCATGGTAACAGAAAACAGAAAATAGAAAGGAAAAATCAAAAATGTCTATTTGCTAATTAGGATTTAAATTTAGTGACTTACAGGGAACCTATCCAATAGAGATAATATCTTCACAACTTGAAATTAATGATGACCACAAGGTTATGATCCTTACTTACTACCAAACTGCTTTGCTTTGTGGCGACGAGGGGATCCTTGAGTTTGCAAACCGGATAAATAGGATACGCAGACACGGTCGGAAAAAAAAAAAATCAATTAAATTCAATGCTTGGCTCTCAAAATTTTTAAGTAGCAATGCAGGAGAAAGAAAGATCTTAGAATCAATTTATTGAAATAAGATGGAATAGTAAATTTGATTGTAATGTTATCTACAGTGATGCTATACTGAAGTGAATAATTCCTATGCTAGAGAATATTGATCGATGTATATAATATAAGATTCCCATATCATGTTTTAGTCGTTCAATTTCGCTGGTTAAGTTAGTTAACGCATGGTAGGGATCTGCCAAAATGAGTGAAAAGGTAAGAAATAGAGATATAAAATATTTAGTACAATTTTAGGAGAATGGAAACCAACATTTCACACAATGGAGCAGGCTTAGGATGTGTTGTAATACCATGTTCACCAAAAAAGGATTGATTTTCCTTGAAAATCACCTAGCCTTTTCACAAACTGATCATAGAATCAATTGTCCTTGTAGTTTCTTTTGAGGATGTTAGATAGGCCTCGAAATTTGGTTATCGGTTTCGATTTTGTGCCCCTGATTCACTAGCAGTTTCACAGTGCAACAAATTTTAAAAAATAATTTATGAAGAGAAAAATAAATTTTTGTGGTGGTACGGATCGGGTACAATAAGGAAGATATCTGTTTTTAAGGAACTTTTTTTTTTCTTTTTTTGCCTTTTGCACTCGAGGTCATAGAGTGAATTTTGTAATCTCCAAAATTGTGCTCCCTTTTTCTGCATAGTGAAGTTTTCTTTTCCTTCGCCGGTAACTTTTTTCCTGCACATGATTTTTTCACGTAAGTTTTTATTCTTCTCTTTTGTTATTTTGTGATTTATCTACTTTGCGATCGGCATTTTTCATTTTTGTATGTGCGCTCGTCGTAACAGAGGACTAAATGGTCAATCCAACCTAGCATGTGATGAAGGCCAAGTTGAGTCATCAGTTGCATGCATTTAGGCGAGAAAATAAATTTGGAAACCGATTCCACGATTCTCAAATCGACCCATGTAGAAAAAGCCCTTCCTCACTGCACTACAAAAAATCTTGTATTTAAGGATACTTTAAATAGTAATTAGCGACGCTTTAAAGCGTCGGCAAAAATAATCCCGACGTTTGTAAAAGCGTCGGATAAAGAGTCGTTAAATAAACATATCGGTTGATAAAAATATGTTTATTGGCGACGCTTAATTATAGTGTCGGCAAATGCTAAATATTAAAGACGCTAGAAGAAAGCGTCGTCTAAAATGCGTCGTCTAAAACGTATTTTGTTGTAGTGCTGTGAGGCGCCAACATCGATCCTTGGTGGCATCATATTGCATAAAATCCACAACTTGTTGCACTTCATCCTCCTCGATCGATCTCCATCCAAAAAATACAATTAAATCATCGTACCTACAGTCGTAATTAATTAAGGTACTTACGATCAGTTTATAGCCTGCGGGCCGGTTTTGATTCCAGGGTAAGCTTAAAATTGATCTTGAAGATTTGGAGAAGCCCATATTAATAAAAAGTTTTAGAAAAACGGAGAAAGAAAACTCAAACCATATATTATATCTCAGAAGCCCAAGGTTTTGTCTCCCATGCACCAACTCCAACTTCCTTCCAGTGGCTGCATACTCAATCATATTTAACATAGTTACATGTTCTATATTTAAGGGGCAATTGCTATATACCCGTGAAAATTTTCGACTTTTCGATTTACCCTTTTATAGAGTAGAGCTAGAATACTTCCAAAAGCACCAATGGGTTTGTGCTTTTGAATTTTTAGCCTTTGGATTGATAGATATAGGGTTGAGATGATGGTGGTAGGTGGTGCTAGGTGGTGCTAGGTGGAATAGTATTTGATCCAAAGGTTATTAGAAATTAAGGAGTAGATCCAAGGGCTAGAAACTTAGAAGCACCAACTCATTGGTGCTTCTAAAAGTATTCTAGCTCTACTCTCCTTTTATAAGGCTAATATTGAAAATACTCCTCATACGTTTCAACCTATTTCTAATATACCCCTAAAGTTAAAATCTGTTAATTAACTGTGTTATCTCTATAAAATTACTATTTTGCCCTTTCAAATATAGTATTTTAACTTTTGAACTTTTCCAATATATCACTTTACCGTCACCAACTGTTCTTATTTGCTCTTAAGTTAAGGGCAAAATTGATATTTTAATTTTTTTTAACTGAGGTAGATATTTAACTCACGTTTAACTCAGGTAATTAATTTAACAGGAGATAAGTACTGCGGGGGTATTTTACAATAACGGTGGAACATCTGAGAAGATTTTAGAAAAAAAAAAAGAAAGAAGGATAAATCGAATATTTTCAAACGTATAAGAGATATACAGGCAATTATCCGTATATTTAATGTATCATATATGCTTAGTATTATTTGATCTCCCACGACTTCATGTGCTACCACTTCAGGTACTCTTTATACCTGGCCCTTCTAACTTTTCTCCAGCCATTTGGGGTACTTTGACTGATTGGTACATCATATTCTTAAGGCTTCCATGGGATGTTTTCCACATTTAGAAAAATCTTATAATTTTTTTAAATAATATATTTTTGTTATTTAATTTTTTTTATGGATGGATACAATTTTTAATAAATAGATGCAACCCTTAGTGAGTAGCGGCCACTCTAAATCAAAGGATGCAACTCTTAGTAAGCGACTATGAAAAGATTTCACTTTTAGTGAAAAGATTAGTATGAAAAGAAACAACTTTACGGTGTATTACTTTGTGCATATGTCCGTTGTAATTAATTCTTACTAGTTAAGGGACCCGCGATCTTTTGCGGGTAGTTATTTTAAAATTTAATTTTAAAAATTAGTTATAAAAATTAATTTAATTTAAATGATACAATAAGTTTATCAAAAAATTTTAGTAGGCACAGTAGTCCCTCATTAGTTAGTGAATTAGTGAATGAAAAGAGAAATCATTGTTTACGATTCTCGTAATTAATTTTCGTCAAATATAAAATTAATTTAAGTTGCATCAATTTTTTATATTTTTTAATGTACAATTTATATATAAATATTTAATATTATAAAATTAATATTTATACTTAATACCAGTAATCTATAATTATTTAATATTTATTTATTATTTATATTATTTATATATTTTATATTTTATAATAAAAAATAGTAAATTATATAATAAATTATTATATAATAATATATCTATATACAAATAAAATACTATATATATATATATATATATATATATATATATATATATATATATATATAGGGAGAGAGAGAGAATGAGAGGGAGGTCCAACCTCGTCGCGCCGACGCCGCACCCCGCCCCCACGCTTGCTCTCCAGGCTCGCCTCGTCCCGCGCCGTAGCCGCTGGAGCCCGTCCGCGCGAGCCCCGCTCGTCCGCGGTGCCAGCACCGGAGCCCACCCCCAGGGATCGGGTCGCAGGGATCGTAGCGGCGTATAGCAGAAATCTAACCGGCGGGTAGCAAAATCGGCGTGGGTAATAAGTGGGATTAAGCGGTTAATTAAGAATGGAAAGAATAGAATTAAGTGTTAATTAAGAATGGGATTAAGTGTTGGATTTTCTAAACGGAGGCGTTCTCGAAGAGGCGGGTCGCAGGGATCGGGTCACAGGGATCGAAGCGGCGTAGATAATAAGTGGGATTAAACAGTTAATTAAGAATGGAATTAAATGTTAATTAAAAATGAAATTACCACGTGAATTTTCTAACATGGAGATTAAGAATTAAGAATGAAAAGAATGAAATTGGGCTTGCATTTTGGCGATTTTACATTAAAAAAAAAAATATAGCGGAGAGGAGCGGAAGAAAAATATATATATATATATATATATATATATATATATATATATATCGGAGACGACGATACGCACCTACTCGCCTACTTGGGCTTGCATTTTGGCGGGCTCGCTCTCGCGGTGCCTTTTCTTCCGCTCCTCTCCTAGGGATGCAAACGGATCCGGGTTGGTGGAGCCCGCCCCGACCCGCCCGATTAGGGGCGATCGGGAGGAAATAAACGGATTCGGGCGAGAAACGGGCGGTTTTATGATCCGAGGCGGATTCGGGCGAGAAACGGGAAATTTTTGATCCGCCCGAATCCGCCCGACCCGAATCCGCCCCAAATCCGCCCCCGAAATTATTTTTATTTTAAATATATATTTTTAAAAAATAATATGTTTACAAAAAAGTTTAAAATACAAGTAAGTTAGTACTTTCATTTCTAATGTATTTGAAATTTTTTAATTTTATTTTGAATTGTGATTGATATTTTTTATTTTTATAATTAATATTGTTAAAATATATATATAATATTATTAAAAATTATTATTTTATATTTTACAAAATATTAATAATTAATAATATTATAATTTTATAAAAAATATTAGTTGTCGGGGGCGGATTCGGGGTGCCGGCGGGAGGAGAGTTACGAGGCGGTGCGGGTTATGTGATGTATTTTTTAACCCGTCACGGATTCGGGGCGGGAGGCAGGGCGGGTTTTTGCTAGTCAGGGCGGAAGGCGGGGCGGGCTCTCGCCCGAGATCCGCCCGTTTGCATCCCTATCCTCTCCGCTTAATTATTATTATTATTATTATTTTTGGGTTGTCACCTCCTCTTCATCTTCCTCACCCTTCCACTTTCCCACTACCACTACCACCACCAACACCACCAGAGAACCCTAAAAATGGCGGATTCCGGCGACTTCCGCGCCGCCGCGACCTCCGCGAGGTCCGGGGCGGGGATCATCTCGCGGATCCGCGTCGAGAACTTCATGTGTCACAGCAGCCTCAGCATCGAGCTCGGCGATTGGGTCAACTTCATCACCGGCCAAAACGGAAGTGAGAAACTCTCTATCCCTCTCCTTGTGGGAACCTCTCTCTCTTCCTCTTCTTCTCCTGCTAGCTAGGGTTTCTGATGATGGTCTTTGGTTAATAATGTAGGCAGGAAGAGTGCGATACTCACCGCGCTCTGCGTGGCGTTCGGAGTGCCGTGCTAAGGGGACGCAGAGGGCAGCCACTTTGAAGGATTTTATAAAAACCGGTTGCAGGTGATTCAGAGCTTCCTTTGTCGAAGAGGCGGGTCGCAGGATCGGGTCACGAGAGATCGAAGCGGCGTGGGTAATAAGTGGGAATCGAAGCGGCGTGTGGGTATTAAGCTGGAATCGAAGCGGCGCGGGTGCGGCGTGTGGGTAATAAGGGGCAATCGAAGCGGCGTGGGTAATGGGATTAAGCGGTTAATTAAGAATGGGATTAAGTACGCTTAGGATGACACGTGGATTTTCTAACATGGAGATTAATAGAGGATATATAGATATTCATTGAACTTGACTCGTATAACTAATTGATAGTTAAGATTAAATGAAAAGTCACAATTGAAATGTCACTTTACGAAACACCCCTTCATATAAAGTGTCACTTTGAGATCCCAAATAGTCCTATATATATAATATATAATAAGACTAAACTTCTAACCCGGTATAAGCATTTTGGGTCGTGGCTAGGCCCAAGAGGTTAAGAGAGTTAACTGTGCTAGGACAGGAGTAGTCATAGGATGGATGACCCCCTAGGAAGTTGGAGTGTCATAATTGATATCGAGCCAATTACCTAGAAAGTGTAAGATGAGTCTTGCTAAGCCATAATTATAAAGCGGAGAGCGAGGCTCTCATGTTGTTGATTGTTGTGAGTGGAGCGTATCTCACCATAAGATCGATTTAGGTTAACGAGACGAGTCTCACATTGCCGGTACTTATGAGTTTGAGCCTGATGAGGACGTCATGGCTTAAAAGGGGCCGAGGAGATTGTAAGATCCCAAATAGTCCTATATATAATATATAATATGGCTAAACTCTTAACTCGGCTTAAGCATTTTGGGCGGTGGCTAAGCCCAAGAAGTTAAGAGAGTTAAGCGTGCTAGGACAGGAGTAGTCCTGAGATGGGTGGCCCCCTAGGAAGTTGGGGCGTTATAGTCACTTTATGAAGCACCAATTCGTGGTCTATATAAGGCCACAGCGTTGGTTGCTAAAGAAGAAAACAGTTGAAGAGTTTATGTTTCCATTCATAATAATTTCATTCTTATTTTTTTATTCTATTTCTTTTGACAAATTAATCGAGTGAGCGGACGCAGTTATGGTTTGTGCTTCATTGTATCCTAGGAGGCTGTTTATTGACCTAGTGTACACAAAGCCCAAAATTTGAGGTTTTGGGCACCCGAAAGATGGTTATGGGCGCTCGAAACATCAGACTTTTCCTGAGGTTGGAATATTTAATACGTTGAGGGCCTTTTCGCATTGTACATGTATATTTATGTTATCAAAGGAGTAATGCTAGGTGTACACCCTAAAGGGGTGTACATCTTACAACCCCACCCATCCTTGGGTGGGGTGTAATTCACCAGTCACATCATGTGACTGGTGAGTAAATTCCCACCCTAAGATGGGTGGATTGTAAGATGTACACCCCCTTTTGGGGTGTACATCTAGCATTTTCCATTAAAATATAGGCCAAATTATAGAAAACTCACATGTAAATAGACGCTTTTTCACTTTTCCTCCTTAACTTTCAAAAAACCTACGTTCTGCCTCCTTAAAATTTCAAAAATATTTTCAGGGGATACAGTGTTAATAGAGAGCGCAAAATAACTAAATTGCCTTTAATACTTCTATAAAAAAATAATAGTTTTTTAAAATATTTATGTCATTTTGAAGAATATTTTTAGTATAAGTTATAAGAAATTGACGAAATAGTGATGGAACGATTTGAAATTTGGAGGTGGTAAAATATAGATTTTTGAAAGTTAGAGAGTGAAAATGAAAAAAAAGGTATTTATAGCGAGGTTTCTGTAATTTAGCCTAAAATATATTATTAAATTGATTAGGATTTTCGAGGTGTTATTTTTACAGTAGGTGATAGGGATTTACTGTATTATTTTTAAGAGTCGAATTCCTCGAAATTCTTGCTGTGGTTTTTCGTCGATTTTCTCGTTGGAGTGGGTAATGCTGTGTTGAGGAGGTTTGAGTGCGTCGTTCTCTACCATCTCGCAGTCGTTTTTCCCAGGTGGGTTCGATCCATGTTGCCGAAAATGACGAACCACCTTTTATGTCTTTCCCTGCATATATATAACAGTTGCTTTGTCTGATAGCATTGTATGGTAGTAGCAAGATATGGATAGTTATTAGGTATTTATCTGATTATGCTTCTATGATCGAGTATTTGGACAGTAGGTTGAGCTACTCTAGACTATTGGGTTGCAACTATAGAGTTATATTTCATATACTATGATAAAGCTGAGAGATCCATTAATTAAACAGTAGAACCGTAGACAATAAGATATATCTTGTTATTGCGGTATGTTGGTTAGTGGACATTCTATGATCATGTCGAGGGCACCTAGACAGTTACCTGTAATCTTTTTGATCATCGCATATTCTATTATATCCTGCAGAGCCTGATTGAGCTTGATAGTACTGGCATACACTATGATGCTCAGTAGAGGTTGCTTTCTTCGAGTGTCAATCCCAAAGTCTGGCTAGTGATATAGCAGGGATATATAGTAGCCTACATGTTGACGGCGCACCTGAGAAAGTGCTGTCCGAGCAATAGCAAGCACAGGCTTGACCGAACTATTTAGTCGGTCTTTATATGATTGGATTATTGAGAATTACATGGTTGCCTTAGTTGATGCATGTTTCCTACACCCTCTGGTTGTTTTCCTTTCGGAGACCTAAGCACCAACTATTGATCGAGGTAAGGGAATCCTATCATCGATAACAACTTATTTCCATGTTTGTGAGTATTAGAGGTGGACAAGTATAGCATTTTGCATCCGAATTGGTGAGGTCAGGGGTCTATACTTGTATTTATGTTTTGGGAGTTGTGGCTGCATGATTGCGCGTACAATGATATACTAAGTTGATTTAGTTTTATATTCTGCTTTGATATATGTTTAGTTGTCCTCACACATGCAGGCGAATCCATTTGTGCACCCGAGGACTTCCGCTGCACGAGGGCGACATAGTTATAGCAATTCCAGTACTTAAAACCCTCTAACCCAAGAAATTATAACGAAAGTCACTCTCAGCCAACGTCAGGTTTTCGGTCTCTAGGAACATTTTTGGGTGTCCAAAAGTACAAAACAGGACGATCGGCCTAAGGGTGTCGAATGCCTTGAGAGTCATGTAAACAATCTTGGGTGTCTGCTGGGAAATTCAGGCGCCCGAATATTTACGGTGGATAGTAACCTGGGCTTTTAGATTGAGTTCTGAAATTATTTTCAATCGTTCAATTCTTTTCGAATACCCGTAGGACAATCCGACATCCAAAAACACTTAAATATATCCCAAGCTATTCAATATTTCCAGGAGCTTGCAAATACTTTCGAGCGTTCAAAAGTTCAAAAACCAAAGTTTTTGCAGAAGTTCGTTCCGGACTCCATTTTCATATCTGCAGCTTCGCGCCAAAATGAAACCAATTCAACTTAAAATGCTCAAGAACCCTCTAAATTAGTCCCAAATATTATTTCATACGAAGATCTTACTAATTTGCAAAAGTTCTGTACACTACAATTAAATTTTAAACTTAATTTTTTTAGGTCAGTTTCTTACATTATAATTATAACAAACATTATAATATGTATTGTTTTAAAGGAAAAGCCTTACTTAATTCATATTACTATAACAGAATTAGGTTATAGCAACACATGTTTGGAACACTTTTAAGTAAATGTCCCATTTATGTCAAAACTTAAAAAAATATCTACTAATGCCTAATTAGAAAGCCCAATCCAATCAAAAATAAAAGATTACTCTACTCAATCCACCACACCAAGCCCATTTGGTCCGATTACAAACAGAAAAGAAAAAAAAAAAAAATAGATTACCATCTTCCCTTTTCTCTTTACTCAATCCACTGAAATTCTAAACGAATAGCCCTTCCCTATCGTCCTCCTCCGCCACCGCAACTAACGAGATAGAGTTTCAGCGGTTGCTAAAAAGTGTTGGTAAATTAACAGTACTCTTTTAGGTTATAGCGACACTCTTTAACCGTCGCTATATACCTAGCGACACCACATATACCAATATTTTTTAAAAGTATCGATAATTTAGCTAGCATCACTTTTTTTGACCTGTACCTATATATAAAAGTATCGCTATAGACCGTTTTTGTTGTAGTGACATATTCTCCTTGGCCTGGTTAATTTGTAAAATAAATTTTCGGTTAGAAAATTGTTGTGAAAGTTTTTAACGAACGGGTTTTAATATGTTTTTAAAAAAATTTTGTCCAATATTACAAGTGTATACCTATATGCGCGCAGTCCACGAAGCTTTTAAAAAAAAAAAAAAAAAAAAAAAAAAAAAAAGTATCCGCTTTATTATCAGCAAATGGAAGTTTCCTTCGGTGCTCGACTATTGTACGTCACATATAGTAATTGTCACATGTAATAATTGTCACGTGCCCATCACATATCTCCTCAATATGAGAAATTATAGCATGTACTAAGATGTATGCATACAAATTAACCTTCATAATGTAGGAGCTGTTACTTTATCTGTATTTTTATCGACAGAACAGTTGCCACTGTAGATGTAAGATTATGTTAATTAGTATTGTGTTGGACAACTCTAACCGCAGGATTTTGACCTTCATTTAATGTAAAAGTTGAAAAAAATAATTTTATCCGAAAAATAATTTACATATCCACATTTAATTAGGAAGAAAAAAAAAAACACTTCTTCGAAAATAATCTTATCATTCCAAATATAAAATAGCAATGTTTGCAATCACAGCTTTCATGTACTATATAAGCTGCTTAAAGGAGTTGATGGTGAGAAAACTGCTACATATATGTCCAAGTACTTATATATATTTAATTGGTTATTAGCTAGAGAGCCTGAAACCTACATTTAAGAGTAAACTTTAATTTATCTTATTGTGGTTTAACATATATATTTCTACCATCGCACAGTTGAAAAAATTATTCTTAACTATTTTGTGATCTTAGTAATTTTGTTTTACAAAAAAAATTGGAAAAATTTCAAAAACCATCCTGTAGTTTTGCACTTTTTTATTTTAGTATCCTGTGATTTAAAATGTATCAAATTAGTACTTTGTGGTTTCGTAATTTCTCATTTTAGTATCTTATGGTTTAAAAATTATAGGATACTAACTTGATACAAAAATAAAATCATATGATACTAACTTTATATAAAAATAAAATCATAGAGTACTAATTAACTTGATACCCCTTAAACTATAGAATACTAAAGTAAAAAAATGCGAAATTATATAATATTAATTTGATACATTTTAAATTATAAAATATTAAAATAAAAAAGTGCAAAGGCGCGTGAGATTTTAAAGTTTTCCCTTAAAATTAGGATCAACTGATCACCACCTCTTTTTGAGACACCGGTGAAAATGCACACAACAGTTTTGTTTCCCCCCGTTTCTTTTTGACGAATTCAAAAAGAATAATTACAAAAATAAAAAATCTTAAATAAATAGGGACGGAGTCACGGAGACAAATAAATGGCGTCCAAAAAAACGCCAAAAAAAAAAAAAATAACAATACAAAATCAAATGAAAAGAGAAAAGAAAAATTAAAAGAAAAGAAAGAGTATCACAAGTTAGTCCACCCCAATTAAATCAATCTAGCTTCAACAAGTACCCGCAGGTAAATAAATCTTCAAGACTTAACGACAAGAACAACATCCAAGTTGGTTTTCTCATCTCCATTCTCCGCTGCCGATCTTACTGTTCTATCATTGTCGCACACAGTGCCGTCGCTGTCGCTGTCAATCATATTGATGGCGCCACCATTGCCGCCGCCTGTCAGCCGCTGTGCCCGCTCAGCCTGCATTGTCCAGTCCGTCCTCCTGACGGCCGCCAGCATCATCGCCGCGCAGGCCGCCTGCGCCGCCAGCATCCCGAACCACATCCCCCGGAAGTCTAGCCCGCCCCAGAAGGCCAGCCCGACCGCCACCGGCATCCCGATCCCGTAGAACGCCCCCATGTTGACGTTCGCAGCTGCCCGCGGCCTCGCGCTCCCCCGTAGCACCCCGCACCCCGCCGTCTGCGGGCAGTTCCCCAGTTCCGCCATCCCCACTATCGGCAGCGTCGCTGCCGTCAGCTCCAAAATCGCGGCGTCCTCCGTGAACATCCTCCCCCATACTTTCCGCACCGCCAGCGTAAAGCCGAGTGCCGCGACGCCAATTGCTGCCCCGCAGGACTGCCCGACTTCGGCGGCCCGACGCGCGCGCTCCGGGCGGTCGGCGCCGAGCTCGTTGGCGACGCGCGTCGACACACCGAAGCTAAGCGAGGAGGGAAATATGTACACCAGCGACGTGGTCTGGATCAGTATCCCCATCGACGCCACCGCGGACTTGGGGTCGACGAGGAGGCCGCAGAGGAGGATCATGATCTCGTACCACCACCACTCCAGGCACACCGAAATGCAGCTCGGGATTGCCAAATTGAGCAGCGATCTCCACTCTCCGAATCTCTCCGCCGCTTTGGTTTCGTCGTCTCCGCCGCCGCAGCTGCCGTCGTCGTCGGTGCGGCGGAAGATGCCGGAGAAGTGTACGTAGAGGAGGAGGAAGATTAGAAGGTTGGAGTTGGCGACGACGGAGGCAACGGCGACGCCGCGGATGCCGAGGCCGAGGACGCTGACGAGGAGGTAGTTGACGGGGAGGTGGAGGAGGAGCGCGGCGGCGGCGGCTGCGGTGAGGGGGAGGGTGATGGACTGCGTGCGGAGATATATGCGGAGGGGGTGGAGGACGGACTGGAGGAGGAGGTCGGGGAGGGAGGCGAGGATGTAGGAATGCGCGGCGGCGGTGATGTCGGGGTCCTGGCGGAAGAGGAGGAGGGTGCGGTGCATGGCGAGCCACAAGGCGGCAATGGGGACGGAGGCGAGGAGGAGGAGGAGGACGGTGCGTCGGAGGGCGCTGCGGAGCAGGGCGTGGCGGCCGGCGCCGAAGGCCTGCCCGCAGACGGGCTCCATGCCCATGGCGAGGCCGGAGAGGACGGAGTAGCCGGTGATGTTGGCGAAGCCGATGGCGAGGGCGCCGCCGGCGAGGGGGAGGCGACCTAGCCGGCCGAGGAAGAGCATGGACACCATGGAGCGGAGGTAGAGCAGGAGGCCCGTCGCCGCCATCGGGAACGCCAGACGCAGGATCGACCGCGCCTCCGCCAAGGCAGCCGCCGCCGGCTCATCTGCCATGCCTGGGAATTTCTTGATCAGCAGGGTGGTGAGGAGGCTCTTCTGCTGGTGGTTGCATTCTTCAGTGTTGCACATGGCCGTTAAATTCTTTAGAGAAGGAGAGAGAGAGAGAGAGAGAGGGAGGGGGAGAGAGCTAGAGGAGACTTTTTGGAGTGTTAAAAGCTAGAAATGAGCTAGTGATCGACCGTACATGTACATATTCATGAACATACTGTAGCTAGTTAATGAGAAACTGAGGGTCGTGGGAGAGATGGGAGACGAGTACATACACATATATACATATATATCTAGGAGAAGTAGGGATTGAGAGAGCTGACATGCATTCCTTTCAAGAAACTTTATTGGACAGGAGCTTGGCCATGTCCTTACTAGCTAGTGTGGTCCCAGGAAGCCATGATATATAGCATTGGCCAGAGCTTACGTATCTTTCAGAATCTCTCCCCTTGTATGGAAGCAGTAACACTGCAAACCGATATTATATGATATAAGTTAGTACGTTAGTTCGGTTCCAATCGGTCATGCTTTTGTTAAGTTTTATTAGAATTTATTATAATTTAAAATTTGTTTAGACAGAATTCAATAATTATTAACAGGTCGGTTGGGAGCCCAACTTAAATTTTTGTGATATTTAGTCCCACATTAATTAGAAACCAAAAGGGTGTTTGCGACTTTTATATAGTGCTTTATTCTCAAGCTATTGCGTGAAAGAAAATGAGAGTAATGCTTTCGTTTAAACACACGCACGCACGGCATGAGCGAACCGAAGCGCGTACGGTTCATACACCCGCTTTATTTTATTTTATTTTTGTTTTTCAATTTTATTTCTATCTTAATACTAATTCTTATCCTTATTTATATAATCTTAGACTTATCTTGTTATATCCAGATTTGGTGAGTTGAAATAAAATTCTCGCCCTGATTAGAAATATACGGTGAGGTTGCACGAGTTAATCAATCATAATAACCCCAGCATATCTAAATCCTCTCGTCTCTTCTTACTTTCTAAGTTTTTGTCGAGTTTTCTTTTGTTAGATCTAAAGTTGTTGGGTTTATCTTGCGCCACCTTGAAAGCGCGCCGACAGGGTGGAACGTGGTCGTTGTATCGTTAGAAGTAATTGCCGAAAAGCCTCGCACGTGGAGGGGCAATTTCGCTTATAGGACAATGTTCTACACACCTCGATCCACAGGTCTTATCTAAACTTTTTATTTACGTATTTATTATTTAGTTTTCGTTTTCGAAATTTGTCTAAATCTAAAATTGAACTTTCGAGTTGTTTTTAAAGAATATTATAATAAAAGATCGAAAAGATTTTTCCAACAATCGGAAGCAAAGAGATTTAATCTTTCTGTTTCTTTTATTATAGTAATTAAAAAATTCGTAATATCTTTGAATAAAACGTAGAATATCTTATTATTATTTTTCTAAAATTTAAAATAAGTTTTTAACATAACAATAGAATTATTCATTCACAAACTTTTTATTATGGAAGATTCGGCAAAACCTTTTACTTTTTATGGTTATAATTTTAAGAGGTGGCAGAACCAAATGAGGTTTTGTCTCACCACACTCAGGCTAATTTCTTCTATCTTGGATTCTGCCGAGAATGCCAGTGGATCTATACCTGTAGGTGCAACCCAGAATGTGGTCAACAGACCGCTTACTCGAAGTTAAGTCTAGGCTGGATCCATTCCTTCTACTACTAAAACTGCAACTACATCTACAACTGCAACCGTACCTCCCATTGACCATAACATGATCAATTACCATTGTTTAAACCAGATTCTTAGTATCATATCTGACAAATTATATGACATCTACTGTAGTGCTAAGATAGCTAGAAAATTTTAGGCATCCTTAGAAAATAAGTATGGTTAGGTTGATCCTACCCAGAAAAGATACCAGGCGTCTGATCGGATTAAATTTAAGTTGGTAGATAATAAATCCATGTCTGACCAGCTTCATGATTTTGATCATATATATAGTTGAGCAGTTTAGATCTAGCGGTGTAGATCTTGATGAGAGTTTCTTAATAGCCACCCTTATAGATAAGTTGCCACCCTCTTGGTCGAACTATGGAAACAATCTTAACCACAATCAGAGAGAGCTATCCTTGAATTATGTTCTAAGATCCATTAGAATAGAAGAGTTGAATCGAGCTAGGGATAAAAAGCCCAGTAAATCTACAATCCAAGCCAACCTAATAGAGAATCCTAAAAATAAAGGTAGAAACTTTCAGCCTCACCGGAACTTTAAGAAGAAGCCTTTCTAACGTAGTAAGTTCAACCCAAACTTTAAGAAACCTAAACCTGAGGAAAGTGGAGGCAACTCTGGTTGCTTTGTGTGTCAGAAGATGAATCACTTTGCGAAGGATTGCTACTTCTGTAAGAATCGACCTTTCGTACCTAAGAATAAGAAGAAAGCTCCACCTGAGCGCAAGATGAATATGCTGACTGCTGGGTCTGATCCTTTTGACTCCACTATCAGGTTAGGATCTAGTTTACCCAATGTTAACCTTGCCTATAGTTCTTCTGATTGTTGGATAGATACTGGAGCTAATGTTCATGCTTATTCTGATTGTTCGTGGTTTTCACCTATCATGACTTGTGTGGAGGATCGGTGAACATTGGGAATGCAGCCTCTTCTCACGTGCTAGGGACAAGTCGAGTGGATTTGAAGCTGACCTCTGGAAAGATCTTAACCTTGCATGGAGTTCACCATATCCCCGACCTTAGGAAGAATTTGGTTAGTAGTTCTCTTTTAATTCAGTAAGGTTTTAAGTTAGTTTTTGAATGTAATAGGATAGTTATAACAAAAGGAGTGAATTTTGTCGGAAAAGATTTTTGAGTGATGGTTTATTTAAATTATATGTATCTTCTCATTCTATTAATAAAAGTGCTCTTGTGATGAATATTATTTCTCCTAATATTTGGTACGAAAGATTGGGACATGTGAATTTTAATACTATCATAAGATTGATGCATCTTGATTTGATTTCTAAATCTGAATTACCTGATCATAGATGTGAAATATATGTGCAAGCTAAGGAGCATAGGAAACCTTTTAAATCTATGGATAGAGACTGCGGTCTTTTAGAATTGGTGCACATTGATGTTTGTGATGGAGGCAAACCTAGTAAAGGTGGAAATAAATATTTTGTGACATTTATAGATGATCGTTCAAAATATTGCTATATTTATTTGATCAAATAAAAAGATGAGGTTTTAAGCAGATTCAAGATTTATAAAGCTGAAGTTGAAAATCAATTAGATAAAAAAATCAAGATTTTAAGGTCTGATCGAGGTGGTGGATATACTTCAAATGAGATGACTACTTTCTGTCAAGAGTTTGGAATTGTGCATCAAGTAATTAACTACACATTATACACCTCAATCTAATGGAGTTGCGGAACGTAAGAATAGAACTTTGATAGATATGGTGAATTCGATGATTATTAGTTCAGACGCACTATAAAACTTGTGAGGGCCGGGAGAAGTTTTGATTTCTGCACGTGTGATTTTGAATAGAATTCCCCACAAGAATTCTAATGTATTCCCAATGAGCTTTGAAAAGGTAGGAAGCCTAATTTGAATTATTTTAACGTGTGGGGGTGCCTAGCTAAAGTGAAGATACCTGAGAATAAGAAGAGAAAGATTGGACCTAAGACTGTGGGACCCGAATCCAACCCAACCTGAACCTGATCCAAACTCAAATTTATTTTACATTATATATAATATATATATGAAAAATTGATATTGTATTTGAATTTGTATTTCAAAATTTAAAATTTAATATAATATTTTGAAATATTAAAAAAAATTAATTGTTTCGGATTCGAATTTTCGGGGTCAGGTTTGTGTTCAGGTTCAGGGTCTGTGTTCGACTTTTATTTACGTAAAAACATACAACACTCACATGAACTATAGATTATTTTGCATCAGCCACCCAAATCATTTAAAATTTTAAGGAAAAACTTCAAATACTCTTTCTGTAGTTTCGCACTTTTTTACTTTAGTATCCTGTGGTTTAAAATATATCAAGTTAGTACCATGTGGTTTCGCACTTTCTCGCTTTAATTAATACTCTGGTTTAAAGTGTATCAAGTTAGTACTCTATGGTTTCGCACTTTCTCACTTTAGTATCCTCTGATGTAATATTTCGTTAAATTATATACAAAAAACTTTAAATATCCTAACTAGATTTATCGAATATTGATTTTAGTACCCTTTAGTTTTAACTTTGTCATTGATTTAACGTAAAAAAATGTCCCGAAATGAATAATAAAAAGAGAAAAATGAAACCACATGGTACTAACTTGATACAAAAATAAAATTACAGAGTACCAACTTGATGCACTTTAAACCACAGGGTACTAAAATGAGAAAAATCTTAATCCAACCATTCGCCTTTCCTACAAACATAACATCTAATTAATAGTCAACTCACCTTAATGCAATCATTCGCCTTTTCTACAAACATAACATCTAATTAATAGTTCACCTATATTAATCCTACTATAAACTATCCGTCGCAACGCACGGATTACTACACTAGTAATAACATTATTATTGTTAGGTACGTAGTATTAGTCAATAATAATATTTTTTATTGCTACTGTTATTAGTAGTGGTATTACTATTATTATTATTATTATAAATAAAATAGCATTTTCATAATATATAAGATGTTTAAATACATTATCTTTTATATATTACTGAAATAAACAGTAAACACATTTTTAGATATTCTGAGAAATAAAAACAAGAGCCAAACACAATTTTAAATCTATTCATGCATAATAAAGAATAACTAATTATCTGAACAATAAAAAATTTATTTATAAAAATGTTAAACCTCAAACCAAACATATATAGTCATGATGATCACCAGTACCGGTGCAATTTAATAAATGATGGCCTAAAATGGAGATCAGAATCTCTTAAAATATGTACTTAAAACGTAGGGATTTGTAGAGTGGAAACACATGCATGGCGTGCACATGTTGCTTATTTTACAATATAGTTTTTTTTTTTTAATTTATTTCCAAACTTTCGTAGAAGTACTTCCTCCTTAGAGGGATCACAAACCAATCATGCACGTACACTGCACAACAATTTTCAATACAAAGTTGTAAAATTATTATTTTTAATGATATTTGTTTAACTCGGAAATTAACTTTCGATTCGATCATTGATTTGTCAGTATTAATTCCACTTGCTTTTCTTAATTCGATAAATATTTAAAATATGTTTTATTTGATTTTGTCGAGGTGCGTTGGTGATGAGATGGAATTTCAAATCCATAATGAAGAATGAAAATGGCCCAGCGAATGGTAAATTAACGTTATGATCATGAAGTGGACCCAAATATAAAGTCCTTATTTTCCTTTAATTGCAAGAAAATTGGAGCTGGGTCCAGCAAAAGTTGGAAATTATATACCAAAGAGATTGAATTTTAGTACAGTTAAATGATTATGTTGTCTACACCCAGTGTCGCTCGGTTGGGGAAGTGCTTTTAGTTAAGTACATTTGGTATGATCATTAAATTCAACAAAACAACTTCATGCTGAAGCTCTGATTTTCCTCAAAAATAACAATTTATTTTAAAATAAGAATCAAAAGCCACAAATGTAACGACATGATCCACCAATAATAATAACTCGTTTCGATCAAACCACCAGCGCAAAATACTTAAGTCCGCTAAATTGATCGGAATCAGTATCCTCTCCGATGTGGGACACTTCGGGGCGTTTAATACCAAATGTAACAACCCCACCCGCTTACAATAATAACTCGTTGGGCCTAAACAATCAGCACAAAATGGTTAAGCTTAATTATTATTACTAGCGTACAAGACTATATATAAACTGATCGGAATCGATATCCCATCTGATGTGGGATTATTGGAGCGTTACAATAAAGTTGAAGCTTAATATGTTGGAGCTCATGATTCAACTTCCTAGTTTGGAAGCTTTTATGGCAAATATACTGCTTCTGTTTAGTCTGCTTGTTGGACAAAAGACGGTCCATGTTAGTCCAAACAGAACATTCTGTTCAAGCACTTCACAAATAGAGCTTTCCAGAAAGTTCTTACGGCTTTAAAGCAATGGCCATCTAAATTCTCCTACTGCTTTTCATACGAAAAGCCTATTTTGCTAAGAAGCTCTAGACTTCTTCTGTTGCGCGCAGTTCGAACTTGTTCCAAATATATCCAGTTAAGAAGCTGAAATCGACCAATATATATTTTCAAATAAAAGATCAAGAGTTTACGCAAACGTACATTAGTGGAAAGGGATCCATGCGGACGTCATGCATGCGTTAATTGTACATCGTACGTACGTACTACAGTACATCAATTACTCAAAAAATATGCATTATATATATTCAATCAAAGTAATAGAAGCGATTCGGCTCCTTTCAAAATTAAAAGAAAAATGGGAAATTAGATCCATTGCTGAATCTTTTATTATTATTATTTTTAATAGGCTATGACATCTTGTGATTGAGAACCAATTAGTTTAATCACATTATTAATTAGTACGATGCAATTATGCATGTCCTTAGGGTGATGGAATAGGTCATGTTATTGAGAATCGAAGACACTGTTTTGTGACCTCCAAGAGCCACTGACCAATGCATAATGTGATGCTTTAAGATGATGAGGAGTCTTTTCCCTTGATTAATTAAATTGTACTTAATTGGCTTTCCAACTGGCATAATAATTGTTGTAGCCTCATATGATCGATCGCTTCTTCAAAAAGGTCAATGGTGAATATTTTTCACTAGTAATTAAGATGGGAAAGAAATTTTTTTACTATATCTCTAGCTAATCTGATCAGTAATTACTTTCTATGTAGGCCACGCAGTGGCTTGATGGGCTACATTAACAATATCTTTGTACAACAGATAGACCGAGGAAGGTTTAGGGATTAAATAATAAGTAATTAGTTTTAGATAAAAAAAAATTGTTGCGCTCAGCTCCTGGATTCTTGTTTTAAAGAACTACAATTTGGTGACCTGATCTTTTAATTAAAGTAAGCAGCCTCTAAAACAAACGGTATGCGATCGATCTGTAATATCAACTAAGGACAATCTGCTGAAAAGAGGATCGGGCGTGGACACGTGTATCTTCTGCACGGACGAATCAGAGAAGGTGGACCATCTTTTCTTGAAGTGCTACGTTGCACAGACGCTATTGTCCTGTCTACTACCTAATAAGCAGGGTCTACGGGCTGCTCGGTCAGTTGATGATCTATGGAGGGATTACAGCTATAAGGGCGGAGTCGTAGGAAGGAAGGAGTCTGCAACCTTGATCGCTGTTTGGTGGGGTATTTGGCTAGAATGGAATAGACGAATCTTCGACAATAAGAAGAGGTTGACAAAGCAGGTGCTGGCGGAAATTCGAGAGCTACACAGCATGTGGATGTCCTTCGCAATTAGTAATTAGTCGGTTTTTTTTTTTTTTTTTTCGCGCCTCGCCCGGAAGTCCAGCTTGCTTCCCACCATTGCTAAATTCAATTTCTCTATGAATGAAGCGGTACCATGCTACCTTCTCTCAACAAAAAAAAAAAAAAAAAAAAACAACAACAACAACAACTAAGAGCTGATGTTATAAAGCAACTAAAATTCAGATACCAGCCATCAAGTTTCCACCCATGCAATTGTGCTAATTATGATCAGTGTGTAATAAAAAAAGAAAAAAAGTTAATTAAGGGAAAAAAATGATCTGTTTTATGTTAAAAGACTAATAGGAGAATGGTTAGATTTTATTTCTCCTGATGGTTTTTTTAATGGGAATTGATTGATATTTACAGGGCTAACTTAATTTATTATTCATAAGGCAGATGTGACATCCAAATAGTTTCACATCGGATAGAAACGTGATTATGATTCGCTATATAAAAGACCATGAACGACCCAAAGGGTGCGTTTGGTTCGTGTTATCCTAATAGGATTACAGGTGCAACTCGTCAAGATTATCGTGTTTGATTCATCCGGTAGGTAATCGGTTCGGTAAGGTACCATTACAAATGGAGCAGTATTACAACAAAAATATTTACGAGTGTGGGATGTACATCTTGGATTACTGAAAGCCAGTAATACTGCATATTATATAAAATGACAATTTACCCTTCTAACTGCCGAAACCCTTTCAACACGTCAATTTAAAAAATTTAATTGAAAATTTTGAATTGTCAACTTTTAATTTTTTAATTTTTAATTTTAATTTTTAGTTTTTAAATTTAATTTTTAATTTTTCAATTTTAAATTTTTAATTTTTAATTTGAATTTAAAATTTAGATTTTAAATTTTAAATTCTAAATTTTAAATTTTAAATTTCAAATTTCAAAGTTCTAATTTCAAATTTCAAATTTGTAATTTAAAATTTTAAATTTCAAATTTTAGTTCATAAATTTAAAATTTAAAATTTATTTCAAAATGTAAATTATAAATTATAAATTATAATTTTTTATTTCAAATTTTAATTTTAAATTTTAAATTTTAAAAATTCAAATTTTGTATTTTATTTTTTGAATTTTAAATTTATATTTTAATGTTTTATTTTATATTTATATTTATAATTTAGATTTTAATTTTATTAATTTTATTTTTATATTTTAATTTAAAATATTATATTTATATTTTTTTCAAATTTAAAATTTAAAATTTTAAAATTTAAATTATTTAAAATAAAATTTAGTAAAAAAATATTATTTGAAAACAGTAAAATAAAAGTACAAAATATGGCTAAGGTTAAATTTGGAATAGACTATACTTTATTGTCTAGATTATTGAATTTTTTTAGACAGAACTAAATATAGTAATGCTATAAACACTGCAATTCAGCATTACATTACTGTATTAAACCAAACACGCTGATGCAGCATAAATAGTAATCTCATTTAGAAATCCAAGATACTTGAATATATCGAAATACTCTGTAATATTACGTAACATGAACCAAACGCACCATAATAATAATAACTATGTTTAAATATTTTGGACTAGAAATTTAGGCCAATAAGTTATTATTAAGTTGGTAGGGTTATTATATTTGGTATCAGATAGCCAGTTTAGCCGAAACAGTGAGGCGAATCTCACATCATTTAGTGCTCTTGGGCTATGTGTGTGATTAGACTAACAAGGGCTGTAGAGCCTAATGGACGTGTTTGACGAGAATGTCAGGGCCTAACGATAGGAGTCTATGATATCCCAATAGACCCACGTCAAATGAAAATGCAATTGTCATAATAACTGTGCGTAAACATGAGTTATTATTGCTAGCTTATTGGATTGTTACAACAAACCCAATATATCTTGTCATGATTCATTTTATCTAGTTTGTCATTTGAATACGGAAAAATGTTTTATGATTTATCACTAGATTTGAGTTTTCTTTCTTATAAAGTTAAAAATGCAAGCATATATATATATATATATATATATGAGTTGTGCTGGTATGCTTTTATAAGCACGGAGGCTTCCGTGCTTCCACTTTGTTTTCGATGTTCGGACTTTCGAAACGACGATCGGCTCAGTTAGAGTTGATCTAGAGTATTTGAAGTACCTAGAAAATAAATTTTGCGATTTTTCGATATCATTTGCCTAGTGATCGAAGAGGCTCAAAATCACTCATTTTAACGGCCGTGGTGAGCCGGTTGCAAGTTTAACGGTGTAGAAATATCCAAATCACATGAAATTTTGATAGAAAATTCTTTATACCATATAAAACAAGATCAATAACTTTGATCTAAAATTTTAATGTCATATCATCATATTTTGTAAGATTTTTATTTTCACCGTTGATTTTGAGCCACTTCGATCACTAGGCAAATGATATCGAAAAATCGCAAATTTATTTTCTAGATACTTCAAATACTCTAGATCAAGTCTAATCTGAGCCGATCGTCGATTCGAAAGTCCGAATATCGAAAACAAAGTGGAAGCACGGAGGCCTCCGTCTTCCATAAGACTCCCGCACTCATATATATATATATATATATATATATATATATATATATATATATATATATATATATATATATATATATATAGCCTGGCTGCTATGCTATCAATAGCACGAAGCATTCGGTGCTACTAAATTTTTCACCGTTAGATTCACCATTTTGATGATTTTCACCCATTAGATCATACTATTCAACAAACCACCCACTTAGCCCTTGGAGGCACCCATCATCCTAACCACACCTCTCTCAATCTAAGGGCTAAAAACTTGGTAGCACCAATGACTTGGTGCTATTAATAACATAGTAGCCTAGTTATATATATATATATATATATATATATATATATATATATATATATATATATATATATATATATATATATATAGAGTCTATGCTATCAATAGCACGAGCACTCGGTGCTTCCAAGTTTTCCACCGTTAGATCCACCCCTTTAATTATTTTCACCCGTTAGATCATACTATTCAACCAACCACTCACTTAACCCTAGGGGGCCTACGTCATCCTAACCACACATCTCTCAATCCAATGGTCAAAAACTTGGTAGCACCAATGATTTGGTGCTATTAATAGCATAGTAGCCTAGTTCTATATATATATATATATATATATATATATATATATATATATATATATATATAGTGTGAGGCTACTATGCTATCGAAAGACGAGCCTTCCATGCTTCCGGTCGTTTTTGATGTTGCGACTTTCGAATCATCGATCGGCTCGTTAAACTTGATCTAGAGTATTTGAAGTATTTAGAAAATAAATTTTATGATTTTTCGATATCATTTGCCTAGTGATCGAAGGAGCACAAAATCAAATAATTTTAATGGCCATAGTGAGCCGTTTGAAAGTTTAATCGGTGTAGAAATATCCAAATTACGTGAAATTTTGATAGAAAATTCTTTATACTATATAAAACAAGATCAATATCTTTGATCTAAATTTTTAATGCCATATTATCGCGTTTTGTAAGATTTTTATTTTCAAATTCGTTGATTTTTAGCCCCTTCATTCACTAGGCAAATAATATCGAAAAATCGCAAAATTTATTTTCTAGGTACTTCAAATACTCTAGATCAAGTTTAACGAGCCGATCGACGATTCGAAAGCCACAACATCCAAAACGACGTGGAAGCACGGAGCCCTCCGTGCTTCCGTAAGCATAGTAATTTTACTCTATATATATATATATATATATATATATATATATATATATATATATATATATATATATATATATATATAATTGAGCTAAAAGTACCAAGTTATTGGTGCGTGTAGATTTTTGGCCATTGGAGAAGGGATGATCTTCCTCCAAGCAAGCTCCAAGTCCAAGCTCTAAGCTCCTCTAATGGTGGAAAGGTCTCCAACAAGCAAAAGAGAGCAAAAAGAGAGGTTTAATCTCTCAAAATCCAACCAAAAATCGAAGAAAATAAAATGGGAGGTGTGAAGAGCTCGATCCGTTATCTTCTTCCCTTCAGATCTCAGCACAAAAGAAGCCCTGGGGGGCGTGGGGTAGCAATATAGAAGTGCTACAATGCAAATACACCCGTGTAGTTCAAACAGATCGCATTCTGTCAAAGTGTACCGGTACATGGGAAAGTGTACCGGTACCAATCCTGCGAAAATGTCAAACCCGAGCCTCGGGTTTTCAAAAACCTGCCAAATGAACCGGTACAAATTTCAAAGTGTACCGGTACAACCATCAAGTCTGTACCAGTACAACCATCAGAAGTGTACCGGTACACAGCCCAAAAAATGCAATCCGAGAGCTATCCAAAATCCCACTTTTTGGACTTTGGTGCTTAGACTTATACCTCTATTCTCGGGACTCGAGTCATAGGTCGGAACACTGTCAACGACCCTCCAGAAAATATGGAAAAGCTCGGAATTCACATCGAACACTCGAACCTTGCAATTTGCAAAGGTGCAGTGCGTCACATTCACCCCTCATAAAAATAAGTTTCGTCTGCGAAACTCGAAAATCAAGGCATACCTCAAGACTCCATCTAAAAAAGATGGGAATAATGCTCCTACAGAGCGCTATCGAGCTCCCACGTGGCCTCTCGCTCCTCGTGGTTGCTGCACAGGACTTTCACATAAGAAATGTCCCGATTCCACAGCCTCTTCACCTCGCGAGCCAAGATCCTCACAGGTTGATCCTCGAAGGTCAAATCTTCCCTCAGCTCCAATGGTGTAGCGTCCAAATCGTGAGCCGGATCATGGATGTACTTTCGAAGGACCGATACATGGAATACATTGTGTATACCCGATAGGTTCGGCGGTAGAGCAAGTCTATACGCTACCGAGCCTACACGCTCTAAAATCTCATACGGTCCAATGAATCAGGGGCTCAACTTACCCCGAATCCCTAATCTCCTGATTCCTTTGGTCGGCGAGACTTTCAAAAAGACACGATCTCCAATCTGAAACTCCAAATCTCGTCGACGCCTATGAGCATAACTCCTCTGTCTACTCGATCTAGGCTGTCAATAACCCCTCCCGAGCAATGCGAACCTTGTCCTCTGCTTCCTGGAGCACGTCTGGGCCTAAAGCTAATCTCTCGCCAACTTCACTCCAATGAAGTGGCGATCTACACTTCCGTCCATAGAGTGCTTCGAAGGGTGCCATCTTGATGCTTGCTTGAGAACTATTGTTATAAGCAAACTCTGCCATCGGTGGATGCTGCGACCATCCTCCCTGAAAGTCTATCACGCATGCTCGAAGCATATCCTCAAAGTCTGAATAGTGTACTCTGACGGCCCGTCACTCTGAGAGTGGAAAGTAGTACTGAAATCAAAACGCGTGCCCAAGGCGTCCTGTAGGCTCCTTCAAAAGTGAGACACAAAACGAGTGTCCCGATCCGATACAATCGATGTAGGCACTCCGTGAAGTCGCACAATCTTATCAAGGTACACCTGTGCGAGCTTCTCCCCTGTCCAAGTGGTATGGATAGGTATGAAATGCGTCGATTTCGTCAACCTATCCACGATCACCCAAATAGCATCATGCCCGGCCTGAGAGCGGGGCAATCCCGTCACGAAGTCCATGGTGATTTTCTCCGACTTCCACACGGGAATAGGCAAACTCTGAAGTTTTTTCGCTGGAACTCGATGCTCTGCTTTCACTTGTTGGCAAGTTAAGCACCTAGCAACAAACTCGCCAACGTCCTTTTTCATCCCGGGCCACCAATATAGAAACTTTAAGCCCTTATACATCTTGATGCCTCCCGGATGTATAGCATAGGGCGCACGGTGTGCTTCTTAAAAAATTTTCTCTTTAAACGCCGACTCTGCCGATACACAAATCCACCTGCGGAAACGCATCAATCAACCACTTCCATAAAAATCGCTGCAACCATCAACCACTTTAACTTGAACTTTTTGCGCTCCACATCGTGAACTTGCTTTTCCTTAATTCTTTCCAATAATGTAGGTTGCACCACCAAAGTCATCTATCTCAAGGGTGTATCAGGAGCCACCACCTCCAACTCCAACTGCTTCATTTGCTCGACCAACGGCGGTTGAGTAACTACAAGCATTGCTAAGTTTTTCGTCGATTTATGACTTAGCGCATCCGCCACCACGTTAGCCTTGCCCGGGTGGTACAATATCGTCAAATCATAATTCTTGAGGAGCTCCAACCATCTGCGCTGCCTGCAGTTTAACTCCTTCTGAGTAAATAGATACTTTAAGCTCTCGTGATCCGTATAAACTTCACACCGCTCGCCATAGAGATAGTGACGCCATAGCTTCAATGCAAAGACTATGGCCGCCAACTCCAGATCATGGATAGGATAATTCCTTTCATATTCCTTCAGCTGGTGAGAAGCATACGCGATCACATTTCCATCCTGCATCAAAACGCAACCCAATTCATTAACCGTAGCATCGCTATAAATCACATACCCTGCTCTAGCAAATGGCAAGGTTAGGAATGGGGCGGTCGTCAATCGCTGCTTCAACTCTTGGAAGCTTCTCTCGCACGCATCATTCCAAATGAACTTGGTGCCTTTATGCGTGAGTCTCGTGAGGGGAATAGATAACTTAGCAAATCCCTCAGCAAACCTCCGATAGTAGTCGGCCAAACCGATAAAACTCCGTATCCCTGCAACACTCGTCAGTTTTGGCCAATCCTTGATGGCTTCGATTTTCCTAGGATCTATGGCTATACCTGATCCGGAAACCAAATGTCCCGAAAACGCCACCTCTCTAAGCCAAAACTCACACTTCTTCAATTTGGCAAAGAGTTTCTTTTTCCGAAGCACTTGAAGTACAAGTCTCAAGTGTTCCTCGTGATCCGCATAACTTCGGGAATAAACCAAAATGTCGTCGGTGAACACCACGACGAACCTGTCTAGATAAGGCTTGAAAATATGGTTCATTAGATCCATAAAAGCTACCGGGCATTAGTAAGCCCGGACGGCATAACAATGAACTCATAATGTCCATACCGTGTTCAAAAAGTCGTCTTCGACACATCCTCAGGCTTGATCTTTAGCTGGTGGTATCCCGACTGCAAGTCTATCTTGGAATACACACTCGATCCCTGGAGCTGATCAAATAGATCATCGATCATCGGCAACGAATACTTGTTCTTAATCGTGACTTTATTAAGTTCACAATAATAGTCCACGCATAAGTGAAGTGAACCGTCATTCTTCTTCACAAATAGAAACGGTGCTCCCCAAGGCGAAATACTCGGTTGCACAAAATTTTTATCCAGAAGGTCTTGCAACTGTGCCCTCAGCTCCTTCAACTCGCGTGCCATCCTATAGGCGCTTTTGAGATTGGAGTAGTCCAAGGGACGAGATCTACCACAAACTCAATCTCCCTATCAGGTGGCTTACCGAGAAGCTCAACTGAAAACACATCCTGAAACTTCTGTACTACCGGAATATCCTCGATCCTAGGAGCGTCATCATCACCCCGCAGCACAGTACTAGCCAAATAGGCTATGCATCCTCTGCGAATCAACTGCCTAGCTCGAGAGGAGCTAATAGTCATCGCAAAAAGCGAGCTCTGGCATCCTCGAAACACAACCTCCTCCTGCCCCAGTTCTCTAAAAGTCACCGTTCAATTCTTACAATCGATAGTGGCGAAGTACTTGGTCAACCAATCCATGCCCAAGACTACATCAAACTCCTCGAGTTTGTGCACTGCTAAAAGATCCACGGGCATGATCCAATCTCCAATCTGAATCGGGCAACTGGAACAACACTCTCGAATATCCAAAGACTGGTCGGGTACTATAACTCGTCCCGGATGCAACAAAGATGTCAAAGGGATGCCATGCAACTCGGCAAACATCCGGTCTATAAATGAATGCGATGCAGCGGTATCAAATAAAGCACGTACTTGAATGCCATAAAGTAAAATGATACCTGCAACAAAATCCTCCGCTACCGCCGCCTCAGTCTGGGCTGCATACATACGCCCACTCGGGGCCTGTTGTGATCCCTCGGTCGACCGCTGAATAGGTGGCCGCCCGGCCTGGTAGGGTGTAGAAGGCGTCCCCTAGCTGGGACCTGGTGAAGCTGGTGCCGATGCTGATGACGGCCCTAGAACCGGGTCCCCTGGGCAAGCTGACTAAAAGTGGCCCTCCTGGCCACAAGAGAAGCACCTACCCCGACCTTGCGGGCATTGTCAAGAGTAGTGGGGGCCACTTCAAATCACGCAGCGCGGTGCCTGTCGACGGTCTGATCCTCGGCGCTGCGGCGGTGTGCCACGTCCTCGCGTCTGGCTCTTGGGGTGCTTCGACGGCTTCCTTGAGTGCGTTTGACTCGCACCCTCGCCTGCTGGCCTTTTGCCTTTACCCCGATCCATGCCTTCCTGTCGCTCCCGTACTACCATCACGCCCCGCTCCACAATGAGAGCGCAGTTCACCACTTCTGGATAGGTTTGTAAGTTGGATGACTGTACAAACTGGAAAATAGACGGTCGAGTCCGGGCCTCGAAGATGCAGGCCTTATCCTCGTCGTCCCGCACGACAAACGGCACGCAATGTAGAAGCCGAGTGAACTCCCTCTCATACTCAGCTACACTCCTCTCTCCCTGGCGCAAACCGCGCAAGTCCATCTCCATCTGTCTTCGAACACTATCGGGAAAATAGTGCTCCAGTAGAAGTTCCTTGAATAGTTGAACCTCTTCCACGTAATTGCTGCCAAGTCGGTGTTGGGGTTCTCCTGGATATCCATCCACCAACGGTAGGCCTCGCCGTCTAATTGATGTGTGGCGAGCCAAACTCTATCCCTCTCCTCGACAAATATGTTCCGAAATAGCTTCTCTATGTGCATAAGCCATTTCTCCACTATCCAATGGTCCACGTTCTCCCCGTCGAAGATCCACGGATTGCGCCTCCTGAACTCGTTGAGGCGGCTCATCAATCGATCGCGCTCCGGCCCCTCAACCATCATCGGGAACACTGCTCCTGCTGGGGGCATCAGAACTGGAGATGCCGTCGCCACCCTTTCCTGAGATGCAACTGAGGGTACTGTCTGCGAAGAACCGGGTGCGGGGGACTTCGCCCTTGGTGCTATTACCTCGGCTGGTGCAGGTGGTACAGAAACCTTGGCCTCCTTGGCAGCCGTCGTAAAAGAAGGTCCTCCACCTCTTTATCCGCGCTCCTACCGCACGCAGCCTCGGCTCGTCGGCTGGCCGCCGCCATCTGCTCGGCCACTAAATCAGTGAGTGCCGCCAGCTGGCTCCTCAATTCACAGACCTCGCCGGATCTGGAGGTACCGGAGGTCTCGACTTCCTCAAAGTGCGCCGTATTCTCCGCCCCGACGAATTTGGAGCGAGTGGTCGGCATTATCACTACAAAGATCATAAAAGCGCAAGTTAATAAAATCCGCGCTATCGTAACCCCGCTGAAAGTAATACCCAAATCATGCGAAAGTAATGAAGTGTGCTTAACCCCTAACTCTCGATGTTACGTTGTTGGCCGCCAACGTAACCCTCCGCTAAGTTAGAAGCCATACACTTCGATTAAACTCCAACTTTTTAGAGTTATATAAAACCCAATCTAGGTACTTTCGCTTACAAGTCAAATAGACCTCATCACTCACGAGCCTATTTCCTATAGTCCAACCAGCCTAAGATTTACTAGGTCCACTAAGACTTTATCCTAGGCTCTGATACCAAATTAATCTGTCACGCCCTGAGACCGATGGAGGCCCTCCCGGTAGCGCGCCCAGACCCGCCATATGTCAACACATACAAGGCATCTACAACAAATGCGGAAGCAAAACAAAAAATAATCTACCACTGGAGATATCAAAGCAATATAACTAAGTTCTATCAACAAGTAAAAATGAAAGAGAACTACACCATAAGATAAAACATAAAGTTATACAACAACTATCTCAATAATCTAAAATGGGATGGTCTCTATACATAGGTACAACTCTCCAAAAATCTCTCCCAAAATAAAAATAAAGAGAGGTGGACCACCTATCCAAAAGTCCCTCACCAAGTATCACTAGCCCGAGGCAATCCCCTTCTCGGCCCGGCCTTCGCCGGCGCGGAAGGCTCTGAAAGAAATAGAAAACAGAGGGCGTGAGAACTATAATTTATAGTTTCCAGTGGGTAATTACTGACCTTAGCCACATGCACCACTAGGCCCAAAAGATGTAAGCATAATAGAGTACGATAAATAACTGCTGAAATGAAAGCATATATGAAATACTATACTACTATGCCACAAGTATTCATGATGATATAAATGCTATCATGATCCAATATGTCAACATATAATGAATGTGTTCTATCATGACAACCAAGTATACTATGATGCAATAAGTAAACTATCAAGTATACTACATATCCAAAGCTATGCTGTAAGCATGTCAAGGTAATCCAACTACTATAACCAATCTAGTAGTGATTGTCGTTTACTAATTAATGACATTGTTCAATCTTGTTATAGGATCTACACAAGTGTAGTCCGGCTTGTGCCACCTAAGTGCCGTGGTAGCCGCAACATCCCCTATAAGGAATGAGTCTATCCCACTCGGCCCCGTAGGTTCTTCGATACCGCATGCACGAACATAGATCGCAAAGGCTAACTCCGGAGTGCCGGCTTGTAGGGAGCGACTCTCACAAGTATGTGCAAATGAGCACAAATGGCAAACAAGCATCGTCGATGTCTTAAGTATCCGGTCATCATGTCTTTAACATGGTAATAATCTCTAATAACCCTAAAGGTCTAGTGTAATGCCCCTTTATGACATTACATCTCAATATGTCCACATCCGGTTCCAACACTAATGCCACTTTATGACATTAGGTTTACTAACTCTCACATAATCCAAGCCTAATGCCGCTTTATGATATTAGCTTACTATTTCTCACATAAATGCCAAGCCCAATGCCCCTTTATGACATTAACTTTTCCCTATACCATGTATGGGTTCTATGTCCAAGAGTACATATTACATGTCATTTTTACTATGCACAACATGATCTCAAGTCAATTAAAGAATGCAACCCACATGCATGTTCCAAACATGAACAATACTCTACTGCATAGAGGTCTAATTATGCATCGTACATAAGACATGCATTTTAAGCATTCTAAAATTCATCAATAATGTATCTAGTATGAAAATGAATGATTCCTCATTTAACCAAACTTAAATAAACACCAATGAGATTTTCTCATTATTTTTGGTGAGGTCAAACCCACCGAAGCTCCACGCGATTGCCCGAGTCGCTAATCTAAGCTTTCGATCCTCACTCCTAGCGCCTCAGAAGTAAGCTAGAAGTGTTACAACAACAAAAAGATGAACCATGTGTTCAATATTTAAACATCTCATGCAAAGGGGGCCAAAAACTCACCTATAGTGTAGAAATTTTCTCAGAAATCCCAAATAAAAGCTAGATCCCATCCAAAGTAATCTAAAGGAAGATTCTAATCCAAAGGATCAAGCTCCAAAAGCTCTAAATTCAAAATACCCAAAATAAACCCTAAGTTCTCATTCTAGGGTTTCATCTAGCAAAAAGCATCAAACAAGCAATTTAGAGGAAATGATATGTTGCTTACCTCCTAGAAACTCCAAAACAAGGGTCAAAACCCTTTAGAAGGGATGATCTTTCTCCAAGCAAGCTCCAAGTCCAAGCTCTAAGCTCCTCTAATGGTGGAAAGGTCTCCAACAAGCAAAAGAGAGCAAAAAGAGAGGTTTAATCTCTTAAAATCCAACCAAAAATCAAAGGAAATGAAATGGGGGGTGTGAAGAGCTCCCTTACCTTCCTCCCTTCATATCTCAGCACAAAAGAAGCCCGAGGGGGCGTGGGGTAGCAATATAGAAGTGCTACAATGCAAATACACCCCTTGTAGTTCAAACAACAGATTCTCATTCAAAGTGTAAGACACGTGAAAATGTACCAAAGACAAATCCTCGCGAAAATGCCAAAACCGAGCCTCAAGTTTTCGTAGAATCGCCAAGTGTACCAAGACAAATTCCAAAGCGTACCTAAGACAACCATCAAGCCTGTACCGGTACAACCATCAGAAGTGTACCGGTACACAGCCCTGAAAATACAATCTGAGAGCTATCCAAAATCACACTTTTTGGACTTTGGTGCTTAGACTTAAACCTCTATTCTCGAAACTCGAGCCATAGGTCAGAATACTGTCAGCGATCCTCCAGAAAACGTGGAAAACTCGAAATTCATATCGAACACTCGAACCTTGCAATTTGCAAAGGTCCAGAGCGTCATATTAATCATGCAAGTAATGCTAGTAGTGGGTTAATTTAGTTAGAAGTGGACTAATTAATTAAGTTCTATAAATAGTGAAGTAGTGGTTTAACTATTTGTGCTAGCAGGCTTAGGTTGTGGAGTTAATAGTAACAAGTTTCTAGAAATACATGTATTAGGTGTAATGAATAACATGTGCTGAGTTAGGTCCATTTAACCATCAATTTTTTTTTCGTCTATTAATTAAAGTTAATATTTGTAACATCATAAGTCTTCAAGTTTTGAATGAAATTTTTTTGTTTCTATTAGTTGTTGTAGCAAATTTTATTCATAAGCATTAATCAATTTTAGAAAGTTTCTTCAACCTACAATAAGAGATATAGAGTTATCATGCATGCCTAACAAATTAAAAGATGCCAATAAATTGAAGTTGACTACACACACAATAAAGGTGTGATACAAATTAAGAGTGTTAGATGTTCTGTCCCTCTCAATTACACGGGCATGTGCTTGATCCGGCATGAACAACATGCATGATCTGCCGAGCCTGATGGTCCCCTATCGAACTGCGTCGATTTGAGCTGTCCAGCCGCTCTTAGCCTTACAATTAGCTATAATCTTGCCGTGCAATCAATCATCAGTGGCCGTTTCCTCTTTGGATGTTCTTCAATAAGCTGTAAAGATGGTCACAAGCATGCATAATGACATTCAAATTTAAAGTGCCCTATTGAGAAAGGATGCATGGTTTGTAGTAAGAGATACTTAGTTGTGACAGTGATATAGTATCTAACAAAGAACCTCAAAAGGCTATATATATAGAGTGCGGCTGGGGTGCTTTTGGAAGCATGGAGGCCTCCGTGCTTCCACTTTATTTTTGATGTTTGGACTTTCGAATCGACGATCGGCTCTGTTAGACTTGATCTAGAGTATTTGAAGTATCTAGAAAATAAATTCGCGATTTTTCGATATCATTTGCCTAGTGATCGAAGTGGCTCAAAATCAACGGCTGAAAATAAAAATCTTATAAAATATGATGATATGATATTAAAATTTTAGATCAAAGTTATTGATCTTGTTTTATATGGTATAAAGAATTTTCTATCAAAATTTCATGTGATTTGGATATTTTTACACCGTTAAACTTGCAACCGGCTCACCACGGCCGTTAAAATTAGTGATTTTGAGCCTTTCGATCACTAGGCAAATAATATCGAAAAATCGCAAAATTTATTTTCTAGGTACTTCAAATACTCTAGATCAACTCTAACGGAGCCGATCGTCGTTTCGAAAGTCCGAATATCGAAACAAAATGGAAGCACTAAGCCTCCGTGCTTATAAAAGCATACCAGCACCTATATATATATATATATATATATATATATATATATATATATATATATATATATATATATATATATATAGAGTTGAGCTAGAATGCTATCGATAGCAAACCCAAGACTTTTGCCACCCATTTGTTTTCGATGATGGAGCCTCCAAATCGACGATCTGCGTTGAACATGATCTATACCACTTGAAGTATTTAGAAATTAAATTTAGAATCTTTTCGATATCATTTGCCTAATGATCAAAGGGTTTTAAAATTTATAATTTTAATGGTCGATATGAGGCGTTTTCGTTTAACGGCGTAAAGATATCCAAATCAATCGAATTTTTGTTAGAAAATTCTTTAAACTATTTAAAACAATATCTATACTCTTGATCTTGATTACAAGACTCCTATCATCATTTTTTTAAGAATATTCATTTTCACTGCTCATTTTTGTGTCCACTCGATAGATAAGAGAATAATATCGAAAATGTATGAAATTTGATTTCTAAATACTTCAAATGGTATAGATCATGTTCAACTGCCGATCATCAATTTGTACGCTCCATCATCGAAAATAAATGGGTGGCAAAAGTGCGGGTTTGCTATCGATAGCATTCTAGCTCAACTCCATATATATATATATATATATATATATATATATATATATATATATATATATATATATATATATATATATATATATATATATATATATATATTTCGAATACTCTAGATCATATTTAGCGGAGTGGATCGTCGATTCGGAAGCTCCATCATAAAAAACAACTTATGAATACGAGGGCTCCAATACTCATAATAGTATAGTAGCAGTGGCCTATATAGGGTCCAGCTACTATACTATTATGAGTACGATCGCCTCAGATCGATAAGTTGTTTTCGATAATAGAGCTTTCGAATCGACGATCCATACCGTTAAACGTTATTTACAGCATTATAATTTTTCGAAATCAAATTTATAATTTTTCGACACTATTTACCTTACGATCAAGATGTCACAAATTTGACAATTTTTAATGGTAGGTATGGGATGCTTGCTAGTTTAACGGTGTAAATGAATCAAAATTTGTTGGATTTTTTTTATAGAAAATTCTCTTCCCTACATAGATAAAGATGAATAACTCCGATCTTGAACTGAAGGATCCGATCATCCTTTTCTAGGACGTCGTTCTATTTTGACCGTTCATTTTATGCTCACTTGATGGACTTTATTATGATTTCGAAAATTTACGAAATTTATTTTCTAGAAGTTTTGAATACTCTAGATCATATTTAACGGAGTGGATCGTCGATTCTAAGCTCCATCATAAAAAACAACTTATGAGCGGTAGGGCTCCAATACTCATAATAGTATAGTAGCCATGTCTTATATATATATATATATATATATATATATATATATATATATATATATATATATATATATATATATAAAGTCCGGCTGTTATGCTATCGATAGCAGCAAGCACTTGATGTCATAATTTGGAGCTTTTGCCTAAAGGGGTTTCTAGGTCAAATTGACCTTGTAGAAACCTAACTGGGGGTGTGTTTGACGCGTTGGCGTGCTCGGTTCGTCGATCCGACGAACGTATAAAAAGTTATGGACTAAAGGTTAAAATTTAACAGATAGCCGCAGCACGCGGATTAAGAGTCTAAAAATTTCAAGAAAATCACCGAGACATCCCTACAACCCTACGAGGTGGATGATGTATGCCAAGAACCTCGAACTTCTCTTTATATCTAAAGTGTCATATTCGAGCATGTACATGTATATTGAGTATATTGCATAGTAGGGTTAACTATGAGTTTTTATTGCACTTTATGAGTTTAAATGCATGTGATCTATATTGTGTAATGATTGAGAATAGTTGAACCCTATGTATGCATGTTAAAGAACAAGAACCTAGTGTACTTAGACAACAAATGTGACATTGGACATGAACTTAGTGAATGGCGCGCATTGACAAGTTTAGAACACTTAGAGAACAAGTGTGGCATCAATGACAAGAACAAGAACAAGTAGAGTACTTGATACTAGTAGAGTCTAGAGAATGCAAATAGAGTGACATTATGACATTTCAACCTTAGAGTTAAGGGTCATATGAACATGTTTCTCCTTGAAGTCAAGGAATTGATTGATATTGGAATCATTAAAGTTAAGGATTGATCGTACTCACCTATTAGTCCTTGCTCGAGGGCGGTAGCTCCCCCTCGGGCGATGTGCTCCGGAGTTGTCATCACTGGGTCGTAGCGAGTATCTCCCCAGAGAATGGTCTCGTTGGGTCGTAGCGAGTATCTCCCCAGAGAACGGTCTCGTTGGGTCGTAGCGAGTATCTCCCCGATAATAGGGATTTGAGTTGGCGAGTTTGTTAAGGGCGAAACCTACGGGTTAGCCAAGAGATTGGGTATTGAACTTATGACCTTGCATTCATCATGAGCATACTATTTAGCATAGTTTCTATATTATTCAGGCATATTAGCTGCATTTGCTAGTTGGTTACTTTTACCTTTCTTCTATTATGCCTGATTTAGATCTAATGGGAAAGTCGGCGTGGTTGGTTACCGAACCCACTGGAAACTTTGTTGTAGTTCTCACCCCACTATTTCCACAGAGCCGGGACCGAGCGAGCCGGCCGAGGATCGCGGTAAGGGCGTCGTGCCCTAGATAGAGATCGCCCGAGATGGTTTACTTTTTGTTATAGTTGCATACCTTTTACACCATTTGTTGTATTTTGATGATTATAGAACTTTAAAGTAAATGTATTCAAGTTTCATTTTGAGGAAATGTGATGTAAAAAGAAATGATGCAAAGAATGTAAAGGTTTAAAGGTACTTACATGTTTGTGTTTAAAAGATAGTCATATTATTTGTATGATGTTTAGTTTAGTACTTTCACTTTGGCTATTGTTTGCCCTCGTGCAAGCCATTTTTGTATGCTTCCGCAAGTGCAAAGTTTATACTCTATCTGTACTATAGTTGAGCCTTGGGCGGACAGAGGAGGCTCTGTTCGTTCGGCGTCTGTTTGACGCTCTCAAACCGGCCAAAAGGATCGGGCTCGGGGCGTGACAATATAACCCTAGTGCATGGTGCAAACTAGAAGCATCTATAAAGCTACCAGCGAACAACTCTCCATCCTCGATGTCTTCCGCAAGCCACCGACGAGGCAATACCTATGGAGAAAAGTAGTCAGCTCTCAGGAAATCTTTCTCGAAAGACGCGTGTAATGCCGATAAAGGGCACTACTGAGGATACCTCGGGTGTGCGAGACGACGACGACTTTGACGATGACGGAAGCATAGCTCTATCACTTGCAGAATGAAGGTCGTAACCATTTAAGGTTGAGGCCAAGATCAAGATCCCCAGCTACAACGGTGTTGTCGATGCTGAAAAGATAGACGCCTGGCTTGACCAACTAGAGACGCATTTCAACCTCTACAACTATAGCAATGCGGAATGGTAATTTTTGTAAAACTAAAACTTGTAGGTCATGCATTGACTTGGTAGAAAGCAACTCTCCAAACTTCCACTAACGAGGATTTAACCTAGAGTCGCTTTAATGACTAATCAGCCAGGAGTTCTACCCTATGAGATATAAAGAAGAGTGATGGAAGCACTGGCATGTCCTGTGATTGAGCTTTTCTACGCCTAATCCCAGTTTTGGTTAAAGACCCTGTTAGCCAAAGGTTCGACCAGACAGTGCAGGACTACACCACCGACTTCTAGCGCCAAGCCTTAGAGCTTGGCATCTCTCTTGACGATCAACAAGTTTTTCGTAAATACACTACAGGCCTATAGGAGAGCATCGATAAAGAGCTTCGCCTCTTCTGTGTTCATGATATTGCCTCGGTGAGCCAAACAAATCATGGCGATTAAGCAGAAGAACAAATTGTCTCACGGGGACAAGCCATCTAGGGAGTCTGCTGAGCGCTCGAAAAAGTCAAAAAAGAATGGCTCTAGAAAGAAAGATTTCTCTGATCCTGATTTGTACTGTGATCATTGTAAAGTCACAGTACATGTCAAGGATCAATGATGGAAGCTCCATCCAAGGCTTAGATCAAAGAAGAAGGACGGTCCTGGTAAACACACAACGGCAACAACAACGACAACAGCAAGATCAACAAATGATGCTCCTACCTTAATTAATCGAACGGATTGATAAAGCTGACATTAGTTTGTCTCTGAGGGCTATGTCAAAGGAGACAAGCCTGTCAAATCCGACTGATAAGAGAAAGGAGTTGTTCACTTTTCGACTTCAAGTCAAAAATGAGGCAATCGATACCATCATCGATCTTGGCAACCAAAAGAACTTGATCTCCAAGAACCTAGTTCAAAAGCTGGGTTTGTTGACTACACCACACCCATACCCATATCTATCGAGGTGGACTAACAACAACATTGAGATAAAGATTGATCACCAATGTAAAGTAAGTTTGCGGTGACTAGCGTCTACATCGACGAAATGGTGTGTGCCGCCGAACATTTGCAACCTCATCTTCCACAATCCCTACCTACGGATCGTGATGCTACCTTCTTTGTCATCGTATCAATTTATTAAGAATGAACAAAAATTTTTATTCACCACAAAGACATTGTCAACAACTGTAGACCTGATAACAGCTTGCCAGGCCAAGAGTATTGTCACGCCCCGGGGCCGAGGCTCGATCGCGCTAGGGTGCGCGGCGCACGAGGTGAGGGAAAAAGGGCGACTAAGGTCTCAGCTGAGCTGATGAGGGCTAGGGTTTGCATGGTGCAAACCCTAGAGCATATATATATATATATATATATATATATATATATATATATATATATATATATATATATAGTAAAACGCATGAACACACCCCCATGATTGATTTTACGCAAAACGGTACATAAAATGTAGAGCTTTTAACAAAAATATCATTTTGCCATATATGACCCCTGCTCGATCAACGTGTGATATCAGGAGATCCGTCAGTCAAATTTGCAAATGGATTGCACCAGTGCAATAAGATTGACAGAGACAACAAATCTACGATTTTATTTTGCCTGGTTTGGTCGCAAATACACAACGAACCCATCCCCTCTCCAAATGGCAAAATTCGCACACAAATACATATAATATATGTATCTCCAGTTTTCTTGAAATCCATGGGTCAAACCTGAAATCTGTCAGTGCCAATGGTTTCAGAATAGTCGGACCATTGAAAACGAGCTATTGGATCACTATGAATGGAGTCTGATACGCATCAGAAGCCAACTCTACTCATTGGCCTATCCAGAAATCCGAGTTACTATTCACTTTAAGTGAAAAGTAAAGATCACGTAAAATCTTCATTCTGACTCATTTTTTTTAAAAACTTAACAAGTACTTTTGTAATTAAAATACACATAAAAATATTGTCAACAAAGAGTTCAGTTACACTGCCAAAATATCAGTCCTTACAAGTATGATCAATATTTGTCAAAAGTTTTCCTTACTGGTCATTCAGCCAGTTGTATTTGAGAAGGCAAACAGCAAGGTATGGAGCCTGCCATGCAAAAGAAAACTGACGATATAGCCAAACTAATTAGCGAGCATCCGGATCAGTTCCAAGAAGTCTAGGGGGGGCCATCAAAGCGAACTATGGAATATGAGATCTAATTGATCAGCGACGCTTCGTTATCGAATCTCGATATACCAAAACTCGGTAGTAGAGAATGATGAGATAAAGCGACAAGTAACCGAGTTACTGGAGAGTGGTGCTATCAAACCGAGTAACTCCAAAAGAAAGACAGCAGGTGGCAAATGTGTATCGATTACCATGCCCTCAACAAAATCACTATCAAGAACCCCCTTGTCGCGAATCGATGATCTCTTAGACCAACTAAAGCATGCTCACTATTTCTCCAAACTGGATCGGAAGCCCGGCTATCATCAGGTCTGGATCCGAGAGGATGACACTTGGAAGACTGTGTTCAAGACTCGACAAGGCTTGTTTGAATAGCTCGTCATGCTATTTGGCTGTTGCAACGCATTGGCCACTTTTATGCAACTGATGAACGACGTTCTATGCCCCTTCCTTGATGACTTCGTGATCGTCTACGTCAACGACATCCTCATCTACAGTCGATCATGGGAGGAGCATCTAGCACATGTCAAGAAGGTTTTCATGTTGCTCGAGGAACACCAACTCCGTTTAAACCCTAAAATGTATAAGTTTGGCAAGCAAAGCCTGGTGTACCTCGAGTTCGTGGTGGGTGGCAGCAAGCTTCAAATCAACCTCGACAAGGTCAAGGCCATCAAGGAATGGCCTAGGCCCAAAAATATGAAGGAGGTGTGGAGCTTCATGAGCGCGTGCCAATATGTCCGAAAGTTTATCTGGTTACTTTTCGTCCTTACTACCCCTCTACATGTACTAACGAAGGCCAACCAACCGTTTGAATGGAGTTCAAAATATGAGGACACGTTTCGACTTTTGTAATGAAAGATATGCGAGGCGCCTATCCTTGCGCTACCAAATCTACAACCCTTTAAGGCGGACGCATCGGGATACGCCATGGGGGCTGTCTTGATGCAAGAAGGCCGACCTATCGCATATTACTCCAAGATGTTCAAAGGAGCTCGAAAGAACTAGCCAACCTATGACAAGAAACTCTTGGCACTACACCAGGCAGTGAAGCATTGGTGGGTCTACCTTATAGGAAAAGAGACAGTGGTGCATACAGACCACCGCCCGCCTCAGTACCTCCAAACTCAATCAAAATTGCAACAGGCACGTCACATAAAATGGATGACATAATTGTAGTAATTTAATCTGGTGATCAAGTACAAGAAATGTGCTCACAACAAACTAGCTAATATACTATCACGACCACCAGTGATAACCCTTTCCTTGTCGATATTTATCAAGGTTAGCCAAATTTTCATACGTATGCAAGTTTATACGCAAAAGACTCAGATTTTCCAGGGGTACTAGTTGACATCAAAGCCAGACGACCTACTGAGTTTGTTTTGCAAGGCGGTCTACTGTACAAAGGTGCACTGCTATGTGTACCTAAAGATGGCAATTGAGTACAATAGATCCCAGAAGCCCATACCTCGAAGGTCGTGGGTCGCCTGTGGTGAATAAAACCTTGCGTAATCTCTAGCGCTACGTTTATTGGCCTTACATTTAAAATAATGTGGTGCGGTTTGTGAAGGGATGCATCCTATGCTGTACATCCAAACTCGCTAATCGAAAAGTGGCCCTCTATACCCCACTTCCGGTGCTAACTCGTCCTTGGGAAAGTATCTCCATAGACTTCTTAGGAGGCCTCCCGAGGACCCGATGGGAACACATCAACTTTTATATTGTGGTCGATCAATTCTCCAAAATGTTGTGCCATGCAAGTAGACAATCACAGGTGAGGAAACTGCACGACTATTCTTCCAACACGTTTGGACACATTTTGGGCTACCAACCTTGATTGTGTTTGACCATGACAACCGTTTTCTAAGCATCTTTTGGCAATCTTTGTGGTCCATGTTGGACACAAAGCTACAACAGAGCACGACTTTTCATCCTCAAACCGATGGTCAAATAGAAATGGTCAACCAAACAATTATACATCTGTTGCGAGGATATAACACTTGACATCCCAAGACTTGGGAAGAAAGCCTTCCATACCTGCAGTTTGCCTTTAATCGAGCTATACATAGTTTCACTGGCAAGACTCTCTTTAAGGTGTGCTTGGGTTACGTACCAGCAAGCCCATTTGACTTGGCATTGACGGTTGAGCAACCGCAGACCACCAAGAAAGAAAATAAAATGGTGAAGGCACGGTGCTTATCGGAGAGCATTCAGAAAGTGAATAGCAAAGTAGAGCGACAACTAAAAAAATCTCAGCAGAAATATAAAGAATGATATGATCAACATTGAGTGAAAGGCAACTTCTAAGAGGGTAATCTCGTCTGGCTCCATCTCAATAAAGAGTGCTTGAAAGGCGAGGGTAAGAAACTTAAACTCATTCATTATAGACCTTTCAAGATCCTATAGAGAATTGACGAGAATGCTTATCAATTGGAGCTGCCTGGATACATGAAGATGTATTCGGTTGTCAATGTCAAAAACCTAAAGTCCGTCAAGCCATCAATATTGGACGATGAGCTCGGAGAAGTACTACCAACCATGGAAGAACTTGTGGTAGAATGCCAAGAGCGGCTAGGTAAGGATACTATTTTGAAATATAAGATCACAATGACACGCAAAAGTGAATGTGAATCCTTCCCCGTTGGACGAAAAGGTCAAATGTCAAGTGCTACTAAGTGCTTCACAAGGAAAACTGGAAAAACTCAGTTTCCTCACTTGTAGTTCTAGATCCAGCAGGTGCTGGTTTATCTCAAATTTGTGGAGCCATGATTTGAGATGATCAAATATTTCGGATAAGTTTCAACCGTTGCGGATAAGACGAAGGCCGTTCCAACTACTTCGATTAAGATAAGGATCGAGCTGGTTTTAGTGGATCAGAAGAAGGATTAAAATTGTTCAACCAAATTGTATAAGAATAGAGCCAATTTGGATGAGGATAAAGATGTTATTTTTTAAATATTTTGTTCTTATCATCTTGTAAGTCTAAAGGCTATAAATATGGGCCCTAATGGCGCTTCTAAAGTCACTCCAGTTTAGAAAGAGTAAATATACAAACTCTTCCACATAAAAACTATTGTGTTTTTTTCTTTTAAATATAGTTTCAGATATCCATTGAGGAGGCGCTACAACATTGTTTCCTCCTTGGACAGATCAGCGTGAGAGCTTGGTCTGAATTAAAGCATTGAATAAAGCATTACCACCTTTACTATTATAAGAAGATGAATCAACCTTATTTTTGGTCTACTTATTCTAAGGATTGGGTTAATAGCATCACCATTAACTTCGTTCAGATGTTTCTAACCATACTCGGCTGGTTGCCAAACCCGCTCATCGACGGCTATCAAAGAAGCCCTTATACGAACCTTCCAGCCATTGAAAAGTGGAAATCAATTGATGTTACCATCCTCGCCCATAGTTAACAAAACCTACACCCTCGCTAATACCACTTGTGACTTGTTAATCCAAGTATCTAATAGGTTAAATTAATACCCAGAGAGGGAATAGGTGTAAACAGAAAAACAACCAACTTAGCATATTAAAAATAAATAAGAAAAATAAAATAGCACACCAAAAATTTTCGATGCCGGAAAACTCCAAACGGAAATAAAAAAAATCCACGGGATCAATCATGCAAAAAATTCACTAAGAAAAACTTGAGTATAAGGAGATATACCTAATCCACAGACTCGAATCTGTACTATATGCTAGTTGTAGATCTCTTTCGCTGCAGTCACATGTCTTGAGTCCACGGAGCCTCCAAACCCTCGGTTGTCAAACGAATCCACGCATGTCCACTCTCTCTAGAGCGAATCAACAACTCATTAGTGGTGATTTGCTGCTTAAAATATCATAAATTTTGTAGAAGAGTCTCTAATCAATTCTCAATTTGATTCTTGAGAAAAAATCAGAATTAGAGCTTCGAGAATCGAATTGCCAGAGAAACTTGTAGTCAAGGATGAGAAAGAAGATCACTCACAAGTTTGTAGGATTTCTAAAAGATAGAAAATACTTAACCATATTTTAGAGACACCCTACTACATATCTATAGCCTTTGGAAAGGATTAGAATCAGATTAGGATTACAAAATTGATTTTCAAAAACCCATGATAGGTTCAGGATCCGAATCCTCCATACAGGGTCAAGAATTTGATTATTGGGAAACATCAAGATTCAGATCCTCCCTGAAGATCAGGATCCTCCTTGCGAAAAAGTAAAGAGGATGTTCAAGATCCGGATCCTCCCATAGGGTCCAGATCCCCTGTATATAAGTTTTTTAGTAAAATATTCGGGATCCAGACCTTCCCTTTGGGTCTGAACTCTGACAACATAAAAGTTTAGTTTTATATTTTTAAATATTTTTTCCAATTCTGAAGCCTTCTAAATACTTAAATATATACATAAATCACCACTAACTTCATAAAAATTAATCCGGGGGATTTGAGCTTGATCATCCAAGTCTCCAGTCTTTTGATCTTCATTTTTTTTTCTCAGAACCTTCAAACTCCGATAGACTTCACGAAATCCACTAACATTAAAATCCATAACTGTTGTTACATTTTATTATTAATATGATATTTAAACTTTGCATAACCTATGCTAGTGGAGTTACAACTTCACTAACCTTGCATTCATGGTGATTTAATTCTACAACCTATGCATATGTCAACTTTAATTTGATAACCTACAATATATGTAAACTCCTAGCTATTTATTTCTTGCATGCATCCCTCGTAACTTATAGGCCCGATGAGCCTATATATAGAGGGCTTCTCTATTCATTTGAATCACAACACTACAACGGAAAAGAACTATAATTCTATTTGAGAGAGAGAAGGCTAAAGAAAGGGTGTTTCTTTGGTGGAGCTTTGGGCTCATCTACTTGTGCAGAGTTGGTGAAGCGACACGACGAGTGTCGAGCCGTTGTATCCTGGAGGGGACAAGTCGCTTTCATCGCATCGGTTCAAAGGCTTTGCCAACCGTAGAGCTTGAATCTTCTTAAAGAGAGCGAGATATCCGTGCCTCGGCTTGATCGACTCGTTGAAACTTTTTAATTATTTTGTAGCTAACCTCTATTTTTTGAATATATACACCAACAATAACAAATTGTTGTAATCACTTAGAAGCTTTAAAAGTTTCTAACTCCACTATTTTTCAGGTATGTCTGGCTGGACAGGGCAATATGCCTTACGAGAATATAGGGTAGTAGATAAATCCTTCCCTACCTAGATGCAAATTTTGATTTTATCGGAAAGAAAAATTGTAATGAAACATTATTATAGTGTACAATTTAGAACGTAATTGGAATCTTTGTAAATATTAAAACTATCTTTTAAAGAAGTATTTAGCGACGCTTTAAAGAGTCGGCAAAAATAATCCCGACGCTCGTAAAAGCGTCGTGTAAAGAATCGTTAAATAAACATGTTGGGATAAATATACCGACGTTTTAATATAGCGTCGGAAAATTTATATAAAAATATTTGATAAAAATATGTTTATTAGCGATGCTTAATCAAAGTGTCGGCATATACTAAATATTAAAGACGCTAGAAAAAAAACGTCGTCTAAAAAGCGTTGTCTAAAATATATTTTGTTGTAGTGTCATAAGTCCGGTTTGACTACCACACCGGGAAGTGACAACAAGTGTATAGAGCGGACGATGTAATTTGTTGAGGATCCATTACCACAACAAGAAGCAGAGTAGGTTTTCGTTGTAGAGAGTTGTCAAGATTTTAGTTCTAATAATTAACCCATACTGTAATCGCTACAAAATTCCTATCACAGTGAAGGCTTATTCTTAGCTATTTATGTTTCTCTATTTGGAAGTTATCTATAAGCTAGCCTGCATGTGATATCATATTACAGCGCGCATACATTGAATTTCGATCATACTTTTTACGAGATATAGATTTTGGATCGATCGTATATAGATCAACCAATGATAATTTAGATTGTCTTCAGAAATTAAACTTGCATGAGTTTGGTAAACGATTAACTTCATTAGTTTAGATTACGCAATTAAATGTAGAAACGACAATGTTGAAACATCATTAATTGTGATAATATATCCTTGGATGAGTCCGGCTACTATACTTTTATGAGTATAGAGGCTTTTGTACTCATAACTTTTTGGCCATTTGATCCATCCTTTAATCATTTTTACCCGTTAGATTATACTATTCAACCAACCACCTACTCAACCCTAGGGGGCCCACTATCAATCTAACCGTAATCACTCTCATCCTAGCCTCATATTTTTTCATCTCAACGGCCAAAAAGTTATGAGTACGATGGCTCCAATACTCATAATAGTATAGTAGCCCTACTCATATAGAGTAGGGCTACTATACTATTATGAGTAGTAGAGCCCTACTACTCATAAGTTGTTTTCGATGATAGAGCTTCCGAATCGACGATCCACTCCGTTAAATATGATCTAGCGTATTTAAAACTTCTAGAAAATAAATTTCGTAATTTTTCCAAATCATAATAAAGTCCATCAAATGGGCATAAAATGAACGGCCGAAATCGAACGATGTCCTAAAAATAGATGATCGGATCTTTCAATTTAAGATCGGAGTTATTGATCTTTATCTAGGTAGTGAATAGAATTTTCTATCAAAACTTCAACCTATTTCAATTCTTTTACACCGTTAAACTACCAAGTATCCCATATCGGCCGTTAAAAATTGTCAATTTTGTGAGCTTTTAATTGTAAGGTAAATGATTTCGAAAAATTACGAAATTTATTTTCTAGAAGTTTTAAATACTCTAGATCATATTTAACGGAGTGGATCGTCGATTTTAAGCTCTATCATCGAAAACAACTTATGAGTAGTAGGGCTCTACTACTCATAATAGTATAGTAGCCCTACTCATATTGAGTAGGGCTACTATATTATGAGTAGTAGAGCCCTACTACTCATAAGTTGTTTTCGATGATAGAGCTTCCGAATCGACGATCCACTCCGTTAAATATGATCTAGAGTATTTAAAACTTCTAGAAAATAAATTTCGTAATTTTTCGAAATCATAATAAAGTCCATCAAATGGGCATAAAATGAACGGCCGAAATCGAACGATGTCCTAAAAATAGATGATCGGATCTTTCAATTTAAGATCGGAGTTATTGATCTTTATCTAGGTAGTAAATAGAATTTTCTATCAAAACTTCAACCTATTTCAATTCTTTTACACCGTTAAACTACCAAGTATCTCATATCGGCCATTAAAAATTGTCAATTTTGTGAGCTTTTGATTGTAAGGTAAATGATTTGAAAAATTACGAAATTTATTTTTAGAAGTTTTAAATACTCTAGATCATATTTAACGGAGTGGATCGTCGATGAAGTTCTATCATCGAAAACAACTTATGAGTAGTAGGGCTCTACTACTCATAATAGTATAGTAGCCCTACTCATATTTGAGTAGGGCTACTATACTATTATGAGTAGTAGAGCCCTACTACTCATAAGTTGTTTTCGATGATAGAGCTTCCGAATCGACGATCCACTCCGTTAAATATGATCTAGAGTATTTAAAACTTCTAGAAAATAAATTTCGTAATTTTTCAAAATCATAATAAAGTCCATCAAATGGGCATAAAATGAACCGAAATCGAACGATGTCCTAAAAATAGATGATCGGATCTTTCAATTTAAGATCGGAGTTATTGATCTTTATCTAGGTAGTGAATAGAATTTTCTATCAAAACTTCAACCTATTTCAATTCTTTTACACCGTTAAACTACCAAGTATCACATATCGGCCGTTAAAAATTGTCAATTTTGTGAGCATTTGATTGTAAGGTAAATGATTTGAAAAATTACGAAATTTATTTTCTAGAAGTTTTAAATACTCTAGATCATATTTAACGGTGGATCGTCGATTCGAAGTTTATCATCGAAAACAACTTATGAGTAGTAGGGCTCTACTACTCATAATAGTATAGTAGCCCTACTCAATACTCTACTACTCATAATAGTATAGTTGCCCTACTCATATTGAGTAGGGCTACTATACTATTATGAGTAGTAGAGCCCTACTACTCACAAGTTGTTTTCGATGATAGAGCTTCCGAATCGACGAGCCACTCCGTTAAATATGATCTAAGAATATTAAAAACTTCTAGAAAATAAATTTCGTAATTTTTCAAAATCAGAATAAAGTCCATCAAATGGGCATAAAATGAACGGCCGAAATCGAACGATGTCCTAAAAATAGATGATCGGATCTTTCAATTTAAGATCGGAGTTATTGATCTTTATCTAGGTAGTGAATAGAATTTTCTATCAAAACTTCAACCTATTTCAATTCTTTTACACCGTTAAACTACCAAGTATCCCATATCGGCCGTAGTTAAAAATTGTCAATTTTGTGAGCTTTTGATTGTAAGGTAAATGATTTCGAAAAATTACGAAATTTATTTTCTAGAAGTTTTAAATACTCTAGATCATATTTAACGGATTGGATCGTCGATTCGGAAGCTCTATCATCGAAAACATCTTATGAGTAGTAGGGCTCTACTACTCATAATAGTATAGTAGCCCTACTCAATATGAGTAGGGCTACTATACTATTATGAATATGAGTGGGGCTACTATACTATTATGAGTAGTAGAGCCCTACTACTCATAAGTTGTTTTCGATGATAGAACTTCCGAATCGATGATCCACTCCGTTAAATATGATCTAGAGTATTTAAAACTTCTAGAAAATAAATTTCGTAATTTTTTAAAATCATAATAAAGTCCATCAAATGGGCATAAAATGAATAGAAATCGAACGATGTCCTAAAAATAGATGATCGGATCTTTCAATTTAAGATCGGAGTTATTGATCTTTATCTAGGTAGTAAATAGAATTTTCTATCAAAACTTCAACCTATTTCAATTCTTTTACACCGTTAAACTACCAAGTATCTCATATCGGCAGTTAAAAATTGTCAATTTTGTGAGCTTTTAATTGTAAGGTAAATGATTTCGAAAAATTACGAAATTTATTTTTAGAAGTTTTAAATACTCTAGACGAGTGGATCGTCGATATCATCGAAAACAACTTATGAGTAGTAGGGCTCTACTACTCATAATAGTATAGTAGCCCTACTACTCATAATAGTAGGGCTCTACTATTATGAGTAGTAGAGCCATACTACTCATAAGTTGTTTTCGATGATAGAGCTTCCGAATCGACGATCCACTCCGTTAAATATGATCTAGAGTATTTAAAACTTCTAGAAAATAAATTTCGTAATTTTTCAAAATCATAATAAAGTCCATCAAATGGGCATAAAATGAGCCGAAATCGAACGATGTCCTAAAAATAGATGATCGGATCTTTCAATTTAAGATCGGAGTTATTGATCTTTATCTAGGTAGTGAATAGAATTTTCTATCAAAAATTCAACCTATTTCAATTCTTTTACACCGTTAAACTACCAAGTATCCCATATCGGCCGTTAAAAATTGTCAATTTTGTGAGCTTTTGATTGTAAGGTAAATGATTTGAAAAATTACGAAATTTATTTTCTAGAAGTTTTAAATACTCTAGATCATATTTAACGGAGTGGATCGTCGATTCGGAAGCTCTATCATCGAAAACAACTTATGAGTAGTAGGGCTCTACTACTCATAATAGTATAGTAGCCCTACTCAATACTCTACTACTCATAATAGTATAGTTGCCCTACTCATATTGAGTAGGGCTACTATACTATTATGAGTAGTAGAGCCCTACTACTCATAAGTTGTTTTCGATGATAGAGCTTCCGAATCGACGATCCACTCCGTTAAATATGATCTAGAGTATTTAAAACTTCTAGAAAATAAATTTCGTAATTTTTCAAAATCATAATAAAGTCCATCAAATGGGCATAAAATGAAGCTAAATCGAACGATGTCCTAAAAATAGATGATCGGATCTTTCAATTTAAGATCGGAGTTATTGATCTTTATCTAGGTAGTGAATAGAATTTTCTATCAAAACTTCAACCTATTTCAATTCTTTTACACCGTTAAACTACCAAGTATCCCATATCGGCCGTTAAAAATTGTCAATTTTGTGAGCTTTTAATTGTAAGGTAAATGATTTGAAAAATTACGAAATTTATTTTCTAGAAGTTTTAAATACTCTAGATCAAGAGTGGATCGTCGATTCGGAAGCTCTATCATCGAAAACAACTTATGAGTAGTAGGGCTCTACTACTCATAATAGTATAGTAGCCGTGGCCTCTATGAGTAGGGCTACTATACTATTATGAATACGAGTAGGGCTACTATATTATGAGTAGTAGAGCCCTACTACTCATAAGTTGTTTTCGATGATAGAACTTCCGAATCGACGATCCACTCCGTTAAATATGGTCTAGAGTATTTACAACTTATAGAAAATAAATTTCGTAATTTTTCAAAATCATAATAAAGTCCATCAAATGGGCATAAAATGAAGCACGAAATCGAACGATGTCCTAAAAATAGATGATCGGATCTTTCAATTTAAGATCGGAGTTATTGATCTTTATCTAGGTAGTAAATAGAATTTTCTATCAAAACTTCAACCTATTTCAATTCTTTTACACCGTTAAACTACCAAGTATCTCATATCGGCCATTAAAAATTGTCAATTTTGTGAGCTTTTGATTGTAAGGTAAATGATTTGAAAAATTACGAAATTTATTTTTTAGAAGTTTTAAATACTCTAGATCATATTTAATGGATCGATTCGAAACTCTATCATCGAAAACAACTTATGAGTAGTAGGGCTCTACTACTCATAATAGTATAGTAGCCCTACTCATATTGAGTTGGGCTACTATACTATTATGAGTAGTAGAGCCCTACTACTCATAAGTTGTTTTCGATGATAGAGCTTCCGAATCGACGATCCACTACGTTAAATATGATCTAGAGTATTTAAAACTTCTAGAAAATAAATTTAGTAATTTTTCAAAATAATAATAAAGTCCATCAAATGGGCATAAAATGAATCTAGAAATCGAACGATGTCCTAAAAATAGATGATCGGATCTTTCAATTTAAGATCGGAGTTATTGATCTTTATCTAGGTAGTGAATAGAATTTTCTATCAAAACTTCAACCTATTTCAATTCTTTTACACCGTTAAACTACCAAGTATCCCATATCGGCCGTTAAAAATTGTCAATTTTGTGAGCTTTTGATAGTAAGGTAAATGATTTGAAAAATTACGAAATTTATTTTCTAGAAGGTTCAAATACTCTAGATCATATTTAACGGAGTGGATCGTTGATTCGGAAGCTCCATCATCGAAAACAACTTATGAGTAGTAGGGCTCTACTACTCATAATAGTATAGTAGCCCTACTCAATACTCTACTACTCATAATAGTATAGTTGCCCTACTCATTGAGTAGGGCTACTATACTATTATGAGTAGTAGAGCCCTACTACTCATAAGTTGTTTTCGATGATAGAGCTTCCGAATCGACGATCCACTCCGTTAAATATGATCTAGAGTATTTAAAACTTCTAGAAAATAAATTTCGTAATTTTTCAAAATCATAATAAAGTCCATCAAATGGGCATAAAATGAACGGCCGAAATCGAACGATGTCCTAAAAATAGATGATCGGATCTTTCAATTTAAGATCGGAGTTATTGATCTTTATCTAGGTAGTGAATAGAATTTTCTATCAAAACTTCAACCTATTTCAATTCTTTTACACCGTTAAACTACCAAGTATCCCATATCAGTAGTTAAAAATTGTCAATTTTGTGAGCTTTTGATTGTAAGGTAAATGATTTGAAAAATTACGAAATTTATTTTCTAGAAGTTTTAAATACTCAGATCATATTTAACTTAGTGGATCGTCGATTCGGAAGCTCTATCATCGAAAACAACTTATGAGTAGTAGGGCTTTACTACTCATAATAGTATAGTAGCCCTACTCAATATGAGTAGGGCTACTATACTATTATGAATATGAGTAGGGCTACTATACAATTATGAGTATTAGAGCCCTACTACTCATAAGTTGTTTTCGATGATGGAACTTCCGAATCGACGATCCACTCCGTTAAATATGATCTAGAGTATTTAAAACTTCTGGAAAATAAATTTTGTAATTTTTCAAGATCATAATAAAGTCCATCAAATGGGCATAAAATGAACAGAAATCGAACGATGTCCTAAAAATAGATGATCGGATCTTTCAATTTAAGATCGGAGTTATTGATCTTTATCTAGGTAGTAAATAGAATTTTCTATCAAAACTTCAACCTATTTCAATTCTTTTACACTGTTAAACTACCAAGTATCTCATATCGGCCATTAAAAATTGTCAATTTTGTGAGCTTTTGATTGTAAGGTAAATGATTTCGAAAAATTACGAAATTTATTTTTAGAAGTTTTAAATACTCTAGATCATATTTAACGGAGTGGATCGTCGATTCGGAAACTCTATCATCGAAAACAACTTATGAGTAGTAAGGCTCTACTACTCATAATAGTATAGTAGCCCTACTCATATTGAGTTGGGCTACTATACTATTATGAGTAGTAGAGCCCTACTACTCATAAGTTGTTTTCGATGATCGAGCTTCCGAATCGACGATCCACTACGTTAAATATGATCTAGAGTATTTAAAACTTCTAGAAAATAAATTTCGTAATTTTTCAAAATCATAATAAAGTCCATCAAATGGGCATAAAATGAATCGAAATCGAACGATGTCCTAAAAATAGATGATCGGATCTTTCAATTTAAGATCGGAGTTATTGATCTTTATCTAGGTAGTGAATAGAATTTTCTATCAAAACTTCAACCTATTTCAATTCTTTTACACCGTTAAACTACCAAGTATCCCATATCGTTAAAAATTGTCAATTTTGTGAGCTTTTGATTGTAAGGTAAATGATTTGAAAAATTACGAAATTTATTTTCTAGAAGTTTTAAATACTCTAGATCATATTTAACGGAGTGGATCGTCGATTCGAAGCTCTATCATCGAAAACAACTTATGAGTAGTAGGGCTCTACTACTCATAATAGTATAGTAGCCCTACTTAATACTCTACTACTCATAATAGTATAGTAGCCCTACTCATATATGAGTAGGGCTACTATACTATTATAAGTAGTAGAGCCCTACTACTCATAAGTTGTTTTCGATGATAGAGCTTCCGAATCGACGATCCACTCCGTTAAATATGATCTAGAGTATTTAAAACTTCTAGAAAATAAATTTCGTAATTTTCCAAAATCATAATAAAGTCCATCAAATGGGCATAAAATGAATGGCCGAAATCGAACGATGTCCTAAAAATACATGATCGGATCTTTCAATTTAAGATCGGAGTTATTGATCTTTATCTAGGTAGTGAATAGAATTTTCTATCAAAACTTCAACCTATTTCAATTCTTTTACACCGTTAAACTACCAAGTATCCCATGTAGTTAAAAATTGTCAATTTTGTGAGCTTTTGATTGTAAGGTAAATGATTTCGAAAAATTACGAAATTTATTTTCTAGAAGTTTTAAATACTCTAGATCATATTTAACGGAGTGGATCGTCGATTCGGAAGCTCTATCATCGAAAACAACTTATGAGTAGTAGGGCTCTACTACTCATAATAGTATAGTAGCCCTACTCAATATGAGTAGGGCTACTATACTATTATGAATATGAGTAGGGCTACTATACTATTATGAGTAGTAGAGCCCTACTACTCATAAGTTGTTTTCGATGATAGAGCTTCCGAATCGACGATCCACTCCGTTAAATATGATCTAGAGTATTTAAAACTTCTAGAAAATAAATTTCGTAATTTTTCAAAATCATAATAAAGTCCATCAAATGGGCATAAAATGAACTAAATCGAACGATGTCCTAAAAATAGATGATCGGATCTTTCAATTTAAGATCGGAGTTATTGATCTTTATCTAGGTAGTTAATAGAATTTTCTATCAAAACTTCAACCTATTTCAATTCTTTTACACTTTGTTAAACTACCAAGTATCTCATATCGGCCATTAAAAATTGTCAATTTTGTGAGCTTTTGATTGTAAGGTAAATGATTTGAAAAATTACGAAATTTATTTTTAGAAGTTTTAAATACTCTAGATCATATTTAACGGAGTGGATCATCGATTCGGAAGCTCTATCATCGAAAACAACTTATGAGTAGTAGGGCTCGACTACTCATAATAGTATCGTAGCCCTACTCATATTGAGTTGGGCTACTATACTATTATGAGTAGTAGAGCCCTACTACTCATAAGTTGTTTTCGATGATAGAGCTTCCGAATCGACGATCCACTCCGTTAAATATGATCTAGAGTATTTAAAACTTCTAGAAAATAAATTTTGTAATTTTTCAAAATCATAATAAAGTCCATCAAATGGGCATAAAATGAGCAAATCGAACGATGTCCTAAAAATAGATGATCGGATCTTTCAATTTAAGATCGGAGTTATTGATCTTTATCTAGGTAGTGAATAGAATTTTCTATCAAAACTTCAACCTATTTCAATTCTTTTACACCGTTAAACTACCAAGTATCCCATATCGGTAGTTAAAAATTGTCAATTTTGTTAGCTTTTGATTGTAAGGTAAATGAATTCGAAAAATTACGAAATTTATTTTCTAGAAGTTTTAAATACTCTAGATCATATTTAACGGAGTGGATCGTCGATTCGGAAGCTCTATCATGGAAAACAACTTATAAGTAGTAGGGCTCTACTACTCATAATAGTATAGTAGCCCTACTCTATATATATATATATATATCTTTATCGTTCATTTCTAACGTGTTGTACTTTCTTAGAGTAGCCACAAAACTCGTATCCTTCAATGATGTGGGATTGATTGAGGGGGTGATGTTGAAGGGAGAAGGGTACGTGCACATTACATATATAACCTCTCGATTAGATGAAGAGGAGGGTAACAACGACCCTTCCTATTCGGAATGCGGCGACGCGGAAACTATATGATTAATTTGAAAAGGGTTAATTATATAGCTAGATTTGGTATTCATTGATAAAGAGTAATATTTTTATATATGCGTTGCGATGTGGACATGCCATATATAAGGAAATGTATTTTACGATAGTGAAGAAAGGCAGAGATTAAGCCCGAGTTTAGAGGCTACTGCTAGGGATCGAATTGCATGAAGTGCGACTTACTCTTTAAAACTTTCAAGTTTCGTATCTTAGTGAATTATATCAAGAGTATGAAACAACCGTTATATTCTAAAAAGCTTAAACTCTTAGAGAAGAGTGTTTAAATTTTTTTATATTTAACACTCTTCCTCACGTCTGGACTCATGACTTTTTAATCGGCCCATCGGCCCATGACGTGGGTTTAAAATAAATAGAAGGATGACTCGAACTCAAAATCTCCTGCTCTGATATCATGTGAAACAACCGTAATACTCTAAATACTTAAGCCGTTTGATAACGGTGTTTAAATATTTTTATATTTAACACAGTGCCAATCGCAAGCTCCTGTATCCTGTGTAATGCTAGCTCGGACGCGAAGTTGTGAGTTCAAATTAGAGTTCAAGAAGTTTTTATCAATCTTTTTGCGCTTGATTTTGTGTAAACATTATGATTAGTCCCTACATGTACTATCTCAATATTGTATAGTCCCAATGTTTTCCACATAAACACTATAATCAATGGCCATGGCTACTATACTATAATTATGAGTATTGTAGCCCTACTACTCATAAGTTGTTTTCGATGATGGAGCTTCCGAATCGACGATCCACTCCGTTAAATATGATCTAGAGTATTTGAAACTACTAAAAAATAAATTTCGTAAATTTTCGAAATCATAATAAAGTCCATCTAGCGGACATAAAATGAACGGTCAAAATTGAACGACGTCCTAAAAAAAGATGATCGGATCCTTTAATTCAAGATCGGAGTTATTGATCTTTATCTAGATAGTGAATAGAATTTTCTATAAAAAATGCAAAATATTTCAATTCTTTTACACCGTTAAAGTAGCAAGTATCTCATACCGGCTATTAAATATTGTCAAATTTGTGACCTCTTGATCATAAGGTAAATGATGTCGAAAAATTATAAAATTTGATTTCTAGAAGTTTTAAATGCTGTAAATAACGTTTAACGGTATGGATCGTCGATTCGGAAGTTCTATCATCGAAAACGACTTATGAGTACGAGGGCGATCGTACTCATAATAGTATAGTAGCCGGACCCATAATCAATATTCAATTCTAATCCTTTATAACCTCTAACAATCCAAATTCAAATTTAAAATTAAACCATGATCAATATTCAAATCAAAATTTAACCAAGTTTAAAATCTAACTAAATCATAAATGTAAAAGTTAAAGATTCAAATTTTTAATTAATATTCAAATCCAAATCTATTTCTAGAACCAAACTCAAACCAAAAATTAAATTTAAACTGAAACTTTACATGCAAATTTAAATATAGACTTCTTGTGCAAATTCAAACTTAACCCAATGTAAATTCAAAGTAAAATTAAAATCTCAAACTGAATTGAAATGTAAACCTAAAACGAAATTAAATTCAACGTCAAGCTCAAAACTAAATTAAAATTCAATCTCAAAATGAAAACTAACTCAAATTCAAATCATAAATTTAGATTTAAAGTTAAAACTTTATTCAAATTTTATATTAAAATTCAAAATATTAATTTGTGGAATTTGAACTTTCAAAATTAAATGAGCCCAAGTCAAGTCCAATTCATATACACTTGCACTTCACCTGCATATATGTCTCCCGTACACAGAATATATCCAAGCTCAAGCTAAAAGCCCAAATCTAAACCGAACCCAAATCTAATTAATTATATACCCGTACAGGCCCAGGTCTTAGCCTCAAACCCAAACTACAAAGGCCACATCTAATCCAAATATGAACCCAATCTCAAACCTAACCCATATTGCCCAATAACCAAAACCCAACCTTAAAGCCCAAGCTATGTCACGCATAATCATAACCCAAACTTAACCCAAACCATATTAACTAAATCCAACCCATGCAAACTGTATAAACCATAATCCAAATCAATATTTTCCCAGAGCCATAACCATAGGGTTATACAAATCCAACCTCTTCTCTAAACCGGGTCCTTACAAACAAATCATTTCAGTTCACTTCTCGAGTATAATTTAAATTATGTTTGACTAATCCTAAATAAAATGTAACTGGACTCTAATAAGTATGCTTAGAATTCAATTAAACCATATTAGATTCTGTTGGAATAAGATAGTGAAAAAGATATGAAATAGAAAAAAGAAAAAGGCTTCAAAGCGTGTAGCAATGCCACTTTCCTTAAGGCTTAATCCATCCCCACCGTTCTAACAATTTGGTGTGCACCGGATCAACGAACAGTCTCCCGGGATACAATGAAGCAGAAATCTCAACAGCATTTGCACACACGAAATCGAGCCTTTGAGCTCTCACTAGATTAAGTTGTCAGAAGAAAGAAAACAATAATGGAATTATTGTGAATGGTGACTTAAACTCATTAATATATCTCCTTCAATATCTCCTTTATGGCCTGGGGATATTAGTCCAAGTGTGTGTTTATTCTACATCCAACTATAGCTGTTCACGGCACTTCATGATGGTTCCGTATATATATACCATGCAACGTGATGCTTGGTACTGGTTTCAGTGTGCTTAATTATATCAAATGCATGCATGGGATGAAAAGCCCTTCATTCTATTTCTTTTCTCTTGATGTGCTAAGCCTTTAAATGTTAATATGAATATCAAAAGAGCCTAATGGTGAGCATTTTCTCGAAAAAAGAAAATACCAATTAAATCTCATTATTTCATAAACATCACAGGATTAAATGCATATATATATATACTGCATTGCATCACTGAAAACTATATGAATATTACAACAATTTGGCAACCTTACATTATATGATCCTTTTTTCTTTAAAAAAAAAAAAACGGAAAAGGATTTGTGCCACTCTTTATTTGAGGGTTTTTAAGCTTCTTGTACTGCCAGACAAATAACAACACGAGTTCTGTGCAGTAGTTAAGAACCATACATCATATATCTTTACCCTTATTAAAGCATTAGTGATAAGAGCAATTGACAATCATGTGCTGGCTCGAATCCGTAGTCAATCCTATTTCCAATAAGAGCAATTGACAATTGAATCCTATTTTTCTCATTATTTTACTATCCATAATAGTGCGAAAAGAAGGAGTTATGGTGTAGAGCCACCTTAGTTAGGATTAACAGTTTTAAAAGAAACGAGGAGCTTCAGGGAGTATCATTATTGGCAATCATATGTGACTTTTCCACTCCTCCAAAAAGAGACATGGACAGGGGTGCTTAAGGTTTCTTGCATCTTTCAAATGACAATTCAAAATAATTCTCATATCTCAACCACAAATCTGATGCACTGGATTATTAAAAGTTCAAATATATGACAACCATAAATTCTGCAATCCTTGGCATAATGAGTTCTTAGGCTTCCTTTGGCTTTGAGGCACGACCACAACACCTGTAGGCAGAACAGATGTCCCCAAAGTGGTTGAACAAAATGCTTTACTTTTTACAAGAACAAACACTAAAATTCTCAGAAGTATGTCCTGGCTACATAAAACACTCGCTAAACATGATCAAAAGGGCTAGCAGACTGCAATCAATCAAGAACATGCCAAAAGTAATATGACATGTGACATCTCACTATTCACTAGTTACAATTACAAATGAGCATCAAATTAAGGATCCACTACAAACATATATACTTTTCGCATGGGATATGTTCACAAGTTCAGTAGCAGCGCAGATGCATAAACAAATGTGAATAGAACTGAAGGGTTCAGGCTATGAAGAAGGGTTCACCATATCAAGGGATGGGAACTTTGACTAAACAACAGAAAGAAAGAAAAAAGAAAGAAAAAAAAAGATTGTATTTCAATCTAATGAGCTTACATCTAGATTGAATTCAGATCGGTTCATCATAGATTAGATATACGGCGAAAGGAATATGGTCCTCACAGAAATCATAAAATTCTTCTATTTTAAAATACCATCACTCTAGAACTTGAAATACAACCCATCCACCTAAAGGAAAAGGAACTCATTAAAACAATTAATGGGAAATAAATCAAATAATCAATCAGACTTAGAGATAGGCAGTTCCTCTAGAGAACACCGAAATGCCAAAAGATATTTGATACATCAATAAGTGGAAATTGGGAGAGTGCATCGGAGAGGGTACAGTACAATGTCAAAGATAGATAATCAAACTATCTAACCATTTTGCATCCAGAGCATCCTCTAAAATCCTCTAAAAAGACTAACAGCACTAAAAGCAGTAGAATGTTTCTGTGAATTGTTACCTACTCTGCATTGAAACATGATGCATTCATTCCATGCAGTAAAATCTTGGTGCATGATCTTCTTTTGTGAATTCTCCAATTACCAGAGAATTTCAATTTTTTGGGCGATGATATTCTATATCTTGTTTGCGTTTATATATATTTTGAGGTACAACACAAAAATATTTAACAATCTATGTTTGAAAAATTTACAAAGGATGCATTGTTTGGAGCTATGAATTAACCCAATCAACTGGAACTGGAATTTAAAAAAATAAAAAATAAAACATAATGGATGAGATTATGATAAATTTCACCGGCAAGCTCATTAAATGACATTTTAGAAAATGTAGAGATGAAAATAGTCTTTGTAGTCAAAGCAATTCCAATCATATTTAGCTTTGTGTCAAGAGGTGAAAGAAAATTTCAGAAGTCGGGAGATCTACAACTCAACTAATCCTGACTGAGTGCAGCTATAAAATTTTTCCAAAGAAAAATAATATGAGTTCACAAAATCCTCTGTTGCCAGTCAGTCCTACTTCGAGCTATCTTTCCCCGAACAATTTGCAGCTAGATTTTTTCTCGATCACTTAATTATGTCTTTTCTTGCAACTATATAGCATCTACCGAGAAGATACAAATTCATATACACTAAATCACAATAACACCCTTTTAAACTTGCGGCAATAATGCGACAGCAATATCAGTAGAATGCAACAATTTCTCCACTTTCCGATGCCTAAAGCACTCATTTGGCACTAAACCACAGAATACTTATACCTGAAATGAATAATATACAGCAAAAAACAAGAAATGAGAAATATCTAAATTTTATTGATAAATAAATTATCTCTCAATGAACAAGCATTTGAATAATGTCCGGAAACCACTCGACTGCTGAGACTAAAGAGTACACGGTGAAAAGCGAAAACCAAGAATCCCCGCAACAGAGCATAGGTGGTCATAGATCTCACCTCAAAAAGGAGGCTCTTTTCGGGTTATTTAGCGCGCCTTTCTACCGCAGCTTCTCCTTGACCGAGTACTTCTTGGCGGCCTCGCGAACCTGCTCGATGTAGCCCTCGATGGGCGGCGTGAGGGTGGCCATGAACCTGTTGGCCGGGAACGGTGTCAGGTCGGGCACCAGGGCGGCGGCGCGGAGGTGGTCGGGCAGGGCGGCAACGGCCTCCTTCTTGAGCCGGAGGAGGTTGGACTCGGCGGCCTGCCGCGCACGGTGGCGGCGCATGAGCACCCGGCTGTACTCCTTGGCGAGGCGGCGGCCGTCCTCGACGGTGAGCTCGTACTTGGGGATGGCGTCGGCGTCGACGAGGCCGAGGGTGATGGGGTCGAGGCCCGGGGTGCCCATGAGGACGCGCTCCTCCTCGGAGGCGGCGGGGCTCTTCTTGGACCGGGCCTTGGTGAGGTCGAGCTCGCGCAGGCGCTCCTTGGAGATGAGGCCGAGCTTCTCGCGCTCGGCCTCACGGCGCCGGTCTTTGGGGGAGAGGTGACGGAGCGGGGTGGGGGCGGTGAGGCAGGAGGAGACCATCTGGTTGAGGCGCTCCACGGCGTCGCGGTGGGACCGGCCGCCGCGGGACCCCGCGGAGGAGTCGTCGCCCCCGCCGCTGCCCGAGGGCTTCTTCTTGGGGATGGAGGAGCGCTTCAAAGGCTGCCCCGACTTGAGCTTGCCCTTGCCCTTCGCGGTGCCGCTCACCGGCGCGCGCTGCTGGAGCTGGTGGTGCTGCCGCGGAGTAGGAGTAGGAGTAGGAGCCAGGGTTAGGGTTCGGAGCGAGGAGAGGAGCCTCGAGGGTTTAGGGCTTCGCCGGATCATTGTCTTTTTATTTGGGTTACTCTCTCTCTCTCTCTCTCTCTCTCTCTCTCTCTCTCTCTCGTCTATCTATGGAAGAAATTGGGTTGGGTTAAAAGGGTTTAGGGTTAACAGGGAGTGACTGGGAAAGGGGAAGAAGGAGAAGATGTGAGTATAGCGGGCCCGGCATACCAGATTAAGGGCCGATAGTTGTTAGGGTCCATTTGCTTCAAGTAAAATCATGAAAAATAATTTGTATAAAAATATTTTCCATGCAAAAAAAAAAAAAAAAAAAGGCCTTTTTGCATTAAAAAATCTACTTATTTTGAGGCTTTTCCAAACAGGCCTTTTTAGTTTTTTGCGATTCGGTCACTTTTTGAGCAAAGCGTAAAATATCCTTATACCTTTTTCTCTCTTCTTTTTTTTTCTGTCGTTCTTTTTTCTTTCTCTTCCCAGAGAGCGGCGGAGACAGAAGCGAAAGCGGAGGCGGAGGTTGAGGCGAAGGCGATCTACTTCAATTTTGTCCGGCACATCTTTACCCTCGCCCGCACACCCCCCACCTCCCTCGCCTCCGACCCCGCCGAGGCCGCCTCGCGACTTTTTTTTCCTCTCAGGCTCTCTCCCGCGTCTCCGTGACGACGTCTCGCTCTTCCCCCGTCCTTCCCGTCCTCCCTCTCCCTCCTTCTCTACGTCTCCGACGACGACGCATCTTCGCGGCAAGACGCGACACCGCGAGGTCATCATGCGTAGGAGTATCGGAACAGGTCCTTAGCGTTGTTCCTTAGCAAGTGAGGTATGGGCCAGTAATGATAAAAATTATAGAATAAGCAAGAAAAAAATAAAGATAAAAAATTATAGAAAAAGAAGGATGAAAATAAAATTACATCGTTAAGCGAAAAAAAATTATAAGTTGTATTACTTAAAATATAAATAGCTTTAAGATTAAATTACACTCTTTAAACGAATATTACACTCTTTGGGAGATATTTACACTGTTATTTCTCATATTGCACTCTTTCAGATATAAATTGTATTCATTAAGATGAAAGTTACACACTTTAAACGAAAGTTACACTATTTGAGATATATTTACACTGTTACTCTCCTTCTTGCACTATTTGAGATGTAAACTGCAACCCTTCAAGAGATATTTATACTGTTTCTTCTCTTGTTGCATTGTTTCTCATCTTGTTGCACTATTTCTCCTCTTGTTACCGTTTTTATCTTAAACCGCATCCTTTAAGAGGAGAAAGAGTGTAACAAGAGGAGAAATAGTGTAACAAGAGGAGAAACAGTGCAACAAGAGAAGAAACAGTATAAATAACTCTTAAACAGGTGCAAAGAATGTAATTTTCATCTTAAAGCTGTAGTTTACATTTTAAGTAATGTAACTTATAATTTTTTTTGTAATTAACGATACAATTTTATCTTCATCGTTTTTTTCTATAATGTTTTATCTTTTTTTATTATTATTATTGCTTCTTCTATAGTTATTTTTGGTCACCCCCCTCTGCCAACAGCCACGGCGCCGGTTCCGACGACGACGACGCTAAGAACCTCCCCGCTCCGAGGCTGCAATGCCGCAGTGACCTCCACGGTGTCGACGTCGGCAAAGATACGTCGTCGTCGGCAGAGGAGGAGGAGGAAGGAGAGGACGAAAGGACGGCGAAAGAAGCGTCATCGTCAGATACAATGGAGGAGAGTCGGAGAGGGAAAAAAAAATCCTCCGCGACGCCGATGTCGGCGGAGAAGTGTCGTCGTCGGAGGCGGCAGAAGAGATGAAGGAGGAGGGAGAGGGAAAGGGTGAGAAAGAAGAGAGAGGGTGAGATAGTCGTCGTCGGAGGCGGTGGAGGAGGGTCGGAGAGAGGAAAAAAAAAAGTCGTAGCGCGGCCTCGGCAGTGTCAAAGGCGAGGAAGGGGGGGTGTGCGGGCGAGAGTAAGGATGCGTCCGCCTCGCTTCATCTCCGTCGCTCTCAGAAAAGAAAGAAAAAAGAAAAAAAAAAGAGAGAGAAAAAGGTATAAGGGTAGTTTGGTCAGTTTGTTGAAAAAGTGGACCGAATCTGCAAAAACCAAAAATGTGGCCCGATTTTACAAAAGTCCAAAATAAGTGGATTTTTTTATGCAATACAGTTTGAATTTTCATTTTCTACCGAAAAATAGTGAAAAATAACACCGGATTTCTTAGGAATTAAGCAAATCCAACTGTGGTTAATTCCCTCAAGATTGGCAGTACCATTATAAAAGTTGGCGAAAACCATAAGTAGATCCTCCTTGATCAAAGACCAGAAGCGTTGGAAAAACGACGCCGATAATCCATCCGGCCCCGGTGCCTTCTCCGGACTCGTGACAAACACTGCGCGTCTCACCTCAGTTTCTGAGAAAGGGGACTCGAGATCAAGGTGCACCCTGTCTACATCAATGTAAAGCTGAGGGAGGGAAATGGTGTGCCTGGAAGCATGCTCAACCCCAAGCTTCTTGTGGAAATAATAGTAAAGATGTTCAGCAATGGCGTCAGGGGAAGAGAACGAGGTAGAGCCATCGCAGAGAAGAAATCCGGTTCAAACGGTTCGCCATTGGCCTTGGCGTGGAAGAATTTGGTATTAGCGTCACCGCTTTAAGCCAAAGAACTCGAGATCTTTGTCTCCATTGCGGCCTCCTCTTGAAGACACGGCTCTCGTGTCGCTCCTTAAGCTTAGGTCCGAATGCTAGCTCCTCGTCCGAGAGGGTCCCAGACTCTTCGGCTCTATCCAACTAATCAATCCAGGCTAGACAGAGGATCGCCTGCTTCTTGACGGAGGACCCAAGACCAGCACTCCAGATTTTGAGGTCGTCAGTAACTTTCCCGACTTTCGAGAGAAATCTCCTGCTCATCTCTGGTGCGTTCCAGGAGGTAGACACCACCTCGCTTAGGGAAGGGTAGCGGAGCCAAAAGGATTCAAACTTGAACCGAGCCGACGAAGGCAAGAAAGAAAAAGCAGTCAGGAGGAGGTAGGAGTGATCGGACCTTGGTCTGGGGAGGGTGCGCAGAGTTAGCCGAGGGAACACGGATTGCCAACGAGGCGAGATGAAAGCCCGATCCAGTCGTTCCAGAGTGGGATGACGTCGACACAGAGTGGGATGACGTCGACCATCTTGACCTATTTTCAAACTCCATTTCCATATGAAGTGCGATTATTAGGATGTTACAGACTCCCTCCGTTTAGGTCCCGACGACCTCGTCAACCCTAAACATATATAGAGTCCAAGATCACCAAGCAATATGAGACTTATCTTGCTAGTCTTTGTCATTCTGATCCTGACTTAGTCTGTCATTCCGACCCTTGCACAGCCAAGACTCATCTCACACTTCCGGCGCTGATGAACTAACTCCGATACCAAATGTAACGACCACCTACTAGCAATAATAACTCGTTGGGCCAAAACCACCGGCCCAAATGCTTAAGCCAAATTATTATTATTATTGATTAAACAGAGGTTTACCCTATTTGAGGAGTATAATGAAAGAAGAAGAAGTATTACTCATCTCTGCTCAAACGGTGCAATGAGCCAAATTCAGCACCTACAGGAGAAAATAATGAAATCTCAACAGTTAATCAAAACCCAATCATCCCCTCCAGGTGGACCTCCAAAGATTTACTTCAGCCACGACGGACTTTCCCATTTCTTCGTGCGTAACTTGTTGATTGCGAAAGATCCTCGAATTTTGCTCTTTCTAAAGTGCCCAGCAGGCTGCAGTAAAGCAGAGATTGAATAGTATTCTTGATTCTCCCGACAACATATCTCTATTGCGTTTCCACCTGGTTGCGATGTCCCCCGCTCTGTTAATCACAAGATCTGCAGTTGACGCGGTGCTATCGAGGACCAAATTCCAAAGAGACCTCGAATAAGTACATCCAAAGAGAAGATGTTCCAGATGTTCGTCATTGGCGGAGCATAGCACGCATATTGAAAGTCCATGCTATCCTCGTTTAGCAAGTAAATCGGCTGTCAATATCCGTTTCCTCGTTGCTAGCCACATAAATACCTTGATCCTGAGTGGAACCTTGATTTTCCAAAGATAAGGCAACCTGCACTCGTTGACTCCGCTAAAGGCGAAAAAAAGATAAGCATTCCTTGCCGAGAAACGTCCTGCTACATTCCATCTCCAAATAAGAGAGTCGTTCACTTCCACATATAAAGTGATATTGGAAAGTAAGGCCCGGAGAACTAGGAATTCATTGTGCTCTTCAATGTTGAGGGGTGGACCGAACCCCATCGTCGGGTGAGTGGCAAAACGTCGAAACCAAGAATTGACAAAAATGTGCTTAATTGTCGATAAAGCGTGCAAGTTAGGGAATTGTTTCAGTAGAGAGAGCTCCTCATACCATCTGGAATTCCACATTGATGTTGCCTTTCCATTGCCGAGGGAAGCATTGACTGAAGTAGAGAAAGGAGCAGTTGTGCTGAGGATCGCTTCCCAAATAGGGGAGCATCCAGTTGGCTTGTTGCGATCAAGCAGCATTTGTAGTGCTTCTGCATAAGTAGCCGAACCCAGGGGAGGGTCGTAAAGTTGTAGAATTTCCAGAGTCCCATCCTTAAGAGAGCAGCGTTCATGTGCTGAAGGTTTCGAATACCAAGTCCGCTTAGAGACTTCGGGCGACACGCATTCTCTCATTTTACCAAACAATGAAAGCCATTCGCAAGTTTCGCACCCCTCCAGAAGAAACCTCTACGTATTTTGTCAATGGCCTTGGTGACACAGATCGGTAACCGGAAGGCCGAACAAAAATATGTCGGTATGCTAGAAAGGACGGAATTAAGGAGGACCAGACGTCCGCCCCTAGAAAGCAGAAGTCCCTTCCAACCAGCAACCCTGTTGGCAAGTAGTCAGCTTTGTTCAATGCCTTGGGCAAGAGCGGCAGGCCCAAGTACCTGAGCAGAAACCCCTGCGAGGTACAACCAAAGAAATTCGCCAATGTAGTGGTTTGATTACCTGGAAGGTTGATAGGAATGAGGGAGCTTTTGTTGAAATTAATTTTGAGCCCCGAGTTTTCTGAAAAGGCGTCCAAAATAATTTTGATTACCACCACCGATCTAGTCGTGCCGTCAAAGAATAGGAGCATATCATCGGCAAATTGGACAGTGTGTATCTTGCAATCCCTTATTCAGATGGCTGAGAGGGAGTTCGAATTGATAGCCTCGAATTGATAGCCGCTTGCAACATTTTGAAAAGCACATGGACACATAAATTAAAGAGAAGCAGTGATAGAGGGTCCCCTTGGCGAAGCCCTCATTTGCAGGTGAAAGCCTTGCCCGGCACACCGTTAAGAAGCACCACCGTGGTTGCGGACTATTGAAGAGAAGTAACCCAGCAAGTCCACCGGTCGCCGAACCCTCTTGCTTGGAGCAGGTTGGTAAGAAAATTCCAGTTAATGTTGTCAAAGGCTCTCTCGAAGTCGAGCTTCAGAAGTGCTACTTGTTGCTTGGTTGAGTAAAGGTCGTGAATGAGGATATGCGCGGCATAGAAGTTGTCGAGGATATGACGCCCACTTATAAAAGCTGCCTAGAAGGGGTTGATTAATTGATCCATGTAGCTTTGTAATCTGTTAGCCATGACTTTAGAAATAATTTTAGCTAGACTGTGCACCAAGCTGATTGGGCGATAGTCGCCTGCAAAGTTTACATTGATTTTCTTTGGGATAAGACAGAGCCAACTAGAATTGATCCCCTCAAGATTGTTAGACCCATTGTAGAAGTTCGAAGACCATCATAATGTCATTCTTGCTAAGATTCCAAAAGCGGTGGTAGAACAAAGATGTAAAGCCATCTGGCCCCGGTGCCTTCTCCGGGGCGCAGTTGTAGACGGCCCGTTTAACCTCATCTTCTGAGAATGTAGAATGAAGATTAGAAAGGTCGATGCTTTGTTGCCATAAAGCTGAGGGAAAGAAATGGTGGGCCACCATTCCTACTCAACTCCCAGTTGGTTTCGAAAGAAAGAAAATAAATGGTTAGCAATAGGATCCGAAGTGGAAAGGGTATAATTACCATCAAATATTTGGGAGATAAAGTTTCTGCTGCTTCGGCTGTTGGCCTTAGAGTGAAAAAATTTGGTATTTGCGTCCCCCGCTTTCAGCCATTGCACTCGGGATCTTTGCTTCCACTTCAGCTCCTCTTGTAGACATAATTCTTCGTATCTCTCGTTGAGTTTCTCACCGAGAGTTCTAGAGACGTCAGAGATCTGCAGTCTTCCGCTCTATCAAGCCACTCAATCCAAAGAAGACATTGATTAGCTTGCTTCCGAATCGAAGAGGAGAGGCCTGGCACTAGCATTTAATAGCGACGGTTACGTTCTTCAATTTTTGTTTAAAGCACTTCGACGGCTCGAAGTCTGAAACAGTCAAGCTCCATGAAGTAGTAACCACCTCATTAAAGGAAGGATAACGGAGCCAGTAAGATTCGAATCTAAACAAACTCGACGATGGCACAAAAGAGTAGGCTAAAAGGACCAAAGGTGTGTGGTCTGAGCGCGGTTTTGGTAGGGCTCGCAACGTTGATCTTGGAAATGAAGAAAGTCATCCTTGCGATATGAATGCACGATCTAGACGTTCCAATGTAGCGTTACACCTTCCATTAGACCAGGTGTATTTACGGTTCAGTAAAAGGAGATCAATTAGTCCAATCTCATTCACGACCTACCTAAATTTCAAAATTTCGGTGACATTTGTTGGAGTTCCATTTTTATCCAGCACTAAAAGCAGAACATTATAGTCTCCCAGAGCCATCCACGTCTCACCAGCCCGCTCGCTGATGGTGAGTAGTTCATGGAAGAAGTCCGCTTTAAGATCTACACTTGTAGGGCCGTAAATGTTGGATATCCAGAAGTCCTTCCCATCAATTTTCCTTCTGAGCAACATGTTTAGTGAATATGAGCCAACCCATTCGTCGAGGCAACCGAAGAGCGCCGAGTTCCAAGCAGTAAGCAGTCCGCCTCTAGTTCCATCCACATCAAGAGTTTGAAAATCTTTAAAATATAACCCACAGAAAGAGTGAAATTTCAGCAGAGATGTAGAAGAAAGCTTAGTTTCTTGATGACAAACCACACAACTTTTACTTAGAGTGAAGTTTTTTTATATACCCAATGATGATCTCATTGCCATCCGACGCGAGACTATTAGAGTGTCACATTAAATTTATTTTTATTATATTTATTTAATTATTATTATATTAGTTTTATTTAAATTTATTTAGGGCGCAGATCTCGATTTGTCTTGAGGGCACTACGGGATCCCCGAGGTGGAGGTGCAACGGCCACGGTGCACCGACGAGCTCTTGGATGAAGGCTGATTGTGGTACTATTTCAAATCGGTCATCTAGGTTACTGGTGCCGCTGTTGCAAGGAAAAGGAAAGAGTCTGCTGCTTCTAGGGAGGTATTCTACACTATCCCACTTACACCACATCATCAATAACAAGCCAATCACATTCCTTCTTTTCAAACAAAAGTACAATAAAAATATTTTTTTACAATCATGACGTGACATATATTTTTAAAAAGAATATTTTGATTGGCTTGTTACGCCACGTCAGATATATACCTGTTGCATTCTAGAATTTTTTTGCTTCTAGGGCTCGTCGCGTGCGTTGGTAGCTTCGAGACGCCTCGATAGGGGTGGGATCGGGCCTTGGGCTAACCCCCGAGCGATTTGGATCCAAGGCCTGAAGTGGCCCAACTTTCTATTCGGCCTTAGTGGGCCGCAAGCAGTGAAGTCGCAAGGCCTGGATCCAAGGTCGCAACGCTCGGATCCAAGGCCGCAAGTTGAGTGGAATCTGGGACTGAGCCCGTCACATCGTGGGGCCTTCGCTACCTCGGCCCTGGTGGTGGCCCTGTTGGCCCCTAAATCTTCTTTGGGGTGTGCCAAAGTCCTGCTAAATGGGGCTTTATGGCTTGAGTTATACTACCCTGATTTCTGCCCACCCAGATCAATCCCCACTTTGATTAGGGGGGGGGGGTTGAATGCCTTATCACTTGCTAGAGACTGGACCATTGGATGTGCTGCCTTATCATGCGGAGGAGTGTTACAGCACACGTTTTTGGGCCTACTTGGTTTTCGTACTTCTGCCGAGAGTTCGTAATGCACCGAATCGTCACCGGGATTTATGCCAGACTGCACTTTGGAGTGGACGTTAGGGGCCCCAGACGAGATCCTATCAGACGACGGAGATGGTACCATAGGAGGTGCCGGTCAGCACTCGGCACCTATCGACGATTACGATGCGGATATTAATCAAGGAAGTGCACTCATGACAGTGTCCACCTACGTCGCCAGGAAGAGTGCCAGGCTGTCAAGCCGGGATAATATACTCTCCCTAGATCAGGCGATTTCTCGCAAAGCCTTTTTGAGGGAGGGAGAAGTCTTATATCTCGAAAGCCCTTAGCCTGAAGCAAGCTGCAGGGTGACGAAGCCAGCCGTGTAGCGACCAAGCAACGAAATGGTGAAGTCCAAGAGCTCCAAGTGTGGGATTTCTCTCACCGACGATGAGGCCGAATGTCTCCTGAAGTTCAAGTGTGTCGCCTATTAATCTCTCTTTGCGAGTGGGTGGTTTTGGTGGAGTTGGAGTTCTCTTAGGGTTCCATGTTTCAGTTATGCAGTTGGAATGTTAGGGGTCTGAATGACCGAAATAAAAGATGTCTTGTGAAGTCGGTAGTGTCTAAGTTTAGGATGTCTGTGTTATGTTTCCAAGAATCAAAAGTGGAGGATGTCTCGCGCTCTTTCCTCTCCTCGTTTGCTGGCTCCTACTTTGATAAATGTCAGTTCGTCAAATCGAATGGTGCTTCAGGGGGTATCATTACCTGTTGGAGTTCTAGAGTTTTCTCTTGTTGCGAAGTGATCGTGCGCAACTACTCCCTTACCACTCGGCTAAAGCATTTGGATAGTGGTACCATCTTTCTTGTAACGAATGTATACGGCCCCTCCACGTGGGATGGAAAAGAAGATTTCTTCAATGAGTTAGTTGCGCTGAAGGGTGAGTGTGGAGGGGTTTGGGCGATCTGCGGGGATTTCAATCTTATCAGAAACCCGCTTGAGCGTCAGGGTCGAGCTTGGAGTAGACGGCTCGTGACTTTGTTTAACGATTTGATTAATACTTTGGAATTAATCGATTTACCTATGGTCAACCAAAATTTTACTTGGTCAAATATGCAAAGATGCCCCACCCTCGCGAAGCTTGATCGTTTCCTTATTTCCACCGAGTGGGACCATGCCTTTCCTTTGACTCGGGTATTGGCTATCCCGAGAGTCACATCCGACCATAGCCCTATTCTCCTTTCGACTGGTGACAAAGTGACTAGATGCCTATTTCGTTTTGAAGAGGTCTAGCTTCGGAGAGATGATTTTTGCAGCCTCGTGCCGTCCTGGTGGAACAAGGTGTCGAGTAGAGCGTCCAGTGTACTCACCTTCGTAGCGAAGCTAAGACATTGTCGCAAGAGAATTAAGGAATGGTGTTCCTCGAGCTATCATAGTATATCTAGATCCTTGAAACTACTGGCAGATGAGATTCACAATCTAGATCTCCTTGAAGAAATGAGCGCGCTCACTCGTGAACAAACTGAGCAGCGGCAAAGGCTCAAGGCACAAATGCGGGACAGAATAGTTGAGGAAGAGATTCTGCGGAAATCACGAGCCAGACAACAGTGGCTGAAAAAGGGAGACGGCAACACCAAGTTCTTTCATGCTACCGCAAACGGTAGGAGTCATGCAAATTTCATTCACACGATCATAGATGACAGGAGGACCTTCCATAGAGAAGAGGATAAGAAAGAGTATTTCTATTCAAAATTCAAAGAGGCCTTTGCTCCGAATACGGTACACAACTCTGCAACTGGGGATTGGAGCAGCTTATTCACGACAAGACCCTTCCCTAACCCGGACCGTTTGGTTGTGCCGTTTTCTTTAGAAGAGATTAAGAGGGCCACTTTCCAGCTGGGCAGCGATAAAGCTCCGGGGCCAGACGGGTTTAATATGAGATTTTTCCAGAAATTTTGGGAGGCGGTCAAAGATGACTTGCTAAATATCTTCAACGACTTGTATCAATGCAACTTTCACTCCGGACCGATGGATTACTCCTACATATGCCTTATTCCCAAGAAAGAAGCCTCCTCAACTAAGAAAACGATTTGCGACCTATCAGTCTCATCAATAGTGTCCAGAAAATTATCTCGAAGGTTCTTGCCAACAGATTAGCCGAGGAAATGAAAAACATTATCTCCCCTTCGCAGTCAGCCTTTATTAAAGGCCGGTTCATTCTGGATTCTTACGCTACAGCTAGTGAAATCACGAACTGGTGTTCGAAAACGGGCGTGGAAAGCATAGGCATTAAAGCTGACTTTGAAAAGACGTATGATAGTGTGAAATGGGATTTTCTGTTAAAAATCCTGACCTGGCTCGGGGCAAACCAAAAGTGGTGTTTCTGGATCGAACAATGCATCTCCAATGCAAAGGTGGCGGTGTTGGTCAATGGATCTCCAACTAAATGGATAAAGGTCAGAAAAGGCTTGCGGCAAGGAGACCCGTTATCCCCTTACCTCTTTTTACTGGTGGTAGAAGGTTTAGCAAGAATGACGGAAAGAGCCGTTCGTAATGACTTGTGGAGAGAAGTCGGACCTTCTGATACGACTAAAGTATCTATCATCCAGTATGCAGACGATATCATCTTCTTCTGTGGGGCTCAGAAAAGACAAGTGAAAAATGTTCTATTCTCGTGGCAAATTTTCGAGTGGGCGTCTGGTTTGAAGATTAGTAGACAAAAGTCCGAGCTTTTCTATATGGGTCGGAACGAATGAATTGGCAGGAGTTTGGCGACTATACTTGGGTGTAAATTGGGTTCTTTCCCAACTAAGTACCTTGGGCTACCTTTAACGACGAGTCGCCTTAGGAAAGAGGATTGGTGGCCTGTCATTGGCAAAATGGAGAGACGGATCGACGGGTGGAAAGCTAAACTTCTTTCACAAGAAGGTAGACTAGTTCTTGTGAATTCTATGCTGTCGAATCTACCGCTCTATTACCTTTCGATATTCAAGGCACCGAAGTGGGCTTTGCGTCGCCTCGAAGCACTGAGGAGGGCCTTTTTCTGGCGAGGGAGTGCTGCTACCACGGGAGGACATTGCTTAGTGCAGTGGAAAGTACTCTGTCGAAGCAAAAATGAGGGTGGTCTAGGGGTAATGGACCTAGATGCCATGAATATTGCCTTACTGACTAAATGGTGGTGGAGGTTTTTCTCTACCAGTCACCATTTGTGGGGTGCACTAGTAGCCGGAATTTACTATACACGACGGAAACCGCTTGCGGAAGGAAGGTCTTTCAAGCCTTATTCTTTTTGGTGGAAGAGTGTCCTAACGACCAAGGAGGTTTTTAAATGCGGTGTCTCGTATACAATTGGGAACGGGCGAATTGTCAATCTTTGGACTGATATCTGGTGCGAACGAGCTTCACTGCGAACTATATTTCCCTGGATCTTTGACAAGATAACGTCAAAAATTCTCAGAGTGATTGAATGTTGGGGAAGGAATGGATGGAGGTGGCACAAGATTGTGTCAGGATTCACCCCTTCGTCCCTGAGGGATTGGGAACTACTCTCGGACTTCAAGGAGTTTCTTGCTACGATTTCCCCAAATAGGTCACAAGATGAAGTTAGATGGAGGTGGACACACTCTGAAATGTTCTCGGTCAACTCGGTGTATAAATTTCTTCTCGACGGCGGAGTCAGAGTTGTGAGCCCGGTAAGTCTATGGAAGATCAGAGCACCCCTTAAAGTCAAGATTTTCGTCTGGTTAGTGCTGAAAAAGAAGGTTCTCGCCAAGGACAACCTCCTCAAAAAGGGCTGGCACGGAGAAGAGACCTGTGTTTTGTGTCCTGACGAGAAGGAGATCGTGGACCATCTCTTTTCGAGATGCGCCTACACCACAACTTTATTGAAAGGTATGTTCCCTAATAAAATACCCTTCAATAACCATCTATCCGTGAAGGAGCTTTGGGAAAAGAATTGTGTCAAAAGGGGTGCACAGGGGGGTAAAGAAATGGTGATCCTTGCCGCAACGTGGTGGGTAATATGGCTGGAACGCAACAAGAGGATTTTTCAAAATTCAAAAAGAGCGCTCAGGAGTTCACTGTTCGAGATCAGAGTTCTTATAGATTCGTGGGATCAGTCATGTAACTAACTTTCATCGTTTTTTTTTTCCGTCTTTCTTTGGTTTTTTCTTTTTTTGGTGACAGGAAATTACTTTTTTATTTTTCTCTCGTCACCTGAGGTCTGGCTGCCTCACTTTGTAGCTAAATTCACTCCCTAGATGAATGAAACGGTAGCATGCTACCTTTTCTCAAAAAAAAAAAATACTTAACAGATAAAATAATATAAAAATATAGAAGATTAATGAAAATTTATTATTAAAATACTTTATACCCGCAACACTGCACGGGTGCTTCTCTGCTATATAACCAAGGGATACAAGATAATGTAGAGGTAATTTAAAGCTTTTCTGGTCTATACATTGGAACCATCTATACAGTTCGATCTTCAAAGTCTCAATAAGAAGAAAAATAAAAAACAATTAACTAGGTACAAAGCCTCTGGGGTTCCAAGAAGAGATATGCACTTTTCTCAAATATTCACTTGTACATTAACATTGCCTAATCTGTTTTTGAATTATAGATACATATTGATAAATAAGATAAATAACTTGTCAGATCCCATGTAGTCCTATATATAAAATATAATACGGCTAAAACTTTTAACCCGACTATAATATTTTGTGCAGTGATTATGCTCAAGAGATTAAGAAAGTTAAGCATATTACGACTAGAGTAGTCCTAGAATGAACAACCCCCTAGGAAGTGCGGGCGTCACATATCCACTGCTTGTTCATCATATTGTTTTCCGAGAAGATAATGTTATTTGGTCATAGCACTTTCCCTTCCCTCCTCTGCAGCAGCTCATGGAATTGAAGCTAACAAAATTCACAACTCTGATATACAGCTATTTCAAAGGCAAAGAGTTTTCCGCCACTATCATGGTCGTAAAAGAAGATAATTGATACCAGCAACAGCTTTTATCAAGCAAGTATGCATCACTTTGCGCCAGCTTCATTTCTACTGACAGGGTATCTCTGCAAAAAGAAGAGGATACGCCAATGAGGAAAGAATATCGATAATATATTAATAAGAATGCAAGTGAATTCAATCCTAAATACCTTTTGTTCGTAATCGAAGTTGACTGACTGCACCTACAATGTGGATATCTGTAAACTCCATTTTGACATGTGATGATTTGACGGCAAAGAGGATCCAAGAGTCACTATTTTTGCCATTTGGAGCTTTATTGCAAAACCCCCCTTTAGAATGTAAGAAATACTACACTTTTACAAGGAGATTATGCAGCCTCACAAAGTCGTCCAAGGAAAGGTCTCCCGGTCTGGACTGAATGTAGAACAGAAAATATAAGAGGTAAATTTACTGGTCAAAGTTTTAAAGAGAATGGCAGTGAATATTATCATTTAACTTAGGGATACAAGACTTTGCAAAATAACAGTCCACCCTAGTCATTTTTCACAATTTCCATCTTTTTCAGAGTTTTTCCCAACTTGGGTGAAAGTATCTTTTCATCGACTAGAATGCACCTGGCCAACATTGTGATGAATATTCGCACTACATATCCCAGCCAGTGAAATTTTGGTCCATGAAAATATATTTTAGCTGAAATCATTCAAAAATGAAAATTTGGACTAAAATCGCACAATCAACCAAAAACCTAGGCCTATAACTTACAGTAACTGGAAGACCAATGTTCGTTAGAGCTGCCTCAATCTCAACAGATGGGCATATATGTTGAAGTGATTTTCGAAGCATTTTACGCTTCCCATTGAAGGCAGAATTTATCTGAAATAAAGGAACAGTAGCCAAATTATGCTGTAGCACTGGATTTTCAATCCAAATAAGCAGACGAAAAAAAAAAGGAACAATATCAGAACGAAGAAACCCTTTTAAGTTCCTACTTTGATGATTAATCAAATGATTTTTTCCTTATAACAAAGACATCACTTGGCTAACTCTCAAGTATTGCTCGTTCAACAATACTCACCCTATGCGTCACGGACACGGGACAAGCTACGGCTCGAACAAAGTGACTCGGCAGCATCAAAAAATGAAAACACAGACACAACCGGAACATGACAAATAAAATACAACATTTTTAATAAATATAGTATTAGATAAAATTAATTTCAAGAAAGAAATTTAAAAAAATTTGAGATTTCATATTGATTAAAATTAACAATCTAAAAAAATATAACCCTCATTCAAAGAAATTATCCATGAGAGAGAGAGAGAGTACCTTCGAAAACAAGAGGGCAGGGGAGAGAGAGGCTCCACTGGGGGCAACCGGACAAGAAAGAACTATGATGAGAGAATAGATATCTTATTTATTTTTATTAATTTTTATATAAGCCTCTTTTTTTTCCTTATCTTAAATGGGCCTCGGCCTAGGCCCGATGCATCGCGATTCTCGCAAGGCGTTCTGTTCCTTTTTTTTCCTAGTGGATGTGTGTGGATGCGCGTCGGAGTATCTGTTTTTCTTGTAAATTGGACGCGGCATGGACGCGTGTCAACTGCGCGCCCGTGGCACGTCCGTGTTAGATACAAGTCTGGGGCAGACGCATGGGGTTTTCTCCCTCATCCATAACTCATAGTACTCACTAGTTTCTCTCTTCCACTATTTACAAGTTCCAAGAGACGATTAAATATTGATGTCCTCAATTTTGTTAATAAAGTAACCGCCTATTATTTATCAATACCTACCTTTTGATTCAGGTATAAGCAAGAACTAACTATTACAGATAGGTACAAGTATGGGGATAAGAAAAATAGCGTTTGGATGAAAATTGAGTTGTTCTCGAGGAAAAGAAAAATATTAGGTAGTTTTATATAAAAAATGGAGGTGTTGGTGGGGATAACTGAGAATTACTATTCTCGAATAAAAAATTAGTGTTTGGGTATAAAGGGGGGGATAAGGGCCTATTCCTATTCCTATCCCCTAACCAAATGAATGGAACATGTGTCAACATCTTCGACCAAATATTTTTGGACCATAGGTCAGGTTGGACACATACTCAGGGCTGGTCCTGAAATAAATTAGCTTCTAGGTGAGCAGAATACTAAACCCGCCCAATGACCTTGACCTAGCCAAGTAAAATACACTTTGTAGAACAAAATATCAAAAGAAAAATTGATTCTGAGAAATCTAGTCTGTAAAAATAGTGATTCTGGCTATATATTAACTAGGCTATTGATTCCAGCCAGGACAATGTCAATTCAAAGAAGACCTGAAGAGATTGGCCCAATTGATATTATGAATGAGTGGCTTCAAAGTAAAAAGCAAGACAAATGTCCCATAGAAGATCATTTTCGTCATAAATTATCATATGCTTTGGACATGTCAAGAAAGTCACAGGTGCATCACTGGAATAATTTCATTCAAGTAGGAGGCGCCTTAAGAGAGAGGAAAACAAATGCTATTAGTTCGGATCGAAGGCTTAGACGTTGTTGGAATATATGTAAAAGAATTAAAACATGCGACAATTTGGATAATTTACTAAACAGACACCCAAGAAATATTGAACAAAGCTTATTCGTGATTGTTCTATATTTCACTAGAATCGGTAAAACATGTGATGGCATCGATATTTAACAATAGCTCCAAGAAAATGATCTAATAAAGAACAGTCATCCAAAAATTCTTTATACAAAGAAAAATTTCAGCCTCTTTCTCTCTCTCTCTCTCTACAAGTAAAAGAGATTTTTCTTTTAACCAAGTAGCATACATTGGAAGAAGGTCATCCAAAGAGTCAAGAGAATTGCTGCTTCTGCCTATATGTTAGTTGTCTCAAAAACTTTGTACTTTAAGATGTAATAGAGCTAAAGCAGCTAAATGTACATTTTCACCGAACCAATATCATATTAATCAAACAATTTGAAGTGTAGCTGATCACTTTTGACTGACCTCTAACCTATTAGGCAATTTCTACTTTAACCATTTTATCTATTGAGGCTATTGGGCCTCTTTGGCCGGGGTATTGAATTTAGCACTGTTGAAAAAGTGCAATGAAATGTTGTACTACGGAGTTATAAAATGTTTGATCATTTTTGACTGACCTCTAACCTATTAGGCAATTTCTACTTTACCCATTTAATCTATCGAGGCTATTGGGCCTCTTTGGCCGGGCTATTGAATATAGCGCTGTTGAAAAAGTGCAATGAAATGTTGTACTATGGAGTTATAGAACGTTTGACTGATTCTGTTGAAAAGTGCTATTTTCGTAGAAAGCTATTTGACAAAATTATTATTAAAATATTGTTAACTGTTGTAAATTGCATGAAAAAACCTAAAATTTGAATTGACACCCCATTAACTTTTAAATCTTTAGAATTAGGTGATTTTAGTCAAAAAGATGAACATATTCTCAAACTGATTGATAATTTTATCGAAGTCAATAACTTTAATTATTTTTTAATTATAAGAACAATAATTACTAATCTAGCTAAGTATAAAAATTCAAATAAAAAATATTCAGAATGCTGGAATTCAAATAAATATTCAAATAAAAAATTCAAATAAATTTCACCTCAAGGATTTAAGTGTTGTGGTATGGGATCGTGTCGAAAACTTGCCAGCACGGTACGGTGCCGTGCGTGCCGGGCCGTGCCGATGGGTGCCGATCAAAAAAATATGTGTGCCGACATGTAATGACATGAAATATTTGTTTTCTTTACCAACAAAATATGCCAATTATTTATTATGTTTTTTTATCGAATCTTTTAAACTTCGTTGAGAAAATCACTTACTAATCTCAAGAATAAAAGGTTTTGAGTTGTGCCATTGGAACGGGGGCTATGTCGTGCCGAAATCTTGCTGGCACAATACGGTTCGATGAGCACTTTAATCCTTGATGATTCACCTACATTGAATTAATTTTTAACCTAAATAATGTTTAACTTTTGCAGGATGGTGAAATTACTAAAATACCAATTATCCTGAATTCACAAAAAAAAAAAAAAAAAAAAAAAAAAGATAATATAATAAGGAAACCAATTTACAAAGAAATAGTATGTAATTTCCTGTTTACCTTTTATTTCTTAGAAGTTTAATACTCACAATGTCATTTGGTAGTAGGGTGCACCAAACAAAAAGAAAAATAATTGCCAGCACCAAGTGTATTCTTGCACTTTATTCTCCACAGTAAATAATTGATAACAAATCTTAAAATTAAAATTTTAATTCAATGTATGTGATGTAGGGCATGTAAAAGTCTATATAGAAAAAATCCCAAGTTTTGAAAATTTATTAAATAGTCGAATTCGGCTGGAGTGCTTCTAATAGCACCAAGCATTTGGTGCCGTCAAGTTTTCTACCGTTAGATTTACCCTTTTGACTTTTTTCATCCGTTAGATCATACTATTCAACCAACCACTCACTCAATGCTAGGGATCACTATCATGCTAATCGCACATCCCTTCATCCAAAGACTAAAAACATAATAGCACCAATGACTTGGTGCTATTAGAAGTATTCCAACCTACATATCACGAACACTTCTATAAGCCTCGCGTGTCCATGTCGGACACGCACGTGTCCGATGTGGACACTCCTCGAATGCCCGTTTAATGCCAATCCATAGCGCATGCAACTAAAAAAAAATATATACCTATTTTTATTTTACTTTTTCTATGCATATGTAATGTACGATAATAAATATTTTAGCTTTTTGATGAATGCATATAATTTTTTTGACAATATAAATAAATTATGTATGGTGGAAATTTTCTTTTTTTAAAATATATGAACTATCAATGAAAATTTTACTAACTTTCATTCGTATGAGAAATATAACAATATTTTACCAAAATTAATATTTTATATATAATAAAAATATATTATTATATTAATAATATTATATTTTATTAGCGGTGTTTATGCCGTGTCCGTGTTCTATTTTTTTGAAAGTTGCCAAGTCGCGGTATCCGAGTCGTGTTGTGTCCCATGTCCGTGTCCGTGACGCTAGATTCCAAATTCTCAAATAGTCTTCAAAATCAACAATACATAAAAAAGGTGTTGTTTGCTTATACGAAATAGTTGTTTAAAATCCATAATTTTTTAGTGTATAAATCTTTCGAATGTTATAAAGTACATCTAAAAAATATATTTTTTATTTTAAGAATCTATACAAAATAATAAAAGTTTAGTTCTCGAAATACGCCACGTAGCAGCATAGGCGGATGCGGCGCATGCGGGTGCGAAGCTCCACGTGGCGGCGTGGGGCGGCGCGCGGGCACGAGCGAGGCGCGAGTTGGGCCCGAACGGCGCGGTGCGAGCGCGATAGAGGCGCGAGCGGGGCGAGGGCCGCGCATTCTCTCTCTCTCGCTCTCTCTCTCTCTCTTAGCCGTGGGATTTTTTTTTTAGGGATTGAGTTTTTTTTTTTTTAATCTAACCTAAATATTTTTATTATAAAAATTTTAAATATATAATTTTTTATACATAAATTTTAAAATCTACATATAGAATGGTTGGATTGTAAAAAATAAAATTTTAAAAGATTGAATTTTATACTATTTTATTTTGATTTTAATATCAAAAAGTTATGTATATAACAATTTTCAAAACTATTAAATTTAATTAATTTTTAATTAAATAAAGTTGTTAAAATAATGTAACTATTTAAAGATTTAGAAAATATTACTAAAAGAGTTATTTTTTTAATGTATATAATACACTTTGATAATATTTTTATTTAGTTATAATTTTTTAATCTTACAAGATTAATAATAATATATTTTAATTGATTGAAATACGATCTACCCGCTGCGAAGCGCAGATTCTGCACTAGTTATAATAGGATACTTGAGAGGTGGTGTACCATGAACCGGGTGCATACAATAATTTCTAAGAAAATATGGATTGGTGACGAATCAGGGGCAAATATGGTATATGTCCGCTATTGTGGCATTGATGAGGGAAATTCCAATGCAAAGCTTCGATTATTCAGCTTCTGCATTTTTCTCCTTAACCGCAATTATTGTGTCAACAGAAAGTAATGTGGTCAAATGGTTGTGTGCCAAACAGTTTGAACGAGGCCAAAAATGCGGCTCGCTTCAGCTGAAGACGGGCCAAATACCCACATTGTTGCACACAAAAATGGCCTAAATCTGATATGTTCCATCTATACGTATTAATGTAATTAAAGATAAAAATGATTAATTAAAACTCCATAAAAGTATAATGTCAGAAGAATTATCCTAACCATTGAAAAGAAGCTTTTGGGGGAAGTGACTGGAGGATATTCTGCAACTTGCTTCAGTTTAAATCTAATGACAGCTGCATCAACCTGCCAATGAACAAGCATCACAATGGACCAGCAACATTAAAGACCGTGATGTTCTCAAAGTAACAATCCATAAATAGTCACAATATTTAGCAGTTGAGCCAAGTCAGGCGTAATATCATATTAGCAGTATATTGACAATTACATATGACTAACAAAAGTATCATTCCTACAAAGATTAATTTAAAGGACATTCTCTCAACATGGTAACTCTTATCTTACAAATCTCTTTTTTAAATGGTCACATCTTATTATTCTCAAAGTAAGAATCCAAATAAAAAGCCACAATAATTAGTAGCTCAGCTAAATTATAAATAAATGCTTTTGTTGTTAACAACACATTACTTGTATTTTGACAATTACGTGCGGCTTCCAATTAAAGAAACATCTTGCACAAAGGATCGTTCTTAAAAATTTATTTAGTTTCTTTTGTAAATATGTAGTAATTATATGAAGGACTTTCTCTCAAAATAGTAACTCTCATTTTATCAGAAATAATAGTCAAATAAAAGGTCAATTTTAAACATAATAATGATCATTTTTCCATCTTCAAAGTTCTAATCTACAGGCTTTTGAAACTTGAGCTATGTATGCATACTTGTTCAGAAACAAGTAGTAGAATAGTATGCTGTGAAAGCATGAGAAAACTTACATTTGGTTGAGGGAAAAAGTTTGTTCTTTCAACTTTGAACTTGTATTGGGGATCTACAGAAGAATAAAACAAAGCAAATACAATAGATTATTCAGGTACCATGAGATGCACTGCAACATCTTAACTGAAACACTATTACTGCATCACTGTGATTTCTCTGGCAGAAACAATTACAGCATCCATTTGCTGTCAAAGAGTTAAGCCTATGTCAATGCAACTCGATATGTAGCTCAACAAAGTATTTTGCAATAACTTTTGCTCTGAAACAGATTATTTAAACTTACAATTCAGATGTTTGTAGGCATACCGTCTACAGAGATACCCATGTTAATGAAACAATATGTTCATCCGCATTATTGGAAATATATTTAGGACTCATGCTGCTCTCTTCTAATAAAAAAACTCATTTGTTATTGCAGGATGCTATAATAAAAGGGCCTCATGTTGGACTCTTGCAATATTACCAAGCATTCAAAACAAAAGAACCGGCAAAGCGTTAGCTCTGTGAATATAAAATTTAATCACTCACCACAATTATCTACATATGCTAGCTCTCTATTTGATGAATAAGGTCTAATATTAGGGGGCATGGACAAATCAATCAGGATGATTCCATGAATAAACTAAACCAACATCCAAAAAGCTAATTCAAAATCCCGAACAACAAAGATACTAGAATTTATGAATATGGATTGATGCAGACTGGGATTTGGATAAGGTTTGGTCAAGTCATCTTTTATTTATTTAAGTCAATATTTGTATTAGGTTTGATTAGATTTTCTTTTTCTAATTTCCGAATTATTATTTTTATTAATTTATTTTAGAGGTTTTTTTTAGATTTTTAGAATTCATCATGTGGAATAGATCTCGAAAAAATTAGGGATATTGTTTAGGATTTTTTTTTAGATATGTTTCAACTAGAAAAAGATCCCTAAAATCGTGGAATTTAATTTACATTATGTTTTAGCCGCTATAAATGTAACCTATGCCTTATTGCCTTGTGTTTTAGAGACGAGTAATGATGAAATAATATTTGGTATTTTATGTTTTGTCTACAGTCATAGTGTTATCTTCTTCTTCTTCTTCTCACCATGTGCGCTGGCATTTATCTATTGTTCTTAAGATTTGTTTTTTTCCTTCTCTTTTCTTCATTTGTTCCTTTTTTTCTATTTGTTTCTTATTCTTCTTCTAACCTTTATTCTCTTCTCTAATCTTTAAAATTTTTCTAAAAATATTCTAAAATTCAGTTTTTCACAAATCTAGGCTCATCACTAGCAAGATAAATTAGGGTTTTCCTAATTTGTCCGCATCAATTTTGGTATCGAGCAAAATTCGATCTTAAAATAATTTCAAAATCATTCTTTGAATCTTTTTGATCATGGATTCTATTCCTATTACTTCTTATTTTCAAACTTCTAAGAGATTTGATAGGGTTCCTTGTCGAGTATAAATTGATCATCAATTTCTCATAATCTCATTCAAGAAATTCGTGATAGTATTTGTCATAGTTGATGTGGAGATATGTGACATAATACTCGCATGCCGATGGCATTAGGTAAAAAATATTTTTCTATTCGTAGAGAGAAATAGATATATCTTTGATGACAATGGCATCCGATTTGCTATCTTTTCAAGGGTCTGGAAACCGAAGTCAACGCAACCAACTCCACTTGTTTTTTATTCTTCTCCACCTCCATCATGTCCGTCGATTCAAGAGCTGTCTCACCAGATTATTGGGATGTATGTTATCCCACCTTCATTACCACCACCGAAGGAGCCTCTTCTGTCACAAATTGAGCTTCAAACAACAATAGATTATTTTCTTCTACCAACACCCAATCTTCTTATTTAACATCACAAATTTGACAATCCCTTCATCAATGTTTCAATCAAAGAAGCTCATATGCTGAAATCTCAAGATGCTGATCGTCCTTTCTACATGGTCATAATTGAAATGTTGCAAATGAAGATTATTCAACATTCAGGCGTCGAACTCTATCATCATATCTGTATAATGGTTTGATATTACCAGCTTCTTCTCCTAATCATGTTGATCTCTAGGATGAGATCCTTGGCAGCGTAAGTGAATGATGTAGAGTGGGATTCAGATAGGGTTTGGTCGAAACATCTTTTTTTAGTCTATTTTTGTATTAGGTCTTTTTGAATCGTTTAGATTTTATTTTTTTAGTTAAAAAGTGCGAACTCTGAACTACGGATAATTTTGAGCTGCCTATCCAACCTTTCAAAATTTTGATTTTATTACACAATCTTTCAATTTGTTTGATTTGAGACAGTCACTTTGACTTCAAAATTTGAATGCATCGTTTATCTTTACAGGTTTATATGACACCCCAATAGTCCCACATCGGATAGTTATAGCTAGATATGGGAGTATATAAGCTTGATTGGGCTAGACATAATAACTGGGCTTAAGCATTTTGGACCAGTGGTTTTGACCCAACGAGTTATTATTGCTAGTGGATCGGATCGTTGCATTTGATATCAGAGCCAGTTCACCAGCCGGAAGTGTGAGATGAGTCTTGGCTGAGCCAGGATCAGAATGACAGACTAAAGCAGGATCAGTGATTGACAAGCTAAGTCGGGATCGAATAACAAAAGCTAGACGAGTCTTACATTGCTTGGTGATCTTGAGGTGTGTGTTTAGGGCTGACAAGGACGTAGGGCCTAAACGGGGGGAGTCTATGACACTATAGTCCTACATTGGGTAGTTATAGCTAGATGTGAGAGTATATAAGTTTGATTGGGTTAGACATAAAACTAAGCTTAAACATTTTGGGCCGATGGTTTGGGCCCAACGAGTTATTATTGCTAGCGGGTTGGGTCGTTATATTTGGTATCAGACAAGGATTTAAGTGTCGTGGCATGGGATCGTGCCGAAAACTTGCCGGCACGGTACGGCACAGTGCGTGCAGAGCCGTGGCGATGCGTGCCGGTCAAAAAAATTCTCGTATGCCGACGACACATAATAGCATGAAATATTTATTTTCTTTAGCAACAAAATATTCTAAGTTTCTAACTATTTATTATGTCTTTTTATCACATCTTTTGAACTTTATTGAGGAAATTACTTACTTATTTAAAAAATAGAGGGTTTGTAACGACCCAACCCACTAGCAACAATAACTCGTTGGGCCAAGCCAACAGCCCAAAATGCTTAAGCCCGGTTATTATTACTAGTGTCTAAGTCTCATATAACCCAATGACAATCCCATTCCCATCCGATGTGGGACTATTGGGGTGTCACAGACTCCCCCCGTTAAGGCCCTGACGTCCTCGTCAGTCTAATCACACACACAGCCCAAGATCACCAGGCTATGTGAGACTCGTCTCGCTAGCCCGTCATCCAGACCCTGGCTCAGCCGATACTAGCCACACATGTCCAGCTGGTGAACCGGCTCTGATACCAAATGTAACGACCCAGCCCACTAGCAACAATAACTCGTTGGGCCCAGCCAACAGCCCAAAATGCTTAAGCTCAGTTATTATTACTAGTGTCTAAGTCTCATATAACCCAATGACAATCCCATTCCCATCCGATGTGGGACTATTGGGGTGTCACAGGGTTTTGGCCCATGCCATCGGCACAGGGTCTGTATCGTTAAAGGAATGCGCGATTTACAACTCAAAGGGTGCAAGAAGAGAAAAAACAGTGTAAATATCTTTCAAATAGTGTAACTTTCGTTTAAAGAGTGTAACTTTCATCTCAATGGATGCAGTTTACATCTGAAATAGTGCAATAAGAGAAGAAACAGTGTAAATATCTACCAAAGAGTGTAATTTTCATCTTAAAGCTGCAGTTTACATCTTAAGTAGTGCAACTTATATCCATAGTGCAACATTCTTTTAAATCGGTGCAATTTTATTTTAACACTTCAATTTCATATTCATCTTTCTTTTTCTATAATATTTTATCTTCGCTTTTTTTTTCTTGCTTCTATAATTTTTTTTTGTCACCCTCTTTGCCAAGCCCGACACGGCGCGCGACAATGACGCCGCTAAGAACCAGACTCCCAGGGGCCTGTGGCTACGACGGCGACCGATGTCGGCCTCGGCGAAGATGCGTCGTTGTCGGAGGCGGCAGAGAAAGAGGGAGAGGACGAAAAGGGCGGGAAAGAGCGAGAGAGACGTCGTCGTCGGAGACGATGGAGGAGAGTCGGAGAGGAAAAAAAAGAGTCACGGCGCGTAAGGTGGGGGGTGCCGGGCGCGGCGCGGGCGGGCAAGGGCGAGAGCACGAGGTAAGAGGCAAGGCGGGCCGTGTCCGCTGTTACCTTCGCTGGTTTCCGCGGGGAGAAAAAAAAAAAAAAAGAACGATAGAAAAGAAGAGGAGAGAGAAAGAGGGGAGAGAAAAAGTAACAAGGGTATTTTAATTAGTTTGTTGAAAATTCGGATCGAATCTGCAAAATCAAAAAAAGTGGCCCACTTTTGCAAAAGCCCAAAATTAGTGACTTTTTTATGCAAATTGGCATTTTACTTTGGATTGGATTTAATTCAGGTTGTGACAATATTTGCATAGTAGATAATTAAGTTGTCAAACTTCGTAAAATTAATTCAAGACTTAATTATACCAAAGTGCTTAAATCTACTATAAATTTTACAATTACATAAAACTCAACATTATAACATAACACAATGCTAAGTATAATTTATAATATACATATGGATCGCAAGCAAGCAAGCAAGAACATAGGTAGTTAGTTCGGATATGGTAAAAATTGATGATAAAATACAAATAAAATTTTTATTTTAATTTTTAAATTCATTAAAAAATACATTTTAAAAATCTGATTCATCAATAATACTTATACGCGATTTTAACGAGAATTTTATGTTTATTATTTAAAAATTCAACAAAAATTCATCCGTTAAATTAAAAAAAATTAGAATTATACTATTAACATAAATAATTATAATTCTTATAAATATAAAAATAAAATTATATATATATATATATATATATATATATATATATATATATATATATATATATATATATATACACACACACACAAACACAAAGTGGGAGTGAGAGGTCTCTCACTCCACACGGTCCACGAGGTTGCACTCAGCCTCATGGACCCCGCCATTTTCCAACCGCGCCATTTCCATACGCCGCGATTTTCGACCTCCTTGCCTTTCCTCTTTTCTTCTTTTTCTGTAGCTCCGCCTTCATTTTTTCTTCAAAATCAAACAGCAAGGTTGCTCACGACGAAGTGCACGGATCTGCGGAGCGGTGGTCGTGCATCATCAGAAATTTTATCTTTCTACAGCCGCCCAATCTTCTTTTTTTTTTTTGAGAAATTTCGTCTTTCCACTGCCACTCAATCCGAATTTTTCGGAATATAATTCGGGGAATCCTTTTTTAATGCGAATATTCTGAGCAAAAAAAGAAAACGCAAAGCAAAGAGGAGGAAGAAGGCGTCTCACATAAGAAGGCAGGGGAACGGCGAAGGAGCAATGAGCGGGAAAAGTAGGTATGGCGCATCAACGAAGGAGGAGATGTATTTTCCAACCCTCGCCTCGGGATAACCCAGCGAAGCTAGCCTATTCCCGGGTGCTCGGTGAGGAGGGATTGGTCTTAACGGGTTATCCTTGAATAACCGTTAAGACCAACATAAACTAAACCTACAAATTTACAGTGTTTGGTAGAATAAACAGGATAAAATGGGCTATTCCCATTTTATCCTGCAACCAAACAGGACCTTAAGGTTTTCATGATCTGTCCTACATCATGGGTTTTCCTGATTTGTCGTACATCATGGGTCCTTCTACATATTATATGTTATCTCTGGATCAAATTCAATGGACAAAAGCAATTTGATAAATGATATGGTACCATTCTTTGCAACCAAAGCCCAATATAGGACTTGGTCAAGTGAGGTCTTCAAGATCCATTGCTGCCATTACTTATAATAAGAGTGCAAGTTCAACTATAAGGATTTAGGGGGGGAAAAAAATAATTAGTCATAAAGTGTTATAAGACAAATTATATATTTATGATTATAGATACAACAATGGCAAAACCATACTAAATATTCAAGGCCAGTTACATCAATAATTTCTCTCTTACTCGATGCTTGGTAATGTGGTTGGATTGTCAAATCTTTTTCTCTCTGTTCCCAACTACTTCTAATCTTCCTCTCTATCTCATGAGCTTTCCACCTGAATTTAATTATTTTCATCATCGGCATACTATATGGCCTCCTTTGGACATGCAGGAACCATTTTTATGATGGTTCCACATCTTTTCTCCAACATCAGAGCTCAAACCTTTTGGTTACTATATTACTAAACAAAATGCTTAGTTGTTGTTTGAAAAGTAAACAAAGATTACTCTGTTACTCTTAAATGTGTAGATGATTTGCAACTAGAAGCAAGTGCGAGCATAATCTTACTATATGGGAGTAATAAGAGCTTATTTTTCCGAAAACTTGCCAGGTTAGTCATAATCCTCAACATCAAGCTGAACCCCGTATAACACTGATTTGAGCAAGCAATTCCCACTTACCAAAGCTGTTCATTATTCTGTACGAATGGTCTATCTTTAACAAACAGTTATTAAATGAACGAGTAAATAAACAAGTTTAGCGAAGTCCACAGAAATTTAACTGCATGGTATAGCAAAATGCTAACCTGAGTAGAAGTTCACGAATATGTTGATAGGTCGGCATTCTGACGATCGTAAGGAAACATCAGACAAGCGTATAGCTGTTTCATCCTGGAAATATACAACTACTTTAGAAATCAATCAATCATTAGATGTTAGGACCTCTAACTAATTGTAGATAGAGGAGTTAACAATACAGTCAGTAGTAATTGAGGTTTGATACTTTGATTCAACATTTACACACACACACACACACACACACACACACACAGCGAAAATGGAATAAAGTAAAATATTTTCAATAAAAGAAAACAGTCAAAGAAGATAAAATATAACGATTGAAAGGTTAAATGATTAAACCGTTACAATAACAAGAATGGGGAAAATGAAAAGAGGTGTAACAGTTATTTTAACAGCATCTCTCAATACTAACATTAGCTACTTAATAGAAGAATTAAATTATAGGGTTGAGAAATATTGGTAAATTTAATTTCTAGAAAAATTACTTTCAAACAGATGAAAAATAGTGAAGCATTAGAAGAAAGCAATTGAAAATTAGCAAATAAACAGATAAGATGAACCAATCAGCTCCGAAACAAACTAACAATTTTTGTGGAAATTGCACTATAGTCCCTGAACATCTAGTCAGGTTTCATTTTGGTCCTTGGACTTCTAAGTTCAACATTCAAGACCCTAAACTTTTAGGATTGCTTCAATTTAATACTCACCTTTATATATATACATATAATCCAGCTAGAGTGCTTTTAGAAGCACATGAATAGTGCTACAAAGTTTTTAACCATTGGATGCTTAGGGTTTAATAGAGATAGGTGGAATTAGTATTTGATCAAAGGGCTAAAAAGTTGGAAGCATGCACTATCCATGTTCTTCCGAAAGCACACCCAAGCTAAACTCTTTCTCTCTCTCTCTCTATATATATATAAATATGTATATATACACACTCAGCCCACAAATCCAACAGCCCTTTGTTCATCTCATTTTCTTCAATCTCCACAGTCCAATTTTTAAATAGATAAAGGCCACAACTTAATGGATGGTAGGATGAAATATGATAGATTCAACGATTGATTCAAGGACTGATAGAAGCATGGCGCATGAATGTACACACAACAATGTAGGTTGTAATTTTTCCTCTTGTGGTAAATAAAGGCAGACCAAAATAGAACAATTTCAAGAATATAGGATATTAAATGTCAAACTTGAAAGTTTGAGGATTAAAATGAAACATGGCCAAAAGTTCAGGGACTAGTGTTGTTACTACAAATATTTTTTACAAAAGCATTGTAAATATTTCACATCACTAGGAAGAACTAAACAATTTGTCTTTAGCAAATTGTCCTGGCCTCCTGAGTATATATATATATAGAGAGAGAGAGAGAGAGTACAACTGAATATAGTAGCTGCTGCATTCTTAAGTTTTTAGCCATCAGATCCGCTCCAAGATTTGTGCAGATCTGATGGGACTAAATCAATCTACATTAATCCTTTCTAACTATTTTTATCCTCTCCATATTCCCCACAACCCCACCTACCCTTCTCCTCTTCCTCTTATCCCGACAGATGCTGTAGGCACCCCAACCACCACCACCACCCCTCTTGTGCCACAGCCACTTCAGATTCGCGCCACCCGCTCCCTTGACAACACCACACACCACAACCCCCTTGCCCTCCTCTTCGAGATTCGAAATCTGGGAATCTAAGATGGCTAGAGCATCATTGCACACATGAGAGAGAGAGGACCGCAACATGTCGGTGGAGGCATTAGGGGTACAGGAGGGGAGGAGATCTAAGGCGGCATTGCTGGGGCAGCCAAGGATGAAGGAAGTCTGAGGCACCGACGCACTCGAGTGAGGATGCGGCCATGCCATAGGTGGAGGACAAGGGTGGTGCGGCCGAAGAAGTTAATTAGGGGTTGGGCTATTGGAGAAGTTAATTAGGGGTGGATGGAGTTAATTAGGGGTAGTCAACTTAGATTGATTAGTCATTAGATATGCACAAGTCCTGAAGCAAATCTGATGGCTAAAAACTTATGAGTACAACAGCTACAATACTATACTCTTGTACTCATAGAGAGTATAGTAGTTGCTCTCTCTCTCTCTCTCTATCTCTCTCTCTCTCTCTCTCTCTCTCTCTCTCTCTATATATATATATATATATATATATATATATATATATATATATATATATATTCCAATTGGCTAAATTCTTGTCAGAAGAATCACATTCATTCTGATCTCATGAGCTCTCAAAACTTCCCTAGCCATCTCGATTGAATGCCACATACCATTCACTTTACAAGTTCCCTATGCTTCTTGTCAAAATGAAATATGCTTTTATTCATCATTTAGGGTTGAAATTTGGGCTATTGTATACGAAATGAAAGCGCTGATGATATGTAGACAAATCATATCAAAATATGCTTGTCGTCGAAATAAAAGCTACAACCGTGAAATGTTCAATATTTTGGCTTTAGACAAATCGTATCGAACTACTTTGCATGATGATAAATAGACATGCTCTTGTACTTCCATTTAATACAAATAAGAATATACAAAATCTAGATTTTCAAAAATAAACACAAAGGCATAAGAATTCAAGATTTAATTAATCACTACAACTCTAGAGAATCTGAACATTATTTACATCTAGAGATTTCATCAACAAAATACGACGGATGGAAGAAAGCGCCGATTGTTAGATCCGAGTGAGCATTCTCAAGATAGCAATAGTTATGACGATAGAAATATCTAGCGGAGGCCCTTGTGAGTGAGTAGTTATAGCTAATCCAAGAGATAGGTTTACCCAGTCAATTTAAAGACAATTGTTCAAACCTGAAGCAAAAGAGCCACATCGGAGAAGACGTCACCCAACGGAAGAAGTTTCTTTACAACCTCAGTACTGATATTAAAAGGAATATTTGACACTACCTGCAAATAGAAATCAAAAGTGTATCACTCGGGAAGCATGCTTACCATGCATAATTCTTCTTATGGGAATGATCAAGGTCCAAACATTTTAAATTCATTTATTGAGAGAATTATGTCTGGTCTTCATTTTTACGAGTATCCATCATCACATTTATAAACACTCTATTCATGTCATAAATGCATATGAGAATATTCTCTACTTGATTTCTCTTAAGCAATTGATTATTCTTCTAGTTTCTCGGACGCCTTAAACTAGATTAGTTATGTTCGAATAAGAATAGGAAATCAGAAAGACTTGCTTAATTTCGTAGAACCTAATAGCCCAATACAGATCCCACTCATGTTTATACGTTTAAAGCTCACTATTTTACTCATAATGGCAAGAGGTAAGTTCAAACCAGCTCATGGGGTGTTGTTTTTCTCCCTATTTTGGATTACTAATGCCATGAAAAGTAATGTGGGCATACTGTGTTCAATATCCAACCATTGTCAAGAGTAATATTTGCAGACATTTAAGAAAGAAAGCAAAATCATTAAAAGATGACGCTTCTCATTATGTGGGCATATCTAACAGTTATGTAGTTCTATTTAAGTTGACTCACCTGCACATGCTTCATAATAACAAAAAAAACTTCAAACTGTACAGACCTTTGCATATGTTGGTTCTGCTCTGCCAGAATTCTTTTTTTCCAGCAAAGAAATAATATGGGGACGAATGTGGCATTTTGTGAAGTCTTCTTTTAAAACCTGCTAGTTTTGTGGAAACCATTAGGCCTGGCATCAATAGCTAAGCTAAATAAGGCTAACACTTCCTCAATCCTCCTCATCAAATTAATTATTGAAGAGATGGTAAATATATAGCAAATTACAGTATAATCCTATTGGCTCACATTTTAATTTTTATGTTAAGGGGCAATTAACTACAAACAAACAATCCAACCAAGATGATCAACTAACAGGTTTTAAGTTTTGTTACCTAATTGATTTTGTTTATGATCTTATTTAACCTGTATCATTGTTCGAGCTCTCTAAACTAGCAAATTATATCAAAAGGTTAGCATAATAGACAAAGAAATGGCATATGTTACTAGCAAACTAATAGGAGTTGACTTCGGCTCAAGATCTAGGATCATGCCGTAGCTTGAATTTGGCTCAAGGTCAAGAGCTAGGTCCTAGCCAACCACAGCCTGAAACACATTAACATACCATGATAAGGACCGAGGAACTTCTATATACCTTCTTTTTTTTTTGAGAGAGAAAGGTAGCATGAACTTCTATATACCTTAAAACTGAAACGAAAGGGGAGAAAGATGCTTAAACAGATGAATTACGTACATAATATACCAATAACCAGGAGAGCCAAATGGGCATGGTTGATTTTCAAAAATCATAGAACTATATTGTGGTCCGCACAATCAACTGTTAGGGGACCACCAAATTAGTGTAAATGCTCATAAATTTAAGCACAACAACGATTAAAATGATAGATAGTCATAAAACAAGCCAAATAACTGCATTTCCCAGCAGTAAGGCATAAGAAGAAGACAGGTAAGCAGTGCAGGTTCGAGTTGAAGTTGGGCGGACTTAGGATATCGACTATTGAGGTCCAAATATATTGATTCTCAACAAAATTACGAAAAAAAAACGTAATAAAAGAAGAATCTAAATATATAACGAGATGTTAAAGAATCTTACCGTTAATCGATCTGTACTCACAAATCTATCTTTGACAAGCATTGCCATCTGTGGATCCTGAAAAAGAGAAGAAAAATAGGTTGATATATGCAAAGAAATGAAAACTCAAAAGTTATTAACAGCTATTCAAGATCCAACAAATCTACAGCGTAAACCAGGAGTTATACTAAGAGGCTTTTGGTCCGCCTAAAATGATCTGGTCGCGGGCGCACACATGGCATATGAGGATGTTAAGTATTATCAGCAATAAAAACTGACTTCTTTACAGCTTGATGGTGAAATCAACATGGACGCACATCAAGACGCAGCAGCCTGCATTAGAGGCGTTCCACATTATATATCACCTCAATATTACGCACCAAGTTCCGCCTTTATTCGAACATGCACAATTGCACATGGATTGTTTGTTGGAATGCCCCAAATGACATGAGAAAAAGAAAAGAAGGATCGTAGCAGACAAATAAACAAGTATTAGGTATCATTCCTGAATCACATTCCAAATATCAAAATATTCATATGTTTCCGAGTAGCAAACAAGTACAGCTGCTAATAATAGCCAGTACCCCTCATTTGATCTTTTGACACTAAAATTGTCTAACAACTTAACAAGTAGTCCGAGAGCAAGAAAAAAAGTTGTCTCTTTCATACAAAAGGAAAGCTAACCCATTAGAATATAATGTGAGAATTTTACTAATCAATATAAATGCCGACCTATCGCAATGTGATACCATGCCACCTAAAAGAACAATCTAATAAGAAACGCCCCAGAAATATATATAATAGATATATATATAACATAATGAATTTAAAAGAAAGGGGCTGCCACATTTTGCGATATCAACAGCAACAAAGCAGGAAATTCCGAACCTTCTCGACCGCAATCACGGTGGCGCCGGCATTAATCAGGGCGTTGGTCAAGGAGCCCGTGCCGGGGCCGATCTCCAGCACCACACCGCCCTCTTCGACTCCGGCGACGCTGACGAGGGCGTCGTTGATGTCCGAATTCAGCATATAATGCTGGAAAAAGAGAGTAGGAAAGAAAAAAAAGAAGAAGAAGGTTGGATTCAAGATTGGAGGAGACAGAGAAATATCTACGGAGGGGGTGGATGGGGAAACCTGGCCGAGGGATTTCCTTGGGGCATGGCGGCGGCCGTTGGCGTTGAGGGGTCGGATGGTGGCGTGGTAGTCGTCTTCCGCTCTTCTTTTGGCGGCGAGGAGGAGAAGCCGCCGTGGAGGCGGGCGGAGGAGAAAGGGAGGAGGGAGAGGTGGTGGGGTGAGAGACAGCATTGCGGATCCTTCCGGGGCGTGTTTGGGATCAGCTGCCAGCCCGCAATAAAGGATAGCGGTTCAAAAACCCGCGGCACGCGAATTACCCATAAATTTACGAATATGGGTACCAACTTTTTCAATCCAAAAATTTACGGATAAAACGGGTGAGTACCCATTAAGCAGTGGGTATTTTAGGTAACCTGCGGGTACCCACGGATACCCACACATATATTTTTTAATTACAAATTATACTTTTTCAATTAATATATACTTCTTATTTATCTATACTATAAATTATAATCCTAATTTTTCATTGCATGTCTTTCATATTATGAAATATTTTTGCTTTAAGACTTTAAATATTTTTATTGTATATTATAATATTTTAAGGAATGAATTATATTACGCTTTTAAAACTTATATGTATATATTTTGCATTTAAAAATATATGAGCAAAAATTAAAAAAAAAATTATGGGTAACCGCATACCTTTGCCCGCACGGGCGGGTATGGGTAAAGATGTTAATTCTTAAAAATTTCGCAATTAAATTTCTGCGTCTGCAATGCTTACATAATCACAAATAAGCATATAGTTATCCAACCCGTGAATTTACTAGAAGTCTAGCTACACCCATCATCTTTTGTACTTCATAAACGGAATAGGATCCGCAAACTTCAAAAATGTCATCAGCAGTTTTTTTCTTTTCTTTTTTTTTCTTTTTTTTTCTTTTTCTTTTGGCTAAATTATATAAAATTTTCTGTCAAAATTCGATTTTTCATTTTTCCTTCATGGTGTGTAAAATAACCATTTTGCCCCTCATTATTTTCGTCTCCTCCCTTAGGGATGTAAATGGATATGGATACCCGAATTTTATCCGAATCCAAATCCGAACGGAACGGATTTTATTCGATATAAATGGATATGGATTCGGATATGGATATAAAAAATAGAAACCCGACGGATATAGATTCGAATATAGATATTGACTGTACCCGACCCAAACCCGACCCGAACTCGAACCTGAACCCGAACCCGAACCCGAACCCAAACAAATTTAATATGATATAATATATAAAATAAATTCAAGTCTTTAGATCTGAATCTAAAGGTCAAAAAAAAAAAACACTTAGATTTTTATAATCTAAACCAAAATACATATATATTAACATAATTTTTATATATCTATACTACTTATAAAAGCGTGAGTTTTAAATTTTTTCCTTTTCAAAAATGCCTCTATCTTTTTACTAATATTTTTATGTCCAATAATTTTCAACCACCCATTTTAAATAAATTTTTAAGTAATAATTTATTCTCAAATATAGATATTAAGTTTTCGCCATTGGATCTCATCCAATTAATAAAAATAAAAGTATCTGTTATTTTTGTTGACAAAAATACCCTCCATATCCGTTATTTTTAAATTTTTTTTTCTACCCACTCATCATGTAATACGTAAAACAAAATTTATCTCTTATCTAACGTAATACCCGCCAATCACGTAATACCTCCACTAATCACGTAATACGTAAAATTAAATTTATTTTCTAATCACGTATTTTCTTAAATATTTTTTCTTCTCAAACATAATATCTGCCAACACATAGTATTCAAAATTAAATTTTAAATTTGTGATGCCCGCCAAAATTTAATACCCGCAAATTTGATAATTTGAATTTTAATACCTTCGTTAATCATATAATACGTAAAATTAAATTTATTTCCTATCCAAGTATGTAGAGACCCGAATTTTCAGCTGAGGCTTGTCGATAGCTCTGGTGAGTGTCGGGACAAGACCGGATCGCGTTGGCGCAAAATGGACGCCAAACGGGCCCCGTGGGATCACGAGAGTAGCGAGAATCCTGAAGATCTGCGAAATAGCGGATTTTCAGCGAGTTGTACTGGAACAAGTCTGGGGCTGTACCGGTATGGGAGTGATGGCTATACCGGTATAACCACCAGGGGTATACCGATATAGTGTTACGCAGAGAGGCTCTCGGGTTGGCCCATTTGTACCGGTACAGAGGCTCTTGTACCGGTACACTTTGACAGGTATGGGTCTAATTGACTTTTGGTCACCTAGTCATTTCATCACTCCTTTAACCCATACCTCTTTGAAGCAGGAGAGAGAGAGAGGAGTTTTTCCCTTGCTGTTGAGCTTCTTCACCCTCTTCTCTCTAGCTTTGCTCAAGGAGGAAGAACTCAAGAGAAGGAGCTTGGTGGTGTGAGCTTTGTCGACGACGCGTCGTGGAGCCGATCGAAGGTATTTTCCGACGTCGTGACGCTGCGTGGGAGCCTAGGCGAGCGTGGGAGTCCGCCGTCCTTGACTCAGTGACGGTTCTACAGAGTTTTCAGAGGTGAGTAGCCATCGAGATTCCTTCATTGCTTCAGCTTCCATGATTTTCGAACTGCTGCAGTTTTCAGCGTCGATGTTCAGTGTTTTGACTAGTTCTCTGTGTAGGAGTGTCGAAACGCGACGAAACTTTCTTTGTTGGATCCGGGACTTCGAGACGATTCCAGAGAGATCTTATTTGCTGGATTTGGAGAAGGTTTGCCCTATCGAACCCTAGTTTTTCTAGACTGCTGGTTGCCGAGCAGATTTCTGAAATGCTGTTTCCCAGTTTTCAGCGTCGACCTTCGGTACTTTGGCTCGTACGTGACGTAGGAGCGACGGATCGCGACGAAACTTGGTTTGCTGGATTCGCGACTTCGAGACGAAGATTCTGAGCCATTGTTTGCTAATTTTGGAAAAGGTTTGCTCGGTCGAACCCCATCCTTACTAAGCTGTTGTTTGCCGAGCAGACTCTGATGTGCTGATTGCAGATTCCCAGCGACGACCTTCGGTATTTTGGCTCGTACACGACGAGAGAGTAACGGATCGCGGCAAAACTTGGGTTGCTGGATTCTAGACTGCGACAGAAATCCACAGAGCCCTGAATCGCTGAATTTGGATAAGGTTTGCTTGTTCGAAGCCCTTCTTTACTTCGCTGCTGTTTTTCGAGGCAGAACTTCGAGTTTTGAGTTCATCTTGGTGCTTTTTGTGAAGGGTTGGAGTTGCGGACCTCGGCGGACCAGCAAGGGATCGAGGTGGACCCGGGATACCCTTTGCTGCCAGGATTTTAGCATCGAGGTGGGATTTCATCTGATTATTCCTAAGTACAAGTAGTCAACATGTATATTGTATATTGAATGTAAACCATAGCTCAATTCATCGATACTAGTTGGACTAAAATATGAATTTGGAGCATGTTTAGCAAGTATTTAGATTATACATGTTGGACTTGGATTTGACTTAGGAGAAAACTACAACTGTACCGTCATATATATTTCACTACCAGATTTAGCTCTAGGAGCCGAGATATACTGTATCGTCGCTGTTGAGTGCGATGGATATCATAGTAGTGTAGTTACTCTTACGCTCGTGCTGGGGATGCCGAGCTTAGTTACAGTTGAGTTCTGACTGTTCGTGTTGTCGGGGACCGTCAGGGGTTGACGGTAGGCCCAGGATACTGTTTTGGTTACAGATTGTGTCAAGGGCACATGACCTATTGGTGGTTAGACCCTGTTTACTTGACTATGCCTGTTTGCATACTCGGTTGGTTCGCGTCCACGAGTGCCGCTCCGGAGTCTGGCTTAGTGCTTTTGCGTTGGTGTCGCTGTGTCCTAGTTGTTGGACCTGCTCTCCACTAGCTACCCCAGGGGTAGTTGTTAGTGTTGCTTTGACAGGCGGGACGGGTGTATCACAGTCACTCGTAAGATTGGGTCAGTTTTTACTTGTTCTACAAAGGGTGGTTTTAGAGTAGGATAGTACAGTGCCTTTTAGCTGTTGAGTGTTTCCAGCTTTCTTTTACCTTTCTTGCTTACCCTGTAGACTTAGTGGGTGGACCAATATTGTTTAGGGCGGCACCCACTTAGGACTACCTGTTTTTACGGTAGTTCTCACGCCTCTTTTCTTCCACTGTTGTTGCAGGGCCTTCAGTCGCGGCTGCTGCTCCTCCTGAGTTGGATCGCGGTAAGGGCGTGGCGAGTTAGAGCCCTACACCTCGAGTTCTATGTTAGAGAACTTTTCCTCCCGCAGGTAGTGATTTTTTTTTGGTTTTGAGAGTTATGTACATACAGTTGTGAACTCGCTGGAGCGAGTAGTTTCTTGTATCTGTGGTTGTTGTATGTATATTGAACTCGTGTTTCTTTTCCTATCTGCTTGTTTATAGTTTACTTCAGCTCTATACTACTGCTTGTAGTATTGTATGTTTATACAGGTTCAGCTACGCTTCGTATACCGGAGAAATTCTCTTGTATACGGCGGATTTGTAGGCGTGCCCGGGGGACTGTGCAGCCCGGGGCGTAACAAAGTATTTTCTCAAATATTTTTTTTTCTCAAACGTAATATCTATCCAATCAAGTAATATTCAAAATTAAAATTTAAATTTGTAATAATGTCCGTCAAAATTTAATACATGCGAATTTGATAATTTAAATTTTAATCTATGGTAGTATATTTTTTCTTACATAAGATAGTAAATTTAATTTTGAATAGTATTAAAATTTGGCGCGGCATAGAAGCGTTAAATATTGCTAAAAAAAATTTAATACGCCAAATCAAAACTAAATCGTCAATTAAATATAATTTTAAATATTTTTATCAAAATATTCAATATTTAAATAATGCGTCATAAAAGCTTATTCCTAAAAAAAAATTAATAGCTATCCAATCAAAAATAAATCGTTAATTAAATATAATTTTAATTTTTTTTAGTAAAATATTCAATATTTAAATAATACCTATCAAAATATTCTCCGCATTCTCAAAAATAGAATATATCTTAATACCCTCTCATATAATATCTACACTACATAATCTTATCTCATCATATATAGATTATATCTTAATACTCACTCATATAATATCTACACTACAGAATCTTATCTCATCATAATATTTATTACACAATATATACATCATATCTTTTTCATTAGCATATATTTTAGTAGTATCCTTTCTTATTTTTATCTATATTTTTCTCAAATATTTTTTTAGTTATATCTTTATCTATATTTTTCTCAAATATTTTTTTAGTTATATCTTTTCTCATTTGTCACAGTGGTATATCATCACCGTCCTATTCATCATCATTGCCTATGTCGGTACATTGTCGCATTCGCTATCTTCGTCATAATTAAAAAGGTATTTTAATTCTATCTAAAAATTTTTCTTTTTTTAATGTGCTTTTATAGTGTTTTAGTTTTTTTCTTATTTTCATATATACTTTTCTTAAATATAAAGTATATATTTTTTAGTAATATGTTTTTTTTATTTTTATCTATATTTTTTTAAATATTTTTAAATATTTTTTTTTCTAATATGAAATTATTTATTTATATTGTCGGCACGGGTACATCGTTATCATCATCAATGGCGCCGCACATTATCACTTTCGCCACCTTCGCCGCCATTGCATAATTGAAGAGTTATTTTAATTCCATCTGAAAATTTTCTTTTTTTATTATGCCTGTTTTAGTATTTTTTTAGTATTTCTCATTTTCACTTATATATTTCTTAAATATAAAATATATTTTTTTTAGTAATACTTTTTTTTATTTTTGCTATTATTTTTCTTAAATATTTTTAAATATTTTTTTAATAATATTTTTTTTATTCATCTCCGTGGTCGACATCGCACATCATCACATCATTGGCGCACATTATCGTCTTTGCCATAGTTAGAGAGGTATTTTGATTTCATCTGATTTTTTTTTAATGTTCCTATTATCAATACCATCATATCGTCATCATCTTTCTTATCGTTATCGTCGTCATCAACGCCGACACATTGTCGCATTCGCCAATTTCTGTACTACTACTAACTTCTATATTATTTAAGTTTTCTTAGATGTTGTAGGAATGGTTGTCCAAATCAATCACTTTTTATTTATATGTTGTTAATCGCCCTAAACGTGAAGATAAAATGTTTCTTTTTTTATCATTTCTCATGAAAAAAATTATTAATAATTAATTTGAATGGATTGAATTATGAGTCGAATTAAATTGATCCTATAGGACAAGATACTGCTAACACACATGGGCATGAAAAAATTATTAATAACTAATTATTTGGATGAATTGAAGCATGAATCGAATTAGATTGTCCTAAATCCCTCTAGGACAAGATAGTGTTAACACACATTGGTATATGAAGAGACGATATTAAAAACAATTCATTGTTGTATTAAAGCAGTTGAACTTTAATATCGATAACTAGGATAAATATACTTTTTAATATTTTATTTTTTTTTATAGTATTTTAAATTTATTTATCGATCAATTTATTTAGCAAAATTTTGCGAGTAAAATTGTGCTTAATTCACCTATTCCAAAAACTTAAGAAATAAAATTAAGCTAAAAAGTTTTGCATATATGAATTTTTATTAAATTTACACTTTTTATTAATTTTATCTATTCTGATGATTTACTAATATTTATTTTATTATTTTTTTTACTTTCAAAGTGTAATTTGTACTAAGAGTCTCGATGGGGACATTTTATGTTAGTTAGTGACGAATTTTTGTGTGTTTTTTTTTAATGATACCATGATCGATTTTGAGTTCTTTATTTGATGATATTGTAATTCTATTTTTTATTTATGTTATTTTATTTTGGTAATAATTAAATATTATATATCGAATCTATAATATTTATTTATAAAAAATTTATTTTTTAGTATTTGTGCGACGTGCATTGCACGTGCACTTAACTAGTTATATTAAATATATGTACATTTTATATTTTATTATATTTTTTATTTGGAAATTTAATATTATCTGCAATAATATATTATCTATATATACAATAAAAATTAACAAAATAATATATGTTATATAATATAATTACGGTACATAAAAATGTATAAGAATAGATAAAAATAAAATAATTATAAAATGTTCTATCTTTATTTCCTATTATCCAAACAAGCACTATAAAAACTTGTTTTTTTTTTTCTTCTTACAAATCAAATGAAATCATAAAATTACTTGTCAATTAAAAATACTTTTTCACTGAAAATTATCTTTTACCGTTTTATGTTGAACCAAAAAGGGCGAGGACGGATGTCTGTAGGAGCTTGGCAAACTTGAAAAATCAGGCCCAGGAAGCTGTTGAAAACATATGGTTTGCGCGCATCCTCTACGATGTGGAAGTACAACTTCGTCTCCTACCGTAGTGAAGCCGAGATCCGGCGTAGTCTAGAATCTGCAAGTTCCGTCTTCTTTCCTCCACCATTAAAGAAACACACATTTTTGGTGAATAATAAAGGTTGGCTCAAATTTAGGTGACTGGATATGGAATCGAAAAACCTTGAAACCAAACCAAGCCAACAATTTCGATATGTTTTCATCGAGTTTGGGATGTAAATATATAAGATGGGTTCAGATTGATAAAATTTTAAATCAAAATTTTCATTTTTCTTTCCATAGTGTGAAATTTTATTTTCAATCAGAAAAAGAAAAATGAAGTGCACATTTTTATATTTAAACGTGAATATGTTTGGCCATATTTATATATCTTAATTCTTAAGTATGCTTAGTTAAGACAGAATATTTTAAAATGGCAAAATGTTACAGTCATCAAACTTGTTGACCCTTAAATCTTCCAACCGCCCAAAGCCTAACTCCTAAAACCCATTAATCTAAAGGGTATAAAAATTGATCTCTCTCTCTATATAAAAATTGATCTCTCTCCCTAGAGCAAGTGGCAAAGGGCTTGGTGGTTGGTACCCGAGGTCTCAAGTTCGAATCTTAGTTGATTCACATTTTCAGCTAAATTTATTTCTAAATAAAATAAACGAAGAGGGTGGCGTGCTACCTATCTGTCACGCCCTGGACGTCAACGGAAGCTCACCCGTCACGTGCACAGACCCGCCGTGTACACCAATACTTTCGATGCCCACCAGGCATCTATAATCAACATGTCCGATGCGCCTACGCCTGGGGGACAAATCGAAGTCGTTGGGGGCACTCAACCCGCGTAGTGGTGCTTCCTTTCCCTGATGACTCGCACTATCTGGGTCTCCTGTCTTCACCCACATCTTCTTCTCCGCCGGGCAATTACAAACTTTCTCCTTTCCCTTCTCCTTTCCATTCGCCCTACTCTTCTCCTTTCGAATCGCCCTACTCTATTCAATAAAAACGGTAATCATAGATCTCTTAAATTGAGAGATCATATCAAAAATTTTAAAAAGTAGTAAAATATAAAAAGTTAAGCAGTACTAACCAAATCATGAGAACCGTAAAATTCTAGCCCAACTCTATTTGATTCATATAAAGTAAAAATGAAAGATAATAAAACTTTTCTAAAACCGACCGTCCCTAGAGCAAGTGGCAAAAGGCTTGGTGGTTGGTACTCGAGACCCGAGTTCGAATCCTAGTTGATTCACATTTCTAGCTAAGTTTATTTTTTAACGAAATAAACGAAGCGGGTAGCGTGCTACCTATCTCTCAAAAAAAAAAAAAACTTTTCTAAAATAGCAAAATAAATTATATATGTAAGCCAATTTGAAGGCTGAAAAAAAATAAATGGAATTTGGACCTAGAGACAACGTCGGATGCCAAAACTATTCCATCGAAGCATCTATAGTAAAAAAAATTATCTAGATTGAGGTTGATCGTTCAAAACAAATATCTGTATAAAAATAATATTGTTTTAGTGAACTCATATTCAAATTGCAATAAAAATTCCCTCTCGAAAAAAAAAAAAAAAATTAAAACTGTAATTTTCTTTTTCCAAACAAATGTTCAAGCTTTTCAACTCCATCCAAATCAAGCCCAAATCCTCCCCCCTCCCCACTACACCCCTTATTAACGTTTTTTTTTTAACACCTTTTACTTTTTTGTTTTTCTAAGTATCATTTTTTTCATTGATATCATCTCAACTTTTAATTTTTTTGATTTAAAATTTGTTAAAATTAATGACTCCATTAGTTTTAACCACTAACCGATAACAAAATCCACAATTCTTTTAGCTTTAAGAAAATAGTATTAAATTTAACAGAATTAACATTGAATCCAATAAAATTTCATGTTAAGGAGCCTATTAAGGATTGATTGCAAGAGCAACTCTCAACACTTACCAAAGTTTTATTTTAGCCTATATATGTTTTTATAAAGTAAGCTTTAAGCTCCAACTGTTATAAAAGTATCAAATTGATCCATTTGATCAAATGATGTAAAGTTCATTGATAGAAAAATGTGGTTCAGACACTTTAAAATATTCTTACAAAAAAATTTGAGTCAGGAGGCTCCCATATTCAAAAAACGAATAGACTCTTGAAATGAGCTTTTTTTTGTAGAATGCAGAAGCACCTGGCTATTGATAAATTAGAAAATCCAATATAAATTATGACTTGGATCAAATCATTTTTATTTAATTAATTTATTCAGAGTTGCACTTTATCTTGATATGAAATAGAGCAAAATTTTAAACTAAGACACCGGCCCTCCCTAGCACAAGTGGCAAAGGGGTTGGTGATTGATATCCGGGATTCTAAATTTGAAGCCTGATTGCTTCACATTTCTAGCTAAATTTATATATTTTTAAAAATAAACAAAATGGATAGTGTGCTACATTTCTCTCTTTAAAAAAAAAGAAAAGAAGAAGAGCTAAGACATACTTCAAATTAAATAAATTTATTGTGAGGAATTAGTATTTTACGTCAGTTCAATATCTAAACATGATTTCGACTATGACTATGTACCACTAATATATATATATATATATATATATATATATATATAGAGTAAGGCTACTATGCTTTAAGACGGAGGAAGCACGGAGGCTCCGTGCTTCCACGTCGTTTTCGATGTTGTGGCTTCCGAATCGTCGATCGGCTCCGTTAAACTTGATCTAGAGTATTTGACATACCTAGAAAATAAATTTTGCTATTTTTCGATATTATTTGCCTAGCGAACGAAGGGCTAAAAATCAACTGAAAATAAAAATCTTACAAAACGCGATAATATAACATTAAAAATTTAGATCAAAGATATTGATCTTGTTTTATATAGTATAAAGAATTTTCTATCAAAATTTCATGTAATTTGGATATTTCTACACCGTTAAACTTTCAAACGGCTCACTATGACCATTAAAATTATTTGATTTTGTGCTCCTTCGATCACTAGGCAAATGATATCGAAAAATTATAAAATTTATTTTCTAAATACTTCAAATACTCTAGATCAAGTTTAACGGACGATCGACGATTCGAAAGCCGCATCATCAAAAACGACGTGGAAGCACGGAAGGCCTCGTGCTCGATAAGATAGTAGCCTCACACTATATATATATATATATATAGAGTAAGGCTACTATGCTTCCGGAAGACGGAGGCTCCGTGCTTCCAGGTCGTTTTCGATGTTGTGGCTTCCGAATCGTCGATCGGCTCCGTTAAACTTGATCTAGAGTATTTGAAGTACCTAGAAAATAAATTTTGCGATTTTTCGATATTATTTGCCTAGCTTAACGAAGGGCTAAAAATCAACTAATAAAAATAAAAATCTTACAAAACGTAATAATATAGCATTAAAAATTTAGATCAAAGATATTGATCTTGTTTTATATAGTATAAAGAATTTTCTATCAAAATTTCATGTAATTTGGATATTTCTACACCGTTAAACTTTCAAACGGCTCACTATGACCATTAAAATTATTTGATTTTGTGCCCTTCGATCACTAGGCAAATGATATCGAAAAATTATAAAATTTATTTTCTAGATACTTCAAATACTCTAGATCAAGTTTAACGGAGCCGATCGACGATTCGAAAGCCGCATCATCGAAAAACGACGTGGAAGCTAAGGCTCCATGCTTCCGATAGCATAGTAGCCTCACACTATATGTATATATATATATATATATATATATATATAGTTGAGCTAGAATACTCTTAAGAGTACCGAGCTCATTTTACTCTCGAGTTGTTTTCGATGATAGAGCTTTCAAATTGACGATCGGCTTCAGTTAAATATGATTTAAACCATTTAAACTACCTAAAAATCAAATTTCACGCACTTTCAATATTGTTCTTTTATCCATCTAGTTAACAGAAAATGAATGGTTGAAAATGAATATTCTTTAAAAAATGATGATAGGAGTCTTGTAATCAAGATCAAGAGTATAGATCTTGTTTTAAATAGTTTAAAGAATTTTCTAACAAAAATTTAATTGATTTGGATAGTTTTCTACTTTAATACTTTTTCTACTAATAAAATTCTCTGGATCTAACACTATTCCACCTACCACCACCTATCCCATCAACCACCACCTACCACCATCATCTCAACCTTACATCTCCCCATCCACTAAAAACTCAAAAGACCACCTCGATCCAAAATTCTACCAACTCTATATATATATATATATATATATATATATATATATATATATATATATATATTATTTCCAGATCATGGAATTCTGGGAGACCCGTTTGACCCGAGAAATCAGCAAATCAACAGCCAACCGGATTCTCACCCAAACTTTTTAACTCAAAATAATAAGAGAAGGCCCGAAACCGACTTTTCTCGCTCCAGTCCATTTTTAAACCCACCCAGCCGGCCAGCGGATGATGCCTTCTGGAAACCGTCAAGACAAGATTCCGTTCCGAGCACGTGCCTGCAGACGGTTGCAAGTTCGTTGGGCGGCCCACTCGCAGGCGCGTCTGTTCCCAGTGGGCGGTGCCTGGCGGTTGCTATTTTTTAATTACCACGAGTGCTGTCAGTACAACTAATTACGGAACGATCCCAGGATTCTCATTCAACCGCTCACAGAAGGTTCGGAGAGAAATTGTCACCTCCACTTTGTGTGTCCGTACGATATATGCATCTCACATAATTTTACTTTATTTTGTTGATTAAGGTTCTACAATCAAAATTTAATTTTGTAAAGTATCGTGTGGTTCGGCTATTAGCAAAAATTGTCTATTTTAAAGATAAGTATAAATTCAGCTATAAATAAGAATTAGACACATTTTATATTTGGATGAAAATTAAATTATTTTTGAAAATAAAAAAAATTGCGTCTGAATAGATAAAATGGAATAAAAAAAATAAGGAATAATATTATCTCTCTTATTATATTTGAATTTGAATTTTTAAATTTTAAATTTTAACTTTTAAATTTTAAAATTTCAAATTTCAAATTTTAAATTTCAAATTGTAAAATTTTAAATATCAAACTTTAAATTTAAGATCAAAAGTGATTTCGAAAGTACCTTATAATTAACCCAGGGCTTTTTTTGCAAATAGCCCCCTAACAATTAAATTTTTTTTTTTTACAAATAGCCCTGTGTAAAATTTATTTACAAAAATAATTTCTATCCCCGCCACGCAAGCGCTACGTCAGAATATTTGTATTGGACACTGTGAATAATTCACCGTGTCCAATACAAATACCCCAGACTTAGCCAAAATTTTGGCTAAGTCCGGGACATTTTGTGGGTCTTATGTGTATTGGACACGGTAAATCATTCGCCGTGTCTAAACGCCCTTAACCCATGATAATTTAGTGTATATACATATCTCTATCACCTATGAATCTATAATTATTTTATTATTTTACCAATACCTTTTACAACAAACCTACTTAAGTTGAGTGGTTATGGTTTGAATATTTTTAATAAAAAAATATGAAAGATAATCAGAATATTAAAAATCGTGAACCAAGGTGGCCCTCTATATAACCTACAATTTAAATTAAAAAATATACATAATACAACAAAATAACTTTAATTTATCCTCCTCTCGTTTAGCATATTTTTTACTTTTACCAGGTTTAGAAAATTACATTTAACTTTCATGTAGCTTTTTTTACTCTTATTATTTCACCATAAAGAACTTCCACCAAAACAGAATAAATAAATTATTATATTTTTTTGGAAACAATATAGCGATAAAATGAATATTAAAGACATGTTAAAACTATATATATATTACACCAAACTATGAGTTGCAAAAAAATATCAATTTATGATTCTATTTAATAGTATGTCCTTCCAGTGAAATAACCGTCCCTGGAGCAGTTGATAAGCAATCGCTAACATTAAGACTCCGAGTTCGAATCCTACTTGATTCACATTAATAATGAGTTTATTTAACGAAAATAAACGAAGCGCTATCTATCTCTCTCTCTCTCTCTCTCAAAAAAAAAAAAAAAAAAAAGAAGAAGAAAAAAAAAGATAAACTCACGGGACAGCCAAGTGCAACTTTTTGGACTAAAAAGGGTGACATATTAAGTAAAAATATGCTAAACTATAGGAGGCAAATTGAATTTCATCCTATAAATTAAAAGTTGTAAAGATTCTAATACCTATCTATCAGTAAAAATTAAGTAATCTTAATAATCAATGACAAAAAAAAATAATTATTTGATTTATGATTAAAAATATTCAAAATTTATAATTTTTGATATAGATATATCTTAGTAAAAATTAAGCAATCCTAATAATCAATGTCAAAAAAGAGACGAGTGTTTAATTTGTGATATTCGGTTAAATCGTGCGTCTATGATTGGGCTCAATCCGACGGTTGTTATGTTGTCTAATTGGATTAGAATTAATTTCGCTTTTAAATTGAAAAGCTAATTAGAGATAAGTTCTAATCACATTAGGATAATAATTAATAAACGATTTGGCCTTATCTCTTAAGCTATTAGGATTCAGATTCTGAAATCCCTTATAAATATACGGGTGATCCCACATAAAACTACGCTACTGATTCTGAAATCCCTTATAAATATACGGGTGATCCCACATAAAACTCAGAACGAAAAAATAAAACGAAAAAATGAGAGAGAAATCACATCCTAGAACAAAAAAAATGAGAGAGAAATCACATCCTCTATTAACCTATTAATCAAGAAGGACTTGAACGGTGGATTTACGATCGTGCTTGTTTGTAGTTCGATCCGCCGCGAGTTCGGAGCGCAAGAAGACTTTCAAGAACGATTCAGGGACACGTGAATCAACCTCTACGATCCGGGCGTTGTAGCGCGAATCGCTTCCGCAAAAAGGTACGAACGAACACTTTCGCTGCGTTCTATAGTTTATATAATTTTAGGAGTAGATCTTGTATGCTATTAGAAATATGGAGGCTTCCGTGCTTCTAAACCGTTTTTGATGACGGGACTTTCGAATCGACAATCGGCTCCGTTAGACTTGATCTAGCGTATTTGAAGTATCTAGAAAATAAATGTTGTGATTTTTCGATATCATTTACCTAGCGATTGAAAGGTTCAAAATCAACAATTTTGTGATATATATCGTTTGTAATTTCAACAATGTAAAAGTATTCGAATCAGATGAAATTTTTGTAAAAAAAATTTTCTATACTATTTACTGCAATATCAATATCCCCGCTCGAAAATTTTAACGCTATATCATCACTTTTTGTAAGATTTTTATTTTCAATCATTGATTTTTGACCCTTTCGATTGTTAAGTAAATAATATAGAAAAATCATAAAATTTATTTGTTAGATATTTCAAATATATACGCTAGACTAATTCTAAAATAGAGTCAATCGTGAATTTTTACTTTTTCTTTTCTCTAATAAAATTTATAAATATCCCTGACTAGGAGAACGTTCGTAAGAATGAAACCCAAAGAAATTTCGAAAGCTTGATCATAAAATACAACTCAGAAGGACGAAGACTTTTATACTCTTATTAAATTAATAAGATATAAGATTTTGGTGCTCCCAGCAGCACATAAAACCTACGCTAATTAATTTTAGACTTCGATCCGCTGCATATATACTTGTGTGTAGAATTTGTGTATTCCGTGTAGAATTTGTGCGTCCAGCGGAGAGGAGGACCAATCATGCGGACACTAGCGCTGACGTAATCAATCAAGACAGTCAAAGTCTGACCAAAACCGGCCGCTCCTCCAGAAGGACAGCAACCAAGGAAGTCAACTACGGAGCCAGAAGTACTGAGGGTGCAGCTCGCTCGGAAGCTGACAGGGCGCCGTCCGGACGAGCAACTCCACTCGCCGCGCCCGCGTTCCTGCCATATTTAAACCCCCCCAAGATGTTCCTCCATTTCACAGTAGTAACTGAATCTAATCTACACTGATCAGTAGCTAGCATATATATATACTCTTCTATATATATTTCTCTAATTAATTTCTAGCTAATTAATTAAAAAGTCGATCGGAGAAGATCGAAAATGAGCGAGACCGCGGGGTCGTCCTACAGGACGGTGTGGTCGGCGCCGCCGCCGAAGCGGCCAGCGGGGCGGACCAAGTTCCGGGAGACGCGGCACCCGGTGTACAAGGGGGTGCGGCGTCGGGGAGCGGATCGGTGGGTCTGCGAGGTGCGGGAGCCCAACAAGAAGTCCAGGATGTGGGTCGGCACCTTCCCCACCCCCGAGATGGCCGCCCGCGCCCACGACGCCGCCGCCCTCGCCCTCCGCGGCGCCTCCGCCCCCCTCAACTTCGCCGATTCCGCCTCTCTAATCCTCCACTCCCTCCCTTCCTCCTTCTCCGGGCCCCGCGACATCGCCCGCGCCGCAGCCGAGGCTGCTGAGGCCTTTCCTCCTCCGCCGCTGACGACCGCCGATTCTGCCGCCACCGCCACCGATGAGTCCGCGCCGTTGCTGTTGCAGTCGGATCCGGATGCGTTCGGATCGACGGCGTGCGACGTCGGTGAGTGGACGGACGTGTACTACGCGAGCATGGCCGAGGGGCTGGTAATGGCGCCGCCGACGGTGGCCGGAGGAGGGTACGGCGATTGGGACGATGCGGATGGAGGCTGTGAGGTGTCACTGTGGAGCTACTGATCAATCTGAAATTAGATTGAGATCGCCGCATATACATACAGCAGATCGAACTCAGTCTTTTTTTAATTAGAAATTTTTTAATTTCCTTTGATTATTATTATATTATATCCTTAATCGATCGGCTACCGAACTTTAGGCCAACTCTTAGTTCAGTCGCTGAATTGTTTTGAGTTTAAAAATCTGATTAAGATTCTGTTGTTTACGTATTCTGCTATCGACTGCTTTTTGTTAAGCAGAAAAAAATTTAGCTTGTACCCGACGATAACGTCACCATCTAATTTCTCGTAAGTGGTAAACTATTGGGGACGATTAATTATAAGCTAAAAAACCCGATTCAGTTTTTGCTAAAAATATTTCTATTTTTAAAAACTTAATCTTAATTTATCAATCAAAAATCGTTACAATTCGTTGCTGTAAATGACTAAAAATCGTTACAATTCGTACTAATCTTTATTATTCTAAACTAAGAGCTTAAGTGATCATGTTCCGAAAACTCAGAATCTCGTAAATTTTGATTAAAAGTTTAAGAATCAAAATAACACGAAGTAAAAGTTCGAAAACCAATAAGGCAATTTAGACTCTTCTATTTTATGCGAACTAGACTGTAGCATTTCTTGAATTCAAAGGAAGTTAGAAAAGTAGAAAAAAGTTAATTCATGGCATTGCAATAATCTTGTTTTAATGATTTTTTCATTATTAATAACTTTGTTAACTGTATAAATAAAATTGTTACTTTACGTACCATCAGATAATGTTTGTCGCCGTAGTTTAAATCATACTTTTAAATCTCGCTATGAGGTAAGTTTTGTATGATTTAATTTAATTTTTGACTATATGAACTTAACTAAAATAATAAAAATTATAAATCTAGTTGTGAAAAATTAAAGAATATTGGAACTAAAATCATAAATTTTTTTAAAAAAGGCTAGAGACTAATAGTATAACTAACTCCAAGAAAAAGGGGCTATAATGTGTCTTATTCTCCTTAGAATATCCAGTCTAATGCACGTAATGATGCGCTTGGTTTATGTTATGAAAAATTACCAAGGATAAAAAAATTTCTAAGGATTTGATTTCTACACATTCCATTATTAATAATACTGAAATTTCAGTATTTGGTTTGCACTGACATATTTGTGGCTTAAAGAGGTCGATATCATACCCTATGGTAGGAGGTTGAGTTGGGCCGAGTCATATTTGAAATAGTAGAAGATCAGGTTGAGCAAAGTTACGTTTAAAGTAGTGAGAGGCCGACCGATTAGGTCAAGTCATAATAAAAACCTTTGAGCATTGTATTTATACACATTAACTAAATTTGCTATATTTTTCTAATAAATCGAGCTTTTGGAATTAACGATTAGCGCGAACAATCCGACAAGAGATATCAGAGCCGATGGTCACGGGTTTGATTCTACATCCTACAAATATGTACATGTGCTGATAGAGAGATTGTTGGTTTGAATGAACAAGCATCCCATCCTTATCTTTCTCTCTCTAAATTTAAATTCTTTTTTTCTCTCTACACTCTTCTCTCTCTCTCTCTCTCTCTCCCCCTCTCTTTTTGAAATCTCAACTCTCTCAAATATATATATATATATATATATATATATATATATATATATATATATATATATATATATATATATATATATGAGTCATTTGCTTATACTATCAATAGCGAAGACTCGGTGCTACCAAGTTGTCCACCGTTAGATCCACCCCTTTGATGATTTTCACCCGTTAGATCGTACTATTCAACCAACCACCCACTTAACCCTACGGGGCCCACATCATCCTAACCGTTCATCTCTCAATCCAAGGCCAAAAACTTGGTAGCACCAATGACTTAGTCTTATTAATAACATGTAGCCTAGTTATAGTTATATATATATATATATATATATATATATATATATATATATATATATATATATATATATATATATATATATATATATATATATATATATATATATATATATATATATATATATATATATATATATATATATATAGTTCGATTATGATGCTCCCATATCTTTACTATGTGGTTGTTTTAACAATTAAATTTGGCACGATTTACCACAATCACAATTAGGAATTGGATTACGAGGTATTGTAAAATATCGACTACTTAGTGAATTCGTTGCTATGTCTAGAGAATAAGAGGCCATTTATGAATAGTATTAATATACCAATTACGACTTTCTATATTTAATGAACTGTACAAGGGTAGAAATGAAATTTACAACTTGTTCTGTTAGATTTTGACGGCACGTTAACATTAAGGGCGCGTTTGGTTCGCATTATGAAAGATTACTAGAAATAAAAGATATCCGAGAATCTTATTCTCATTCATCCTATTACTAAGAATATAACATTTACGTGTTTGGTTAAAATCATATTATTTAGTTATGTTATTTAAAACTATAAAAACATATACAATTTATTTATTTATTTATTTTAATTAATTTTAGATAATGCTATCAAAAATTTTAATACTTTTTTAGAAAAAGGGAGAGAGAATACAGCTTAGAGAGAGAGAGAGAGCATAATTAAAAAAATAGGAAGAGATATAGAGTCGAGGTTAGAGAGAAAGAATTGAAATTTTAGAAAATAGGGGAAGATTGAGAGCTTAGTTTAGAGAGAGAAAAAGAGTTGAAGTTTAGAGAGAGATATGAGGTTAGAGTGTAATGAAAAATAATACCAACTAGCCGGCGGATAGAAAGAAAGAAAAAAAATTAGACATATTATGATTACTCTAATTCATTAATATGAGGATACCCATTTTCCATCAAAGGAATGAGATTAGTACTTTGGGATGCATCTTATTCCCAAGTAAATTTAATATTACCAACTAGATTACTTAGTGTGTTTAGCCAAATACCGTCATATTTTTTTATTCCCATTGGATTACAAGAAATCTTAAAAAGATAGCACGAACCAAATGCACCCTAAGGTTATTCATGAGCATTTTTTTAAATTTAGAAGGGAATTCATGATATTTCAGCTTTAGAAGGTTATTGATGAATTTTTAGTCTCCCATAAGGGTACCTATAAAATTTTCCCAAAATATTAAATGTATATATTAAGAAAAAGAACAATATAGAATATTACAAATATTTTCTAATAAAATGTAATATATAAATTTATAATATATATTTTTTATTGTAAACTTTCATATAAATACGATGTACAAATTTATATTGATTTGAAATAAATTAAAATAATTGTTTGCGCATTTACACGTACATTCAACTAGTATATATATATATATATATATATATATATATATATATATATATATATATATATATATTAGGACTAATGTATTATTAGAAGTATAGCTGTTCTTATGCTCCTAATTTTATAACTATTCATCAATTTTCATAAGTCGTTAGGATGAGAGAGAAGAAATTGGATGTCTCAATTTTCTCTTCTTTCTTTGAATTTCTTCCTAGTTTTTTCTTTTTTATCTTTTTCTCGCCCTAATCATCCATCAAAATAGAAATTAGGAGTACAAGAACTGTTTTTCTCCTAATAGTACAGTAATTCTACTCTATATATGTATGTATTTGTTAGATTAAATTTTAATTTAAGATTATATTGACCATCATCAAATATAAGGAATGTATTTGTACACGCGTACTTGCAGGCAAGAGTAGTTTTCGCAGCTCAGTGTCAGAGTCAAGCATGCGAGGAGACCAAAAACCGACTTTTGGGACGGTCCGCTTCCTTGATCTGTATTTAACTCGCTTGCGAATATCTTCTCGAAAACTCAATTACTTGCACATTCCGGCTGACAGTTGCGAATTCGGTGGAAACCGCCCATCCGCTTGCAGACGCGGTTGTGACCTTCTGCTGACTTATGCTTATCAGCTTATGCGGGCAGAAATTAAGCTTCTACTTTCTGAACTTCCAGTCAAATTTTATTTATTTTGTCCTAGAACTAATAGAGATTCCACCTTTAGGATCCAGAACTTTTTAACAGTATCGTATTTTCACCCTTGAAGTTACAAAAACCAGCATGTTTATCTTATATTCATGTGCTATAATTCTATTTATCTTTCGTCCAATGAAAACAAGACATTTGTAACGAGCTTACCGGCTAATAATGACTGTAATAATAACTTGGTGTGCTCAAATCATTAGTTCAAAATACTTAAGTCTAGTTATTATTATTATTGTCAATCACAACTATACACAATTTAAGATCATCAGACAATTTGAGACTTGTGACTCTGGCTCAACTGTCACGCCCCGGGTTGAAAGATTTTCCGGGCACGCCGACAAATTCGTCGTGTACAAGAAATTTTTTCTGTACACGAAGCGTAACTGTACCTGTATAACATACAATACTACAGACAGTAGTATAGAGCAGAAACGACTAAAACAAACTGAACAGTTAGAGAAGGAACGAGTCTATATACATACAAAAATCTCGATATATAAGCACTCGCTCCAGCGAGTTCACAAATATGTACATACCTCCCAAAACACGTACACACTACCTGTAGTAGGGAAAATCTGCTAAGTCAGCACCAGTCGGGAAGGGCTCTAACTCGCGACGCCCTTGCCTCGATCCGCCTCAGGAGGAGTAGCAGCCGAAACCGAAGGCCCTGCAACAATGGTGGAAGAAAAGGGGCGTGAGAACTACTGTAAAAACAGGTAGTCCTCAGTGGGTGCCGCCCTAAACAATATCGGTCCACCCACTAAGTCTACAGGGTAAGCAAGAAAAGTAAAAAAAAAAAGCTGGAAACACTCAACAGCTAGATGCCACTAAACTATTCTGCTCTAAAACAACCCTCTGTAGAACAAGTAAAGACTGACCCAATCTTACGTGGGACTGTGATACACCTGTCCCGCCTGTCGAAGCAACACTAACAACTACCCCAGGGGTAGCTAGTGGAGAGCGAGTCGAACAACTAGGACACAGCGACACCAATGCAAAAGCACTAAGCCAGGCTCCGGAGCGGCACTCGTGGGCGCGAACCAAACGAGTATGCAAGCGTATCTCTGTCGAGCTCAATCAGGCTCTCACAGGCATAAGTCAAGTAAATAGGGTCTAACCACCAATAGGTCACGTGCCCTTGGCATAATATGTATCCAAACAGTAATCTGGGCCCATCGTCAACCCCCGACGGTCCCCGACAACACGAATAGTCTGAACTCTACAGTAACAAAGCTCGGCATCCCTAGCACGAGCGTAGAAACAAGCTACACTACCCTGGGTATCTATCGCACTCCCACAGCGACGATACAACACAGTACGGCTCCTAGAGCTAAATCTGGTAGTGTATAAATATGACGATCAAACCGTGGTTTTCTCCTAAGTCAAATCCAAGTCCGATATGTATAATCATTACCAGCTAAACATGCTCCAAAAATTCAGATTCTAGTAACAAGTCAATCGATAAATTTGAGCTAAGGTTTACATTCCACATAGAAATATACATGCCGACTACATTGTACTTAGGAATAATCCGATGAAAACCCACCTCTCAAGCAACCTCTGACAGCGAAGAGATTATCCAAATCAGGTGATGAAATCCAAGGTGTCCCGCTCAAGCCCGAGGTCCCGCAGCTGCGAAAGTAGCGTCACATTAGTACTCAAACTCACGAAATTTGTCCGAAAAACAGCATCGAAGTAAGAACGAATTTCGACCAGGCAAACCTGCTCCGAATCGAGGAAACAAGGGCTCTGTAGCTTCCTCTCGAAGTTACGAGTCCAGCGAACCAAGTTTCGCTGAATTCCAACGCTCCTACGTCGCGTACGAGCCGAAGTACCGAAGGTCGACGCTGGAATTTACAGATCAACACCTCAGAATCTGTTTGGTACACAGCAGCTCAGTAAAACAAGATTTCGACCAAGCAAACCTTATCCAAAAATTGTGATCTTGGGCTCTCTTGATTCGTCTCGAAGTCCCGAATCCAACAAAGTAAGTCTCATCGCGATCCAACGCTCCTACACAGAGAACTAGCCAAAACGCCAACGATCGACACTGGAATCAGCAGCAGCAGCAGCATCACAGCTCGAAAATCGTAGAAGTTGAAGCAATCGAAAGAAAGTCCACTGATAAAGCTCTTAGAAAATTACCTTAGAACCAGCGCAACGCCCAGGATGGCGAAAAGCAGCACTCGCCTGACCTCCTCGCAGCGTCAAGACGTCGAAAGCACCCTCGATCGGCTCTGCGGCGCGTCATCGACGAAGCTTGAGCTTCTCTTGAGCTCCTCCACCACCTCCGGTAGCTAGGGGAAGTAGAAGGAGAGGAAGAAGAAGAAGACGCTGCAGCAGCAGAGGTTGAAGACCTCATCTCTCTCTCACTCTGCTCTATAGAGGCATGGGCAAAAAGAGGTGACATGACATGTGAGAGCAAAATTCAAACAGCACCATGCCTGTCAAAGTGTACCGGTACAAGCCATTTGTACCGGTACAGATGGGTCAACCCGAGAGCGTTTCTGCGCAGGGCCATACCGGTATACCCCCGGTGGTTGTACCGGTATAGCCACCAATGTTGTACTGGTAAAAATCCAATTTGTACCGGTACAACTCATTGAAAAGTCTGCTAATTCGCAGATTTTCAAGATACACGCTGCTCTCGTGTTCCCACAGGGCCCGTTTGGCGTCAATTTCGCGCCAACGCGACCCGAACTCGTCCCGACACTCAACAGAGCTGTCGACAAGCCTCGGCTGAAGTACCAGGTCACTACATCAACTGAGACTAATTTCACACACTTCTGGCTGATGATTAGCTCTAATACCAAATATAACGACCATACCCGCTAACAATAACAATTCGTTGGCCCAACTCGTTGGCCCAACTCGTTGGCGCAAACTATTGGCTCAAAATACTTAAAATCTAATTATTATTATTATTAATGTCCATAATCTTCTTATATACCAAATTATAATTCCATTGACATCCCATGTGGGATTATTGGAATGTCATATAAACAATTGATAAATATGTAATTTATAATAGGCTTTTTTGCATAAAAAATTCACTTATTTTCAGATTTTGCAAAACCGGGCCACCTTTTTCGTTTTTGAAGATTCGGGCCGCTTTTTTAGCCGCCTTATCAAAATGCCCCTCGTATAGAAAAGGCCATCGCGTATTTCTCGGCGTACGTATGCCACGCCGTACCCGCCGGGCGGGCATGTGACACCCCAATAGTCCCACATCGGATGGGAGTGGGTTTGTAATTGGGTTTATAAGAGACTTAGACACTAGTAATAATAACTGGGCTTAAGCATTTTGGGCCAGTGGTTAGGCCCAACGAATTATTATTGCTAGTGGGCTGGGTCGTTACATTTGGTATCAGAGCCGGTTCACCAGCTGGACATGTGTGGCGAGTCTCGGCTGAGCCAGGGTCTGGATGACGGGCTAGCAAGACGAGTTTCACATCGCCTGGTGATCGTGGGCTGTGTGTGTGATTGGACTGACGAGGACGTCAGAGCCTTAACGGGGGGAGTCTGTGACACCCCAATAGTCCCACATCGGATGGGAATGGGTTTGTAATTGGGTTTATAAGAGACTTAGACACTAGTAATAATAACTAGGCTTAAGCATTTTGGGCCGGTGGTTAGGCCCAACGAATTATTATTGCTAGTGGGCTGGGTCGTTACAGGGCATTTAATGCGCCCCCTGTCTTTACGCTACCTTGCTATCTTTCAGAACCCGGACCAAATCAGTTCCTCTATTCGCCGGCCCCATTGTTTGCTGTTCGGTTTGAATACTTTATGAAATTAGCCGAAACTATCTGCAGGAAATTTACACACCACGCCCCTGAGCAGGGATAATAGTGCAACGTCGAGAAGTAAGGCTGGGAGAAATGGTGCATCCGCCCATCTAACAGTGCAACGCTAGCCTCGATCCGGTGCAACCTCTTTATATCCACTCAATCTCAAGCTAATGCCGCAAATGCAACAATCAACGGTGGCCTCGCCAAATACATGGGAAGCTTCGGCGGGGCAGGACCGTCGTTGCAGTGCGAGATAAATGGTAAACTATTTTTGAAGATAGATAGGCGTGGGCGCAAAAGCAAGGTCGGTGGCATGACAGGACGATCGCAGGGGGGCGCCGGAGTTCAAGGGGTGCTCTTAACTGGTAAACGATGTCCATAGTTCATAGTGAATAAGAGTAAAAGATAGTCTTAATTAGTCCAGAATGTTTAACGAGTGAGCCTTTATATATCTGTAAAGTTTCATATATATATATATGTAAAGTCTTTCAACCGTACAAGTAGTCCATAGTCCAAAGCGAATAAGAGTGCAAGGAGACATGTAAGTGACAAATAATAGTTTACGAAAGAGTGCAACAAGACATGTAAGTGACAAATACGGTAGGCAAAAAACTACCTAAAAGTGCAATAGATTCTCGATTGCATTAACTATTATGACGACTCGTTGCACTATTACGTTTATGTTCAACTCTTTTACCCTGCAATATACTAGTAATCGATTTGACCGTTGCACAATTAATTGCGACGCTGGTTGCACTACTAATATCAGTCGCACTATTAAGATTTAATTCTCCTCTTTTGCCTTACAAAACACTATAATATTTGTTTACTACGGTTAAATTGCAATGAATATCAGGACAGTGCAATGGATTTAATAAATCGTGCAACGAGGAGTTTAAATGTGCAAAACGATAGTGAAACCCGTGCACGGATGTCAGGACAGTGCAATGGATTTAATAAATCGTGCAATAAGGAGTGTAAATGTGCAAAATGGTAGTGAAACCCGTGTCAAACTATCAACATCAACACTAGAGACCTCAAACTCTTTATGTATAGAAATTCAATAAATTTTTTTAAAGAGTTTGAGGTCTCTAGTGTTGATGTTGATAGTTTGAGACCAAAATAATATGAAAAATTTTACTTGTACATCTCGAAAAGTTTATAAATTTTACACTTTTCAATCGTAGAATTCACAAAACTCTAAATAATTTTTAATAAAAAAAATTAATATGACAAGCAATAATGATAGTTTTAACTAAAAAAAGTGTAAACTGTGCATACTATTTTAAAATATATTAGTGGCTTTGCTCAAATAATACATAGCAAAAGGTTTTGGGACTGGCCACACAATGTACTGTCAGTATCAAGGACGGCACAAGGATCCCAAACAAGGGATTCTCTTTCAAGGGCCGACTAATTTGGATTGGGCAAATATTTGGTACCAATAGAATTAGGATAAAATACGTCTTATAATTTTTAAATTCGTTAAAAAATAGATTTGGTAATAATTCGGATATGTGATTTATACAGATATTATACATTTACCAATTAAAAATTCGAAATAAAAAATTCGGCTATACAATAAATATATATAATAGACCTCCCTCTCCTGCAGTCCACGAGGCCACAAACTGGGCTGGCAAATGAGCGAGCCGGCTCGTGTTCGGCTCGCGTTCGGCTCGATATTTGGCTCGCTCGAGCTCGGCTCGAATTAATTCCAAGCCGAGCTTGAGCCTAAATTTAGGCTCGAAATTAATTTCAAGCCGAGCTTGAGCATTACTAGGCTCGTTCGAATTAGGCTCGAAAAGCTCGAATATATATATATATATATAGTCTACAATACCATTAATAGTACCAACCACTTGCTGTTAGGTTTTCGATCATTGGATGATGAGATGTGTAGTTAGGATGATAGTGATTCTCTAGAATTGAGTGGGAGATTAGTTGAATAGTATAATCTAATGGGTGAAAATAGTCAGAGGGATAGATCTAACGGTACAAAATTCGATAGAACTAAGCATTTTGTACTATCGATAATATAGTAGCCAGACTCTCTCTCTATAGATATTCCGGCTACTATACTATCTATTGTATTTAGAGTACTGAGTATTTTGTGCTATCGAGTTTTCTACCTTGAGATTTACCTATATATAGAGTTCAGCTACTGTACTACCGATAGTACCAAGCATTTGGTATTCTCGAGTTTCTGCCGTTAGATCTACCCCTTTGGCCAATTTCATCTGTTAGATCAAACTATTCAACTAGCCACCTACTGAACCCTAGGGAGCTACTATCATCCTGACCGCCCATCCCTTCATACAAGAGCAGAAAACCTAATAGCAAGCGATTTGCACTATTAATATAGTATAGTAGTCTAAATATATTTATATGTAATATTATAATATAGTATAGGGCTACTATGCTCTAGGTATAGATCTCTTTATACTATTGATAGTATAGTAGTCTAAATATAGATTAGGATGATAGTGGTCCCATAGGATTGAAAGAGTTAAAAGAATAAATCTAACGGTCGAAAACTGATAAGTATAAATAGATCTATACTCAAAACAATATAGCAGCCAAACTCTCTCTATATATAATTATATATAATATATACTTTAATTATAAAAAATAATATATATTAAGTATTTTAATTATATCTATATAGAATTTAAATTATTGGGCCCACAAAATCAAACCAAGAAAATTCTACTCTAATTGCTCTCTCTCTTTTTCACTTGCTCGCAGAGTTACTTTTCCTAATTTTTATAATATTTTAATATCGTATTTCATGCATTCATTTTATATGTTGAACTATTAGACGTTTTTTGTATCAAATTTGAGATAATGTTTTATAACAATTAAATTATAAATTGCACGATATTAAGAATTTCAAGCGGCTCGTTTAGGGCTCGAGCTCGTTAGGCTCGCTCGAGCTCGGCTCGAATTAATTTCAAGCCGAGCTTGAGCCTAAATTTAGGCTCGAAATTAATTTCAAGCCAAGCTTGAGCTGAGGTAAGCTCGCTCGAGCTCGGCTCGTTTCCACCCCTATTATATTTGGTACGGATAGAATTAGGATAAAATACGTCTTATAATTTTTAAATTCGTTAAAAAATAGATTTGGTAATAATTCGGATACGCGATTTATACAGATATTATACATTTACCAATTAAAAATTCAGAATAAAAAATTCGGCTATACAATAAATATATATAATAGACCTCCCTCTCCTGCAGTCCACGAGGCCACAAACTGGAACTATTTACCTATCTAGGCTCTTTACAAAAAAATATTTCTTATCTAGCTTCCTTTTGAAAAATATTCCCTATCTAGCCTTATTTTCAAAGATTAGAAAAAAAGGAAAAATTAATACCTTTAATATATATTAAGGGATTAAGTGGGGAGATTATCTTTTCTCCCCATCCTCTCTCTCTTCAATATGTATTTTAATAATAATTAATTTTTATTATAATATTAATAAAAAATTTATTTATGAATAATAATAAATAGTATTATTATATTTTTATTAAGTAATAATAAAAATATATAATTTAGTAATAATATTATTTATTATTATTAATAAATAAATTTTTTACGTGCATGTGTGTGTTGGTGGGGAGAGAAGAGATGGTCGCTAGGGAGGAAAAATTCTAGAATATAACAGATATATTGGTGACGTAGCATAACAAATCAATCAAATATCTTCTTTTTAAGATATATCATCATGATTACAAAAAAATATTTGTATTATACTTTTGTTTGAAAAAAAGAAATGTAATTGACTTATTATTAATAATGCAGTGCAAGTGTGATAGTGTAAAATTTTTCGTTAGAAAGGGTCTGAGAGAGATAGAGGTGTGGGGTTGGGAAGGAAATAGAAAGAGAGTTAGAAAGAATTTAGGGAAATGGGAGAGGAGAGAGAAAAAGATAATCCCTCTCACCTAATTCCTTAATATATATTAAATGTATTAATTTCTTTTTTTTTCTCTAATCTGTGAAAATGAGGTTAGATAGGGAATATTTTTCAAAATGAGGCTAGATAGGAAATACTTTTTTTGTAAAGAGGCTAGATAGATAAATAGATCCACAAACTGCGCACAATTCAGCCTCCAAAGCCGCGATTTTTTTCTACGGTTTCTCTTCCATTTTTCGCGGATGGCCTCGGACGAGACTGCATCTGCCACCACCGCTCTTGCTCCCGCCGCCAGCCAGGGCGGCAGAGGAGGAGGAGGACGACCCAGAGGAGTTCGGCGACGAGAGCGGCGACAACACGACCCTCGGCCGCGAATCAACGACCACGAGCGCGACGACGACCACAAGCACGGCGACGACGTGACCCTTGGCTGCAAATCCGCGACCGCGAGCGCCGTTTTTTGGCCGAATCATTTGTGAATCGCGAATAATTCGCCAACAATTATTTTTGACGAAAAAATCGTGTTTTTTTCTGAATTTTTAGAAAAAATACGAAAAATGCCGTTTAATTCGTATCTTTAAAAATTCGCGTATAATTCGTGTTTTAATGACGAATTAACTAAGAGCCCGACCCACCAAGACAAGTTGGAGAGTTTTGGATCTTCTGATGCATAATTACGACTTTTTTTATTAGATTCTCATCAGTTCTAGGTGTAATACTATTTGATTATAAAATAGGCAATGTTCTTCATGCATTCAAAAATGAATGTATATTTTATATTTTATCTATTCAATGGGTGAAGATTACTCACTAGTAAATTAATATGATCAGTAAAAACATTCTATTTATGAGTAACAATCTGTCGAATATGATCGGATTTTTACAAAACCATATACCCATCCTTTTTTTTTTTTTCGAATGTGAATTCAATTGTAGGTATGTGTCAGCTGCAAAATTTTCGTTACTATATTCGCTTAAAATGAATTCAGATTCAAACATGAATCTAAAATGTATGTATAAATATGAACTAAAAATAACAGCAAATATAACACGCAATGCAATTAAAGGTTCACATTGTGCTTAAATTTCGTATATTTATATCTCATTTGATAAAATTTAATATTTTAATAAATAGATATACAATTTTGATATAAAATTTAGGAAAAACTTCAAAAAAAATTCCTGTGGTTTTGCACTTTCTCACTTTGGTACCTCGTGGTTTAAAATGTATCAATTTGCCCCCATGTGGTTTTGTTTTTATCTTTTTGGCAGTTTTTTTTCTTAATATTTCGTTAAATTATATACAAGAAACTTCATATATCTATATAGATTTATCGAATATTTACTTTAGTACCTTTTAATTTTAACTTTGTCACTGATTTAAGAAAAACAAAATAATAAAATTAAAAATAAAAAAAAAAAAACGAAACCACAGGGAGGCAAATTAATACACTTTAAACCACAGGGTACTAAAGTATGAAAGTGTGAAACCATAGGAGGGTTTTTGAAGTTATTCCTAAAATTTATAGTAAAATGAACAAGTACAGAGTAGAAAACAACTCTATCCCCCCTACAATGTGTATTAATAGCTTTCTTATCTCTTATGGGCGAAAAAGGTTGAATACGATTTGATTTTACAAAAACCATATTAGCATTCATATAATTTTTTTCCGCACGAATTCGAATACAAATGTGTCGAATATTAAATTTTGATAATCATATTCACATCATTCGGTGTTGGATTCGATGGAATATATCCTAGCCACTTTCATCCCTAATCCTATCCGTTGGATGAGTACTGTATAAGATAAACATCCGGATTGAAATGTACAAGTCACATTTACTTAAAAAAATTTGGAATAATTTTATACACATATATCCATACAAATGTATATATGTATCCTTCTTCTATTTCTTAATTATATGGTAGTTTCTCTGGCACTGTTTGTATTAGAAATAACCTCTATTGAAAAGAATTATAAAAAAAAAATCCTCATTGGTGAAATTTTTTTCAAAATTTAACAAAATTCTTACTTTTTCCTTTATCACTGGTCAATTCCTTTGCTCTTTATCTATTATCAAAGCCTTTTAAGGTTTAATTATAAAAAGTTAAAAACCCCCATGCACTTTATCCTATGTCTCAAATACTCCCATGTATGAAAATTTTTAATAATGTTCCTGTCACGTCATGCCCTAACGAAAACCTATCCAGCGCATAGTCACATCCGTCGTATGCACAAAACACCTCCGGTGCACACAAAATATCTACATCAAATAAGTTGGAAAAAAAATATACACATCTTGTAGAAGTTAATTAGAGCATATGAGCATAACCCCTCTAATTCAAGGATTAGAGGGAGTAGGAGAAGAAGAAACCCCAGAGAGAGAGAGAGAGAGAGAGAGAGAGAGAGAGAGAGAGAGAGAGAGAGTAAAAACTCATCTTTCTCTTTTTCTCTTTCACTCTCCAAATGAGAGGATTAGAGGGGGTGAAATGGGTTATAACCTGCATGCACAATATCCACTAAGATCCCTCAAAAGTCAAAAAAATTACAAACTGTAAGAAAATAGTTCAGCACCATTAAGTATCGGTATGCGAAATAGAGTACACAAGCCAAGTGTTTCGGTATCCGGGCTCAGTTCCGGAGAACCCGAAAGCTGAATTCCTCATATTTCAACTGAGTTTCGATACAGCCCTTATCAATACCAGTACGTGCCCTATCAGTACTGATATATATCCAGCCGAATTCTGCAAAATTCGAGAGCTGTCCCAACTAATTCTAAATAAGGTTCTAATACCCAAACTCAATATTGGTATATAATTGCCAAAATTGCAGTTTTTGTAGATTATGGTCTTCAAAATCTGTTTTCGCACTAATTAAGCTATGAAAACATTCTGAAACTCTCCAAACTCAGTAACAAAATTTAAAATAGTATAGGATATTATTTCTCCCACTAGAATTCCGTAATTTGTTGAAATTCAATGTGTTATAGTTTCGCTGCGCTAACTTTTTTTAAGAGAGATAGATAGCACGCTACCCGCTTCGTTTATTTCATTTAGAAGCAAACTTAGCTGAAAATGTGATCAATCAACTAGGATTCGAACTTAGGTCTCGGGTACCAACCACCAAGCCCTTTGCCAAGGAATGTACAGTTAGAATCTAGAGTTGAGTAGTTAGTTAGTTGAATAGTATGATGAATCTTTACTTATACTTGATATTATATGTTAATGCTTCATATACTTCACAATATATTAGATAAGTGTGGTGTATATTAGATGATTTATAAAATATTTAATACTTAGTACTATAAAATAAAATTTAATATAATATTTAAATAATTTATTGTATAATATAAATTCATTTTTTATATATACTTTAGAGCCGGTTTATGGTGGAATGGGTGCGTCCCGGCAAGTTCTCATTACTTTATTGTTTAATTGATGATGCGGCTACCTATTTTTGTTGGATGTGATCCTACTACATGAGGATTCATATATTCTATAAGCTAGTGTTTGGCAAGGGGATAGCAGGGGGGGATATCCTGCTATCCCCTTACTTATCCCCAAACAATATCAAAAAGTTGGGGAACAGTTGTCCCCAACTTTTTGAGGGGGGGGGTGGGAGTTCCCACCCCCTTTGTGCCCTTTCGGCCCGTGTTTGGCACTTTCCCATTTTACCCCCGCCCCCTTCTTCTCCCCATATGTGCAGCTGCTTGCAGCTTCTCCCCCTTTCTCACCATTCTTGTGTTGCCGGTGCTTCTCTCTCCACCTAGGTGCGACCGGCCACTAGCTCGAGCGGTTGTGGGTTTCCCTCGGTTTCCGTGTAACCGCACGCCGCTTCCCGTCGGGTTTTCTTGCGTGCATCCAAAGACCCACCGAAAGGTTGGATCGACCCCTTTCCTCTCTCTCCACCTCAACTCACCGATCTGCCTCTCCTCGCACCTGGTTCTTCTCTCTCCAAGGTTTGCTCCCTTCACCTCCGGCCGACTGCTCCCGTGCTTTCCGCGAAGCTTGTGACCGAGCTCCCTTTCCCCTGAGCTCCCTCTCTCTCCACCTCATCTCACCGACCTCCATCTCATCTCACTGGGGCCCTCTCTCTCCCCCTCTCGTTCGCCTGACAGGGCTACCTCCCTTCCCCTGAGCTCCCTCTCCCCTGAGCTCCCTCCATATCTGACCGATCTCCCTCTCCCCTGAGCTCCATCCCTCTCCACCTCATCTCACCGAGCCCCCTCTCATCTCACCGGTCGCCTCTCTCTCCCCTTCTCGTTCGCGTGACCCAGCCGGACCGTCTTCCCCGTCGGGTTTTCCGGCCGTCGTGCTCTCTCCACCACTCCATCCCGAGGGTGCGCCCCCCTCTCGCTGAGCCTCCGCCGACGCCCTCCCCGTGGCTTTACTGCGGCCTTGCTTACTGTTGTGGATCTAGCCTGCCTGGTTTGCTCCCTTCGTGCCGGTAGTGCATTCGACGCAGGTTTGCTTCCGTATTTGGCTTCTTTTTTGGCGTATTATTTTGGATTAATTAAGCCTTATTACGCATAGGTCGTCATCCGGCAGTAGAAAAATTGAATGCTGACTGAGTGCACACTATAATTTGGACTTGCATGTTCTATTGTCTTCTTTGCCTATCCGGTAGGCCGGCGCCCTACTCGACGTTCTATATTTTGCCATTGTCGTTCAAGTATTGTGCGGCCACTGCTTATAGAGACGGTTATCATTACTGATAGTTCTACTATATTATTTGGTTGGATTTTATTCATATTTGTGATAATTGTTTTGCTGTTAAAAACATAGATCGGGTTGCGTGACCTTTGCTTGTAGAGCGAGTTTTTTTTACAGATCGGATTGCACGTAATGTTGATCAAATTGGCAATGATGCTGGTTTCGTTACCATTAGATGGTTGGCATGGAACACCTAGTTCTGTGCATCCCCATGGTAATCAGGGACCCTCTGAGCCACAACGCGTCACAGCGTTGCTGCCATGGTTTATCCAGCAGATAGATCAACTGTGCAACAGGTTGGTCAGGGAGGGCTTACTTATACACCGCTAATTATTCACTCATGTCTCCTTATTTAGCTTATGTATGATCATGTCTGCATATATTTACCTATTATGCAACTAATTATGCCACATTATCAACGTGTTCATTATCTATGCTGTTTTTTTACGTCGATTATTTATCGGAATTATAATGTCGTCCATATACCGATGCTTAACAGTACTTTCTATAGTAAGTCGAATATAAACCAAACGATAAACAGAATGAAAAATGCAAACCAAAGTCCTGTTGATAAGGCTTCAAGCAGTAGGGCAAGCAAATTAGGAGCCGTACCGCAAATTGACCGATCACTTGATAGCATTTTGCTAAGTCTTTTAATGGAGGAGCACGCACTAAAACTACGTCGGGCGGTTTCACCCGTGTTGCACGGTCGAGAATCGTGAGGGATTTCAACACACAAACAAGTCAAAACACTACCAAACAACATATCAAGAATCGCCTAAAGGTCTTGAAACGGCACTACATGTTATACGACAAATTGGCTAACCTTAGCGGTTGGGGTTGGGACCCTATAAACAATATACCGACGGCTGGTGATCCTTCTGATTGGGATGCAGTAATTGCGGTAAGATATTGTATTTTACTACATACAAACTATAATCTCTTTGAAGGATCTCATAAATATGTTCTAATGTATATTACTTTTGATTCAGTCGAATCCCGCATACGCGAAGTGCAGGAATAAACCCTTTCCAGCTTATGAGAACATTGCTTTCTTGTGCGGCTCAACGGTGGCAACCGGCCGTTACGGGATGTCATTAGAAACAGTGCAACCACATACTGTTGTGAGTTCATCGTCGTCGTCACCTGGTGAGCTTTATACACTCATTCATAGGATTTCTATCCCACCCTGCCGGCTTTTCACCAGTTATGTTTGAATTCAGGTGATGCAGGCACTGTTGGCGATGACACTGCCGAACAAGGTCGATCTTCGCATTCTCCTACCCCCCCTCTCGGGCAGCCGACTGTTGGCGGTTATGTCAGTGGATCAGGACATAGCTCGGGAGGTAAACGACCGAGGGAGCCACAACCCTCTGCACAGACACGAAAGACATGTTCATCATCGGCCGGGAGAAAGAAGAAAACGGTAATGAAAGCTGACGCAATGGTTGAGATGGTAGAGGTCGGGAAGCAAAAGATCTAGATTTTCCGGGAAATGATAGATTTGAAAAAATCAAAACGAGCAACAGTCCCACCTATAGACTATTGTATGAATAGAGTTTTTAGTCTAGTGGGGCAGAGCAATATAAGTGTGATAGCGGCTGGGATGTCATTGCGGGCTGAGAGCGATAGACAACTATTTATGACCCTCAATGATGAACTTGCGATTGTGTGGATTAACCACCAGCTTGTTGTGGACAACATCAACTTTCGTCCTGACTTTCCGCCCTTCTAGCTAACCCTCTCTAGTTTCTGGTAGAATGTATCGTTTGTAGACTTAAGTTTATTTTCGCATGTACTGGAATCTAGATTTCAATATGCCTGTGTGGTTTTTATGTCAAAAATGATCATCTATGTTAATGCTAGCTAGATGTTAGGATCTAGATGCATCCTTACATTTTACAACTCATTTCACTAGGAAAGTCGAGATGTTATGTGCACTTCACTTCAGTCGTAACTTTCATGTTTAGCTCTTCACAGGTGGTATTTATTGTTCAGTGAGAACTGCATATTCGTGCTTGTAAGGGGGTTTTTGGTATTTATTATCTTTTGTATGCGTTACAGTTGAGATGGCTGAATCACTGTACCGATGTGTATTCTCGTCGCCAACTTTAGCACATATAATGACAATGCTAGATGATGATGATGATTATTGGGACCAAGTATTCATGATACTGTATCAGCAGGACTATCGGTCTTTTACAGCTAACACGTTGCAGAAACGGCCATGTAGAACGCGACCTTTTTCAGGCCATCAATTTGTTTATGATATTTTAACTGGTCATCACGAGAGAGCACACCACCACTTCGCATGTCATCAACAAATTTCGCACTTCGCGATGTGCTGGTTAATCGAGGGTTGATTAGACCAACCCGACGTATGACAGCCGATGAGCAGCTAGCTATATTTCTTTTTTGTGTTGGTCATGGCGTGGGAAATAGAGTGTTGGCAGAAGCATTTCAGCATTCAGGTGAGACAATTAGTCGACACTTCAATAATGTGCTACGAGCACTTGTAACGCTGAAGGACGAATACATGAATTTGCCGACAAGTAATGCAGGCCCGCACCCAAGAATTCGGGACAATATAAATTTTCATCCATTTAAAGTAAGTATGCATATATTTAATGGTTTATTTGTTGCATGTGTATGTTTCTTTATAACTTATCTAACCCCTGTTGTAGATTGCAAGTGGTGCGATAGACGGAACACACATCCCAGTGGGTGTCGCAAAGAAATGCGCAAGCGTTTCATTGCCGCAAGGGATTTACGTCACAAAATATGATGGGCTGTATCATTCGACCACATTTTCTTCTATGTATGCACCGGTTGGGAAGGATCGGCTGCGGATATGCGTGTTCTTCGATGGGCTTGCGATTCGGGGGGTTTTACAGTTCCCGAAGGTACAAAATTCTATTTAAAAATGGCGTATTAATTAATTTTGTATGAATTGATGAGTAAATTATCTAATAATCGATATAGAAAAATTTTATTTGGTTGATTCGGGGTACGCAAACACTGACAAGTGTCGAGCACCATACCGGGGTGAGCGGTATCATCTAAGTCAATTTGACACCTCGACGCGAGCGCGCACCCATCAGAACCCTCGAGATTTATATAATCATCGACATGCGCAATTAAGAAATGTCGTGGAGAAGAGTTTTGGTATTTTAAAGAAGCGTTTTAAAATTTTAACTCAAGCAACTCCATTTTCCATCAAAGTTCAATCCTTGATACCTATGGCATGTTGTGTGGTGCATAATTTTATTCGACGTCAACAAGGAAATGATAGATATTTTGTTGAGCAATTAGAGCAAGAAATCCCTGAGGGCGACGACGGTGATCCTGAGCCGGCTCAAGCAAGTGGAGGCGATGCGTCGACACGAGGAGAGTCATTGCGAGGCTCTATTACTGAGCAATTATGGAATAATCGATCTTAATCAACTCGACTTTTATTTTGTTTGACCACTACATATTATCTTTACACAGGTAGGTGTAAAATTTATGATATGTGTTGTATATAATAATAGTAGTGTAAAATAAGTAATATCTGCTAGGGAGTAATATTTATTTTACGACGTTGTCGAAATATTTGTTAGTTATAATTTGCGACATTTATATTTTGCGACATTGTAATTTATATTATGCGACATTGTTGAACTATGTGTAATTTATATTTTGTGCCATTGTAATATATATTTTGCTATATTGTGGAAGTATCTGTAATTTATAATTGGCGACATTTAAATTTTGCGAAAATGTAATTTTTATTTCGCGATATTATCGAAATATCTGTACTTTAAACTTTGCGATATTGTAAATTATATCTTCCGAGATTGTAATTTATATCGTGCGACATGGTCGAAATATTTGTAATATATATTTTGCGACATTGTAATGGCTATTTTGCGACATTGTTTTAGTTTCAAAAAAACATAGGCAAAAGCAAAATCAAAATCAAACTAAAAAATATGAGGCAAAATTAAAATCAAAATCATAAACAAAAGCTTATTCCAAAAATGAAATTGAAAATGAAAATGGAAATGGAAATGAAAATCAAAATCAAAATTAAAATCAAAATCAAAATCAAAATCAAAATGAAAATCAAAATGAAAATGAAAATCAAAATCAAAATCGAAATGAGAATCAAAATGAAAATCAAAATCAATATGAAAATCAAAATCAAAATGAAAATGAAAATCAAAATCAAAATCAAAATCAAAATCAAAATAATCCTACAAGTCACCCATTACTTTTTCACATTTATATATAGGGGTATTTTAGTAATTATACAATTTTACCACCTCACTGTCCTCTTATCTCCAAATACCATCCAAACACTTTTTTCATTATATCCCTTTATCTCTATCCTTATATCTATTTTCATCCAAACACAAAATTACTCTTATCCCCATACTTGTACCTATCATGGAGCGGTTAGTACTTATTATCCTAGAAATCTTAAAGATAGATGAATAGCTTTTCAACATTTTTTTCTTTTTTTTTTTAGATAAATTGGTAGGCTATATGATTCACTATCTAGGTGAATTTTAAATTCTATTTATTTAGCCAAATATTAATTAAAATTATAAAATAAGCATCAATGACTTTGACGCTATATATATAGAGTATTGTCTAATTCTTTTACTTAGCTTCAATATTCTAGAAGATGTCTGCCTCCTCGTGAAAGTTTTCATGGTAGTCAAAACTCTGACGGGCACCCATCCAGAAGGACAAGTAATTCAGCCCGCACAGATCTAGTAACTCCACGCGCCACGCCGCATCAACCAAATTCGATCGCCCCCTTCCAGCATCCCTCCAGCTCTGCTCTTTCCCGCGCCTCCTGCACCCCTTCAGCTCTACTCTTTTTTTCTTCCCTCTCCGCCGAGGCTGAGGCGGCGGCGGGAGAAGCGATGAAGTCATTGCAGTCGGATCAGGATGTACGCTCGGACTGATGGGGTGCGACATCGGTGAATTAATTGACGGAGATGAACTACGCCGGGGACGGCGGAGGGGCTGCTGCTCATGTCGCCGGCGATCACTGTGAAGGGAGCGGAGGGCGGCGCACCACATGTATAGAACATTCCTTTTAATTGGAATCTCTTTTCCCATTTGTTTCTTCTTCTTTTTTTTTTCCTCCTATGCAAGCTAAAAGCTTATTTATTCAAGCCAAGATAAGAATGTTATTTGAAAGTAATTTGACTTCTCCAACAAGTGATTTTGATCGCTACAACTTGGTATTCCACGTAACTTAAAAAGGTTTCTTTAAGAGGCAATAAAAAAATTAATTTTTAGATTTTATCTTCTCATTTTAGTTCCCAAGTAACGAGGAGAAATTTATCATTCAACGCTAGCAAAACATAAAGGAAATTATCGTTGAATATCAAGTGCAAACTCAACTTCCATCTTTTTCAGGTGTCATGTATGGTGACGGTTTGAATATCATGTGATTCATTTTAACTAAATTGCTATTGTAAGTTCTTGTGGTGAACCAGAACATCAATTAGGAGGTGGTAAGCGCAGAAACACATAACAGCAAAAATGGGCTAATATCACATAAGAGGTGCAGGTCCCCTTACGAACTTAAATTTAAGATTCGTCCTCGGGCCACGGGTTAATTTACATGGAAGCTACTATACATCACTTCTCAATATTTTACAGAGGATAACAGAGGAGGGAAAAAAAAAAAAAAAAAAAACAGAACGAAAGAAAAGCAGAAGCTAGTCAAATAGGAGGCGTCGCCTAACGGACTTCGGAAGGTTCTTATCCAAATCAGCAGAAGAAGACCTTCTGCTATACTTCACAGTTTGCTCTTCGTGGAGCAAATTCTTTTCAGGTTCATTCCCTTGCTTCGCTTGTCCGAGTGCCTTCGTCGAACGGTAGAACTCTGTGATGCTGAGCTGGGTCCCGCTAGATCTGGATGATTCTGATTTGTTCTTGCCTGAACTTGAGTTGTGTTTTCTTTCTTTTGACTTCAATTCTTTTAGCCTCTGCAACAATGCCACAAGAAACACATTAGGAGCACACAGAGTGATGAATATTTTACTTTAGTGCCCTCCCAGTGCAAAAACAAGTCTTCGAGTGAAGCAATTTTAACAAAACTGAACCAATAATTTATATTCCGTGTGCTTAAAAAGTATAATTATTTTGGTTTTGCCTGAATGAGCCACAGAAACACAATGTAGGCGAACATTTTGCATGCTTATCAAGAAAAGAAAATGAAATAGAAAAAAGAGTAAGTAACACCAAGCGTGGTTATTCAAGCAAGGTGTGGTTCACAGTTACTTCTTGTGTAATATGCTAAAAAATCTTACTGCGCAATATTTCAAAGGTTATTTTACCAGTATTTATTCACACAAATCATGCAGTTAATAGTTGCTTCTTGTATCTCATCTCTGCTTAGTCTCACCAAGGGAAGGAGCAGATTATCAAGCACCAACAATGGGCAACTAAAGCTTTCTATCAAAATCATAAACCAGCAGTATTTAGGAAAAGTATTGAGGGGCATATGCATCAGTTTTTGTGAAACATCTCAGTAAAAGCATGTATTGCCTGGATAAAATGTATCCTCTGGATAAGATGTATCCTATCCCTGGGGGCCTTTCACACGACAGATACGTATAAAACCTGCATCAAAATTTACTCCAAATGTAAAATCTATCCTCCAGCTTCACTTTATGTCAAATAAAATCTCCAATATTTGATATGGACTACTTTAAGCACCACTAAACGAAGGCACATCGCCATGGCTAGAATCCTGTTTCAGGTAACTAATGTCCTGTTTATTCTATAATCTCTTGGACTCATGGGTATGTTAATTCTTCTCCCAATTTTCTCCATTTGCTGTGTCTAGAGTCCCCCGTAAAATCTCTCACACTGAGTTGCTATCAGCTATCATGCAGTCAAAATTCAAAACTAAACCGTACCCGTCGATTCATCACTAACCTTTTATTCGCTTATTTTTCTCTAACCATAACTAATCTTTCCACACATCTGTCGGCTCCTCCACAACATTTTAAGGATCATATGATTTACTTTCTTTTTTTTTTCACTTGCAGTTGTCATGCAGCACGCATTTTGCAAAATAAATCCATATCTATCAGAAAATTAGGGGAAACGAAATCTAGGACTCAAAGCTGCATGTGTGAAGTATTGTCTAAATATGCACCAGTCAGCAATGGCTGAGTGGGGCATACCGACCCTATGCATGTGGCGGAATTAAAAGAGTTAAATACACATTCCCTTAGCTTTTGCAAATTCTTGTAGGGTAAAAAAGTAGTGATGCATACCTTTTCTTCTTGGAATCTCTCAACTTCTTTGGGAAATGCTGCTTGTACAAGCTCCATATTTTCATCAGTCAATAGAAACCAGCATCCATCATTGACAAGAATCTGAGGTGCATCTGGCTCATCCAAGAAGTCATTAGACTCCGATACTCCAGTGGGCTCCACCTCAATATCTGATTCTTCACTGGATATAGTAGGAAGAATTGTACTACAGGAAACTCTCTTCCATTTTACGACGTAGTAAGGATTACCATATTGTATCTTTACACGTTGAATTGAATGGAATTCATACTGGTCATAGAGCAGCAAGCGTTCATCTGGATTTGAGGCAGTATCTCTTAAATAAATTGTGGATAACATTGGGAGAATTCTTTGTCGAATATAAGATGGCTCCCAATGTTGGTGATAAATCAAGAAGTCAACCAGAGCTTCAACTTTAGGCTTCTCACACCTAAGTGAGGGGCCATCATTTTCTGCAGAGGAGGTGACAAAGAGCTTCGTGAAAGTCAGTTAAAGACTGATAGATCACTAAAGTATGGGCTAACACAATTGTGACATGATAAGAGGAAACCTGAAAACCTCAAGAATATCTTCTTGCATTAGCCAGAAAATTTAGCATGATATCTGATATGTGAGAATATTTAATAAAAAACTTGCTGACTCCAAAGAGTCCTGATTCTTTTACATTCGTTTATTTATTACATGAATATGAACTGCATATGCACCTGTTTATGAATCAGTTCACCCTGCGGGTGCTGCAAGGTAGCTTGACCTCCAAATAATGTTTGCACCTTTCAGAAAATTTTGCTCCAACAAAAGGCATAATAACTTAAAAACTCACAAGTTGCAATATTAAAGATGAGCATAAGAGGACCGAAGAATTTAGTAAAGATGAAGGAACCACGGATTAGGTGCCTGTCCTCAGGGTTCAAAATTTGCCAACATACTCTATGCGGCTGTGCCTATATGCTTGAACTAGGCTTTCTCACTTGGACCAGCCATCATATGCACAACACATTATGTATCCAAAATATGAAATCTAATATAATATTTAAATGTACACATATACTATATCTCTACCTGCAAGTTATGCTTCCGATTGTAGGTTTAGCTGCTTATGATTTTGGGGACTCTAAAATCAAAAATAGATTCTATAAATCAGAATCCAATTATACAAAAGAGGTTACCAAACCTCTATTAAAAAAAAAATCACTTTTGGCCCTAAAATCAATGTCTAAAAGCTAGGGCAAATCACCCACTCAGTCATCAGGGTAGTTAATCAGGCCTACACATATCTACTCAGATACATCACAGGCTAGATCAGGTTTGAGAATAAAGAATTAGTTCCATAATGCAGGAGCTGTGCTACCAATTGACATGCAAAATGTTTTCCTCTAATTTCTACTGATTTTCCAAAAAGAAACATACCTTACAACCTATCCATTGTCCTTACGGACTTACCTCCGTAATTTCCATGGTTGTCGCTTAAATACAATTCAATGATCTCATTGTTTGGAAAATTCTGCTCAGCAGCAATCCTTTCGCAAACCTTGATTTGCCAGTTTTCATGCTTCTTCTGATCTTTAACTTTGCGATCCTAATTTAAAAAGGCAGAAAAGAAATGCACTAGTTACGCATAGGAAAAAGCTGCAACATGGTATTATAACAGAGGATAGATAGCTCAAGAAAAGAACATGTAAAAAGCAACATGTCAAGGAATCAAATACAAAGCCCTTGAAGAAAAAAAAAAATTTAAAACAAAAGGTGTTAATGTTGATAAAGGTTAACTACTAAGGATAGTGTGCTTCTCCAAAGAAGCAAAAACTTAGCGCTAAGTGCACTTTTCTCTTTTTCTGAAAATGTACGACGAAAATAAGCATGAGTCAGAGTCGTCTGACATGTTAAGAAATGGTAAAGCCAGGGAAAAGCCAGGTTTTCACCGAAGAATGCTATGAATATAATGGCATACGCAGCTACAAAGTTAACTACTAAACAGATAAGCTCCAAGAAAATAATTGAAAACAATCATTTATTTCAAAACTGAAATATATGAAAAAATGATAATTCTATGTCAAAAATGAAAGCAACTACAAAATACAATAGACGCAGGTATATTGTCCACATATGTACACTATAATACTGAAATGAATGGAAAGAAGCCATAGATATTAAAGGCTGCTGTGATTTACATAAACCCTATATATATCTCTTCGTATCCATTATTATAAGCATCACCACAAAAGCCGTTATTCTTAGTATATAATTATTATTGGTGATGTAATTAGTCTTTTACTTAAAGGTGAAAACATTTATTAGCGCATGTAGTATCTTTTTTCTTCACATATATCTTTATTATATTTTTGGGCCTTAAGATACTGAATTTCATTTTTCTTTCTAGATCAGCGCAATGATTATCCTATGAAATCCTTACAAATTACTAACACCCCGGAGCCCTTTATCTCTGCCCATTCTTTGATTTCAACCATTTGATCGTAACGACTGACCCGCTAGCAACAATAACTCGTTGGGCCTAAACCACCGGCCCAAAATGCTTAAGCTCAGTTATTATTACTAGTGTCTAAGTCTCTTATAAACCCAATGACAACCCCATTCTTATCCGATGTTGGACTATTGGGGTGTCATATACTCCCCCCGTTAAGGCCCTGATATCCTCGTCAGTCCAATCACACACACAGCCCAAGATCACCAGGCGATGTGAGACTCGTCTCGCTAGCCTTGTTATCCAAACCCTTGTTTAGCCGAGACTCGCCACACATTTCCGACTGGAGAACCGGCTCTGATACCATTTGTAACGACTCGACCCGCTAGCAACAATAACTCGTTGGGCCCAAACCACCGGCCAAAAATGTTTAAGCCCAGTTATTATTACTAGTGTCTAAGTCTCTTATAAACCCAATGACAACCCCATTCTTATCCGATGTTGGACTATTGGGGTGTCATAAATGCACTTTAAAGAGAATAAAATTTTAAAAAATGGTAGGTGGATCCTAAATTAGAGATATAAGGTGTCGTATCAAGGAACCGATTTTGTAGTTTCCTATAAGCTCCGTATGGAACTTCTGTTTCAAATCAAGGGAAGCCATAGCTCAAGCTGGCCCATTGACCGAAAAAGGGTTCGCAGTTGGTTTCGTATGAAAAAAGAGGAAAGAAGGTTCCTCAAAAAAGGAAAAGAAAGGAGAACACAGGTAACATTAGTTACCTGGGAAACGAGAAATGAATTATAGGTGAAATCGCCTGCTACTGTATGAAAAATAACTAGTCTATTTTATTTGAACTACATAGCAGATTTCTTAGTTAATAAAAATACTAATTACACAACTTAAATTAAACTAGTCCCTGAACTTTCGGCCAAGGTCCACTTTGGTCGTCCAAAGTTGGAGATGAGGCACCCTGAACTTTTGAAAGTGTTTCCTAGTCAGGAGATACAGAGTACTTGTAATATCAAGCAAATTCATATCAACTTACTACTCCTGATGAGTCTAAGTCACCCTAGGCATGCAGTCAAATAACGTCCTTTAGGCTAGCCAATTATTGAAAAGAAAAGTACAAAATTTTAACATGCAATTGATGTAAATGTCTGAATCCATAAGAGAGATGCTAAGTTATAATCAAAAAAAAAAAAAAATCAAATGCACCTCTTTGCAGGTCGTACACGAGCATTTGAAGACAGCTGGTTTTTCAATGCAATATTCAGAACCATCAAGAGAGCAATATTCACATGCATTTGTTCTATGAGCTTTCTTGCTGCCGGGATGACCACAATATGAACAGTGTGGAGGTCTTGCATTTGTTGTTACCTCATTCGAAAAGGGTACGAGGACATCAGAATCAGGCTTGGCACTTCCTTTTAAGCTAAGAAAATTGCCTTTGCCAACTTCACGTAACCTGTACAATCCAATTGAAAAAACTTAAGCTGTTTATATGTAGCGCACAGCTATTTCTAACAAGAATATGCGGCATGCTGAAACTACCATTACAATGGTGGTAAGTCATCCATCCACACAAACGCGCGCGCACACACACACAGCTATTTCTAACAAGCGTGTATGGCATGCTGAAACCACCATTGTAGTGGTGGTAAGGCATCCAGAGCAAGCGAGGAGAGTATTTAGCACTTTTACAGCTGGAGTGGTTAATGCAAGAAGCTAGTCCTAAGAAAAGTACCTATTCAAAATGTCATCTTCACTAAACAACTGCACAAAACGAAGAGCTGTATCAACACCAAAACCAGGTACCCCATCCAAATCATGGTCATTACCAACAAGAAGAGCGATGGTCACCATTTGTTTTCTCTTTAGGCCAAGGCCAGCTTCAATATCTGATATATTGTAGCACTCAAAAGGTTCCTGCACAAAATAAAATACTCATGCATCCTAGGAAAGAACAAATTAAATTAAAAAAATGCCCAATTAATTGTATAAATCCTTTTTGATAAGAAAAAAGATCATTGACAACATATAAGGAAGTTAACAACGACTGAAAGATATACGTTATAAACACTAAAATGAAAAAGCTATTAGAAGAAGAAACAGAGCAACGTGGATAATGATGGATCTTGCTCAAGTCAACGAGAGACTACTGGAAGATAAGATGTACCTAGAAAATTGAAAGCTGCATTAAACAAAGCAATAAATTTCATTCTGGGGGTAGAACATTTAAATAACATAAAAGTTCAAAATATTTCTCGCTATCTTCTGAGTCTTTTGAATTTTCATGAAACTTCTCATCCATAACTCTAAGAACACAACGGTATGTCCTCAGCATTTTCATTCTATCAATGAAAGATTATACAGCACACTCGTGCTCTTGACCACCAAGAATGTTGCCTTTACTTCAGTCTTACAGCCTTTGTCAGAATAAAAAAGTGCAAAGATGCCGGCATAAAAAAATTGAATCCAACTTTAGCACGGTAAGAGTGATCCATTGGAAGCACTAGAAGGTGTAACTCCTTGGAATTCCTCACTCTGCAAATCATTTTACACTCATCTAATTTCCTATAATTGTTAAGGCCTGTTCAATGCGCCCTTCTCAATCAAACTCATAATCTCTAACAAGGCAGTTACCCTTAACCACTAGATCAAACAATATAAGAAGCGAATAGAGAAATAATTTTGACAAAAAGCAATTGATAGATGCATTAAAAAGAAAAAAGTCAGCATTAAAAATAGGAATTCACTCGTTTAGGAAATATTTGTGGTTCCCATATGATAGGAAAAAAAAGAGATGCCAAAATTGATACTAACCAAAGCACGTTGCTGTTTAAAAGAAATAGTAATTTTCTTTTCCAAAATTGGTAATAGTTGATTTCTGATTTCTTATATTATTTTATCAAACAACTAACTGCCAGTAAAAACTTAAAAGCAACCAACCAGCTGCACTTTGCTACTTTTCCAGATTATTTCAATCTTTCATACCGTTATTTAAATGCCGTAACAACTAAAATTTTGAATTCAATCAGATGGTTATAATTTCAAGGAAAAAGATTACAGTTTTAATTCATGTAAATAATGAAACTTTACTTGAGAACTAAAAAGATTACAGTTTTAATTCATGTAAATCATGAAACTTTACTTAAGCACTGGCATTATGTTTCATTTCACATCTATCAAGGAAAGCATTTCAAATTTATGCAAGGGTAAAAATCAAGAATATTGCCATTACCTACAAGTAGTTAAATATATTTTTATACAGTAAACAGTAGAACTACAAGAATGTGCTGAAAATAGCAAATAACATAGTGCAAAATTCAAACTCTGGGCCTACATGAATAAATGTGTCGAGGAAAAAAAAAATAGGCCCATTATTGTGTGGGTGCAAAAGTATAAGAAAAGGAATAGTTGGCAATTTGTTATTTTGTCATTGCATGAACGTAATCTGCAAACACCAATTGGCCCATTAGTATTAGCAGCTAGGTAGAATGTGACTTTGATTTAGCAGCCATCAATGCTCACTAATGTTATAGTCTTTTAATCACCAAACATGTTCAATAATCATCCGATGTGGGAGTATTACACTATTGGGATGCAAAAAGTACACAATTTGAAGATAAACTTAATCTGCTTACCTTAGAGTTGGATCGGAGGCACTTTACAACACATTTTGCCCCAAAAAGAAAAGCATCACTGTCAGCCGTGATGCAAGCATCTACATGACCTTCTTTGTTCAATTGGGCACACAGAGCTTCAGCCTCACAACGTGCCCTCAAAACTGGCATGCCTAGGAGTTCAAGCAATTCCTATCAACAAAAAACAAAGAAAAAGAAAAACCATTTTAGCACTATTGATATATATATATAGCAAGGATTTAAGTGCCGTGGCACGGGATCGTGCCGGAAACTTGCCGGCACGGTGCATGCCGAGCCGTACCGATGCGTGCCGGTCAAAAAAATTCTTGTGTGCCGACACATAATATCGTTAAATATTTATTTTCTTTAGCAACAAAATATTCCAACTATTTATTGTGTCTTTTTATCACACCTTTTGAACTTTTATTGAGGAAATTACTCACTAATTTAAAGAATAGAGAGTTTTGAACTGTGTCATCGGCACGAGATCTGTATCGTGCCGGTAACTTGTTGGCACGATACGGCACGGTGGATACGGCCCGTGCCGACGGGCACTTAAAACCTTGATATATAGACTCAAAAGGTATCAACTATAGCATGATGAAAAGGCAAGCTAGCTAAAACTTTGCAGAGAGTATTTAATCAGATTTTCACGAAGACAATTAGCTAAATACAACAGTTCAATATTGTGTATCATCACGTTAATGAATTATTATCACACACAATTCATATTTGCATTTCATAATAACTTGACAATAGATTACAAAAGGAAAACACTCCCCTGTGGCATGACTGTGAATGTATTCAATATACCTTGGTAACTGAAAGACATCACAACTTTGTGAGGGATAAATATACCTATTAAATGAGGCATGCAATTGAAATCATGCAATGTCTAAAAATCAGCATGAGACACTAAATTGTCAGAGTCAGAGCAACCATTCAGAGGAGTGTTTAAGCTATTGTATATTGTATTAAGTCCAACTGAACTTAATTACTGGAAATTTCCGGCAGTGTTACCTGATTGTAACCGATTACCAACACCAAAGGTCAAGTTTATAATGACTAATACACTTATACTAACTGAACCCGAGTTTGTGAGGTTGAGGGGAAATTGATACAATCAGGAAGCTGCACAGAAGCGACAGTACATCTACTCAGCCACAAAGAATGAGTAAAAGGAATAAGAACCCAGTGCTCGTTCAAAACAAGTTTTACTAAGTTGAAGGAGGATACATCAAGATTGACTAAGAAGCTCCAAGATACATTCAATCAGCTTAAATTTAGAATACTACGAAACTTAGAACAAGAAGGCTTATAAGTATGCTATTAGCCATAGAGTAGCTTGTTCTGACTCAGATTAAAAAAGGGCACGCTACTCTGTTTTGGTATATTTGAATTGATTAATATGCTCTTACAATTTTGAGGAACTTGCAGGGGTTTCTTGATGACTTCTCATTAAACAGACAGAAATTAAGAATTACCACAGGACCTTTTTATCTACAAAATATACACAAATTGAGGTACAAAAGAAGCTTCACAACTTGCGAAGTTAAAAGGCAAACTACAAAGTAACATAGAGGTCATTCTGTTGTTTAAGCAAAAGCCAGTAGTCTTCATTCTGCATAACTACAAACTATTAAACAAAATATTCCTATCCCATTTGATGCACTTGAGAAAAATTTTTTGAAACAAAAGAAATTTAGGAGGATTCACATATCATTACCTGTGTAGTTTAAAAAATTGATACACCCTCTAAATTTTATATTGTCATATATGCTCATTTAAAATTTTAAATTTACAAATCCCTCCCTTTTGGTGTCAATACGCCGTTGAATTTGATCATTTTCTGAAAAGGACAGCTATACCATTTCATGTAAACATATCCTCATAAAACACTGCAAGTCTATTATGATCGAAATTGAGCAGAAGAGAATGTTTATTAGGGTATTAGCTGTGTAGGGTCCGAATTTCAGATATGTACACCTCTCCTGCAACAAGCCATTTTTGAGGGACTAGAACAAAATATCCAAAATTTGAAGGACTAACATGCCAACAATAATAAAAAAAAAAGAATCTGCCTGAGAACAAGCTCTCCTACCATTCCCATACTTCAAACGCATCAACAGAAAACTCAAAAACCAACTTGCCTACTAGATTAAAACACAAAATACAAAGAAAATGAACAGCGAAACCAAAAGAAAAAAAAGAAAAGAGAAAAAGAAATGAACGATTGTCACAATGCACTCTCACCACGCAATCCTGGACGTATTTGGTGAACACCGGATTCCGCTGCTTCACAGCATTCGCGTCCCCCCCTTCCGCTGCTGCCGCCGCCGCAATCGCCTTGGTGATCGCGGCGGGGTCCAACCCCGAGCCGCGGAAGAAGCGCTCGATCCTCGCCCGGGACTTCAAGGGCGACGGGTCCCCGTCGACCACGAACACCGGGAACGCCCCCATCTACGAATCCAAAGAAGCCAAATCACAGCATTTGGAAACCCTAATCGCCACGAAGAAAGGGGAGGGGAGGGGAGGGGAGGGGAGGGGGAGGACCTTGGAGAAGAGGGAGATGGTGCGGAAGAAGGTGGTGCGGAGGTGGGGGTTGCGGGCGCGGGGGCTGCGGGCGCGGACGGCGGCGTCGTGCTGGACGATCCAGAAGGAGAGGTCGACGGCCACGCGCTTGTCGCGGAGGAAGTCGACGCCCTCCTGCCTCGCGTAGGGTTTCAGGAGGTCCCAGAAGTTGCCGCCCACCCCCATTGGCGACGAAGGGATCGGCGAGGACGAAGGATGAGGATGGCGGAAGCAAGGCGGGACGGAGGGTTTTGGCGCGAAAGGAAGAGGATACGGGTTAGGGTTTGGGTTGGGTCGTTTGGTTGTTTCGCACTTTCGCTAGCTCCGAAGCATCACTTCGGCAAAAGACAGAGTCTGTGAGGGCTGCGGCTCGAGTGCCCAACAGGCCATCGGAGACAGGACTACAGCCTATGGGCATGTCTAGATCGGGCTGCAATATTTGTTTGATAAAGTGACATCGAGATGTTAATACTACAGGGTTTTTATTTTTATTTTTATTTTTATTTTTATTTTTATTTTTTTTTCTATAGAGAGAAAATATTGCAATGCAGTAAATAATTTACTAAAATTTTCTTCAAATATATATTACTAGTTAAGGAAACCCGCGCGATGCGCCGGGTATTTTTTTATTTTTTTATAATTTTTTTATAAAAAATTATTTAGTAAATATATTATAAAAAATAATTTAGTAAATATATTAGAGAATAAAAATGTATAACATAAATATAATCTAAAGAGGAATAAAGTAATAGCAGAACTTGTGAAAACTAAATAGAAAAGCTGTGGGGAAAACAACAGCAAGAAAAAAAATCTCAAACTAAAAGAGGTAACGACTCAAATTTCTTCAAATTTCTTCAAAGATTTTCTTTAATTATTTACCCAGTTCCTAGATATTTAATTTACTTATTTGGACACATCATAAGTTTTATCTTACACTATTTCATCATATAGTTCCATACAATTATAAATCAAAAGCAAGTACCTATATCTCACATATAACCAAATCAGTCACATCTAGGAGAAGAAGCGTAAACCAAAATAGAACATTTCTTTCTATATATCTCTACAGTAAGAGACCTAGCACATCAGCAGTTTTTCTTACATTATTTCACCTTAGCTTTATATAATACCAGAACTAAACATTTCTTTCTATATATCTCTACAGTAAAGGACCTAGAACATCATCAGTTTTACTTATACTATTTCACCTTATCTTTGCACATAGATATAACATAATCTACATATAACCAAGTCTACAACATCTAGGCAAAGAGAAGAAAGCCAAAATATTTCTTTCTACACATCCCTATACTAAGAGACCTAGAACAAACAGAAGTAGAAAAACTCCCAAAAAGATAACTCCCACGGCTAGAACCTCAAAAAAACAGAGAATGCAGTCAAATGCATAAACATCCATAACCCAGAGGCGCCACAGGAAGCTCTTCAGTATCACCAGCGCTGCCATGCTGAACCAAATCAACAGCATTTGGACGATCAAGCAGATCACCACACTGAACAATTAATTTTTTTATATCAACCCGTTCACTAACATAGCGCTGCTACTCAGCCAGAAGGTCGTTGTAGCATTCCCAAAGAAGACTGTAGTCCTTTTTCAATCGTTTATATTTGTTCTTAACAACGTCATGTTCTATAGCAAGCAGATCGTACAAATCTTCGAAACATTTTTTATCCTTTAGATTGAAATCTCTAACATCAAAACCAAACTCATCACGAAGCTTTCCGACACAACAGCGCGCCGCATCTTCTTCGCTCTGATCAACATTAGAACATGGAGCACTCCAACATCTCACAGACTCTATCACATTATCTCCTCTAATTAACTCGACTTCACCATAAACTCTAACCCCCCCTTCTTCATTCTCAACCGGCACACCATACATCGGCATCGATAGAGAGTACTGTTGGCATACGTCACGCAGCAATTCACGGAAACAAATCGGGAAAACTACCGGAGCCATAATAGCACTCTACTCAGGCACAGACAGGAAAAATACGCAATCAATACACAATACAATTCTGCACAAAATAAATAAACAGAAAACACCTAGTTATATATTACCTTGTAAGCTATTAACCAACTGTTTTATCAATCATTCCAATATCATCGTTTCATCGAAGGGCCAACGCACATGCAAAAAAAACAAAAGATATAAGAATATAAGCAGCATCGAGTATGGCAAACCAATAGAGAAAATAAAGAGCAAAAAAAATTTCACACCTATATCAGAAGCAAGAGAACAACCAACAGCTAATAGTATCAGTTATTTCAATATCATCATTTCATCAAAGAACCGACGCACATGCAAACATACAAAGATATAAGAATATAATCAGCATCGAGCATGATAAATCAATAAAGATAATAAAGAGTAGAAAAAATCTCACACCTATATCAAAAGCAAGTGAACAACCAACAGCTAATAGACTAACAGAGTAGAAGCCAAGAATAAGCATAAGCATTTATAAAGCTAAGAAACAAATCGGAAATAATTACCTTACAAATGTTTCATCAGTCATTCCAATATCATCGTTTTATTGAAGAGCCGATGCACATGGCAACAAAAGAAAGATATAAGAATATAGTCAGCATCCGGTATGCCGAACTAATAAAAAAAAATAAAGAGTAGAGAAAATCTCACACCTATAATTCTTCCTTGTCAAGCAACAGAGTCAATCCGGCTGCCGAGGCAACAAATATTCACATGCACCAAGAAACAAATGAAGGAAAACAAATCATGTCAATATACATGAAGAAAGAGGCGCTCATAATATAAAACACAGAGCGAACAGGATAGAAACTACGGCACCAGACCTCACCCTATCAGATGCAGAACAACAGCAGAACAACAACCAACAGCTAATAGAAGAACAGAGTAAAAACCAACAAAAAACCAAAATAAGAGGCACCATTTATAGAGAAAAAATCAGAGAGAGGAGTAGATAAGCTCGAGGAGGGAAAAAGCGAGAAAAATCGCGAAAATCCGAGGTCAAATCACAAACACAAAAAATCTGCTCAAATCCCGGCAAATGCCCGCAACCATCTACACCGGCGACCGGATACGGCCGGATCCGGTGAGTTGCTGGAGGTTACGTCTACCCACAGCCTACCGGGAAAAGCAAAGGAGGTATATATCGCACACAGTACCCTCGCCATGTCACGGCGGAGAAACCGGCTGAGCCTACCCGCAGCCTTTTCAGAAAAGCAAAAGAGACATATATCGCACACACCATCTCCGCCATGCAACGACGGAGAAAACGACAGGAAACACCGGAATAACGCCAGTTGCCCACGGCGATGACGGAGGAGGAGAGGAGAAAGGTGAGGAGGGGAGAAAAATCTAAACGGTGAAACCCCTAACGGGGTTAGTTGTGTTCATTAATGCACGCATTAATGGTGACACTGATAACCGAAGGGACACGACGACCGAAAGACCAAAAGCCAAAGAATCTCATCTGCAGGAATCGGTTCAACACCTATTTTATCAACGAAAAAGCCAAGTTTTAAAACAAAAGAAGCTTCTTTTTTTTTTTTTTACTTGTTATAAAAAACTATTACTATATTTAAGTTTTTGGGGAAATAATTTTCAAAACTATGTACCAAATCTACTCCATATCTATTCAGATCATATGAGCAAATCTTATTTTGGCCCAAATTCGAATATCTTAACTTTTAAAATACGACATAATAATGATAATTATTTTAATATAAATCAGTATATCACAGAACATACTTATAAAATTTTAGATATAGTCGCTAAATTTTAGTTTTGGCTGATAATTATTTTAATATAAGTAACTATATCACACGACATAGTTTTAAGTTTTTATATATAAATACTATTTTTTAGTTTTTTAATTTTTTCCTTTAAATATACTAAATAAATTAGTCAAAGTTAAAAAGCTATATTTGAGAAAGTTTTGCACATTGCACATAGGCTTTTTCCTTTTTCTTTTCACCATTTTAGCCCACCCCCTAATATTATCAATTTTAGTTATAATTTTGAGGTTTTTAACTTTTTCCTTTAAATATACTAAATAAATTAGCCAAAGTTAAAAAGCTATATTTCAGGAAGTTTTGCACATTGCACATAGGCTTTTTCCTTTTTCTTGTTCCCTTTTTGTTAACCTACAATTTGTTGAAAACTTGGCGGAACATGCTTACTACTCATTACGATTAAATAATATCTTATTATGAATTTTAAAAACACGGTGTTTCTGGGGCTATTTTTTCCAGAAGTATAGTTTTAGCTTTTTTTTAATATACTTGTATAATTTTGCAAAGAGCCCGACATCGTAGACGCGCGCCGCGCACGACCGACTTGGCCAAGCGCGCCGGCCCGCCGCCCGTGTGCGCGCAGCGCATGGCGAGGCATCACTTAGCACGCCGTGCAACCGCTGCGGCACGCCCGAGCTTGCTCAACCTCCACCCGCACCGACACGCGAGCACGCCGCACCGCGCGCGCGCCGCGCGCACGCCGACGGCGCACCACGGCAGCGTGCCGCCCGAACCCGCACGCCTCGCGACCGCGTCACCCCGCACCCCCGAGCGCCGCCACGCGGCGCCCGGGTTCTCCGCCCCCGCCGCCCGCGCCGCCGCCCCGCTCGCGCCCACCCCGCCGCCCCGCCACGCGGCGACCCGAGCGACGTGGCGGCCGCCCACGCCCGCGGCGCGCCGCCCGCCCGCCCGCGCCAAGCCCGCCACGTGGCGCCCCAGCCTTCTCCCGGCTGCCAATTCGTAAGTTTATATAATTTTAGGAGGTAACATATTTTTTTATATTTTAAAACTGTGACTTCTAAGAGTTGTAATGGAATTCGGACTCGCCAACAGATCCATTGCATACACTTAAACCTCGTACACAATGAAGCGATAAAAACCTGCTCAAAGTACAAGGGATAAAAACGAAAGGAGGTAACAGAGTTAGAAATAACTAAAACATCACTAGAACCCACTAAATAAATGAAACAACCTAAAAAAAAGATACAATCTTTGACCCAACAGAAAATAAAATACAACTATGTGGACGATTAGTTTCTCCAAAAACTAACAATAACTAGACACTCTTATAAACTGGTACTGTGACGCACTGGACCTTTGCAAATTGTAATGTTCGAGTGTTCGATGTGATTTTCGAGTTTTTTTATATTTTCTGGAGGGTCGTTGACAGTGTTCCTACCCATGACTCGAGTCCCGAGAATAGAAGTTTAAAACTATGCACCAAAGTTCAAAAAGTGAGATTTTAGATAGCTCTCGGATTGCATTTGCAGGGCTGTGTACCAGTACACTTTTGATGGTTGTATCGGTACAGGGTTGATGATTGTATCGGTATACTTTGGAATTTGTACCAGTACACTTGGCCAATTTCTGAAAATCCGAGACTCGGGTTTGGCAGTTTCGTGGTATTTGTACCGGTACACTTTCCCGTATACCGGTATATTTTGGCAGAATCTGAAAGATTGAAACTGCAGGGGTATTTTTGCAATGTGGCCTTTTTATATCATCACCCCACGCCCCCTAGGGCTTTCCTTGTGTTGTGGACACAAGAGAAGAGGGTAGGGACTTCCTCTCTTTTCCCTCTTTGGTTCCATCTCCCTTTTCTTGGATTTTTGGGTGTTTAAGCACCTTCTCTTGCCTCTTAGGACCATTTGCACCTTGATAGAGGCTTGGAGCTTGGACTTGGAGCTTGCTTTGAGGAAGATCATCACTTCTAAAGGGTTTTGATCTTTGCTTTGGAGCTTTTAGAAGGTAAGCAACATATCCTTCCTTTTAGTTTTGGATTTTGATACTTTTTGCTTGAGGAAACCCTAGATTTTGAAAATAAGGGTTATTTTTGGGATTTTTTGATTAGAAGCTTTTAGAGCCTATCTAATTGGTTTAGAACCTTCTGTTAGGTTGATTTGAGAGGATTCTAGTTTTTATTTGGAGATTGCTAAGGAATTTTCAACACATTAAGTGAGTTTTTCTTACCTTTTGTCAAGATGTTTAAAGATTCAACAAATGGTTCATCTTTTTGTTGTTGTAACACTTCTAGCATACCTTTTAGGGCGCTAGGAGTGAGTATCGAAGTTTCGTTAGAGTTTCGGAGTATTGCGTGGAGCTTCGGTCGATTTGATCTCACCAAAGACAATGAGAAAATCTCATTGGTGCTTATTTAAGTTTGGTTAAATGATAAATCATTTATTTTCACGCTAGAGACATTATTTGTGAATTTTAGGATGCTTAAAACGCATATATTATGTATAATGCATTTTTGTCTCTATATAGTAGAGATTTTTGCATGTGGAACTTATGTATATGTTAGCTTTCTACTTGAGACATGAGATTATATTCTTATAGTGGAAATGACAAATGAATTGCACTCTTGGACATAGAATCATGTATGGCATAGGAAAAATGTCAATATCGTAAAGAGGCATTGGGCTTGGCATTAAAACGTGTGGATTAGCAAACATAATGTCATAAAGCGGTATTAGTGTTGGAATTGGATTTGGATTTTGAGATGTAATGTCATAAAGGGGCATTGCATTTGACCTTTGCGGTTACTAGAGATCATTACCATGTTAGAGACATGATGACTGGATACTTGAGACATTGACCATACTTGCTTGTAATTTGTGCTCATTCGCACATGCTTTGTGAGGGTTGCTCCCTACAAGCCGGCACTCCGGAGTTAGCCTTTGCCACCTATGTTCGTGCATGCGGTATTGAGAAACCTACGTAACCGAGTGGGATAGACTCATTTCTTACGGGGGATGCTGGGGCTACTACGGCACTTAGGTGGCACAAGCCGGACTACACTCGTGTAAATCCTATAATGAGATTGAACAATGACATCAATTTAGCAAATGACAATCACTACTATATAGGTTATAGTAGTTGAATTATTTGGACATGCTTATAGCATAGCTTTGGAACATGTAGTTACTTATCATCATGAGTACTTGGTTGCCTTGTTAGAACATATTTATTATATGTTGACATTTTGGATTATGATACCATTCATATCATCATGAGTACTTGTGGCATAGTAGTATAGTATTTCATATATGCTTTCATTTCAGCAGTCACTTATCGCATTTTATTATGTTCACTTCTTTTGGGCCTAGTGGTGTATTTGGTTCAGGTCAGTAATTGCCCACTGGAAACTATAAATTATAGTTCTCACCCCCTCTGTTTTCTGATTCTTTTCAGAGCCTTCTGCGCCAAGGGAGGACAGGGATCGAGGAAAGGGGATTGCCTCGGGCTAGCGACGTTTGGGCGAGGGACCTTTTCGGATAGGTGGTCTACCTCTCTTGATTTTTGTTTTGGAGAGATTTTTGGAGAGTTGTACCTATGTATAGAAACCACCTCATTTTGATGTATCTAGACAGATGATGTATTACTTTACATTTTCTCTTTATTATCTAGTTCTTTTCTTCTATACCTGTTGATAGAACTTAGCTGTTTATTGCTAATGATATCTCTAGTTGTAGACCTTCGCTTGTTTTATTTCCGCTGTTTTCATAGACGCCTTGTATGTGTTGACATATTGTAGTGACCTGAATTTTTCTGCTGAGACTTGTCGACAGCTCTGGTGAGTGTTGGGACAAGTCCGGGTCGCGTTGGCGCGAAGTGGACGCCAAACGGGCCTTGTGGGAACACGAGAGCAGCGTATATCCTGAAAATCTGCAAAATAGCAGACTTTTCAGTGAGTTGTACCGGTACACTTTGGGTTTATACCGATACAACATTGATGGTTATACCGGTACAACCACCAAGGGTATACCGGTATGACCCTGCGCAGAGAGGCTCTCGGGTTGACCCGTTTGTACCGGTACAATTGCCCGTGTACCGGTACACTTTGACAGGTATGGCTTATTTTGACTTTTGGTGTCTTTTCACCACCTTTTCCCCATACCTAGTTGGAGCAAAGAGTAGAGAGAGGGAGGGCTTCTTCCATTGCTGCTGCTGCTGGTTCTTCTCCTCCATCTCTCTCACCTTGATCAAGCAACCTAGGAAAAGCTCAAGAGAGGTCCGATCTCCGTCGACAACGCACCGAGGTATGGTTTCCGCGGGTTTTCGGGGTCGTATCGCTGCGAGGGAGCCAGGCAAGCGCGGGAGGTCGCCGTCTTTGACTCGACGACAGTGTTAGGGTACTTCCCGAGGTGAGTAGCTCGTAAGATCATCTCAAGGTTTCAGATTTCCATGATTTTCGAGCCTTGTTGTTGCTGCTGCTGATTCCAGCATCGACCCACAGAGTTTTGTCTCATTCTCTGTGTAGGAGCATCGGATCACGACGCAACTTGATTTGTTGGAACTGGGACTTCAAGACGAATCCAGAGAGCCCTTGATCGCCAGATTTGGAGCAGGTTTGCCTAGTCAAAACCCCATTTTACTGTGCTGCTGTGCTACCACTAGACTCTGAGGTGCTGATTGCAGATTTCCAGCGTCGACCGTCGGCGTTTTGGCCCGTCCGCTGCGTAGGAGCGTCGGAATTCAGCGAAACTTGGTTTGCTGGATTCGCGGCTTTGAGACGAAGATTCTGAGCCCAAGATTGGAATTTTTGGATAAGATTTGCTTGCTCGAAACCTAGTCCTATTGCGCTACTGTTTGTCGAGCAGAATTTGAGGTGTTGATCTGCAGATCCCAGCGTCGACCTTCGGTACTTCGGCTCGTGCGCGACGTGGGAGCATCGGATCGCGACGAAATTTGGTTTGCTGGATTCTAGACTGCGAGAAGAATCCACAGAGTCCAAATTTGCTAGATTTGGAAAAGGTTAGCTTGATCGGATTTAAAGGTTTCTCAGCCACTGTTTTCGGACAGTTTCGTGGATTAAGTCATCCATGGTTTTATTTTCCGCAGCAGGTGGATTCGGATTTGAGCTGGACGCGTTGGGTTTTCGCGGACTCAGCCACTCTCTTCGCTGCCAGGAGATTGCTTGAGAGGTGGGTTTTCATCGGATTATTCCTAAGTACAAGTAGTCGACATGTATATTGTATATTGAATGTAAACCTTAGCTCAATTCATGGATTAGCATGTTGAACATCTGAATTTTGGAGCATGCTTAGCAAGTATTATTTCATACATGTTGGACTTGGACTTGACTTAGGAGAAAACCACGGTTTGATCGTCATTTGTATTCACTACCAGATTTAGCTCTAGGAGCCGTACTGTGTTGTATCGTCGCTGTGTGAGTGCGACAGATACTAGGGCAGTGTAGCTGCTTTTATACTCGTGCTGGGATGCCGAGCTTAGTTACAGTAGAGTTCAGACTGTTGGTGTTGTCGGGGACCGTCGAGGTTGACGGTGGGCCCAGTTGACTATGTTGGTCTCAGTTTGTGCCAGGGGCACGTGACCTATTGGCGGTTAAACCAGTTGGACCCTGTTTACTTGACTATGCCTGTGAGAGCCTGATTGAGCTCGACAGAAATACGCTTGCATACTCGGTTGGTTCGGGCCCACGAGTGCCGCTCCGGAGTCTGGCTTAGTGCTTTTGCGTTGGTGTCGCTGTGTCCTAGTGTTGGACTCGCTCTCCACTATCTACCCTTGAGGTAGTTGTTAGTGTTGCTTCGACAGGCGGGACGGGTGTATCACATTCCCTCGTAAGATTGGGTCAGCTTTTACTTGTTCTACAGAGGGTTGTTTTAGAGCAGGATAGTATAGTGGCATCTAGTTGTAGAGTGTTCCAGCTTTCTTTTAATTTTCTTGCTTACCCTGTAGACTTAGTGGGTGGACCGATGTTGTTTAGGGCGGCACCCACTGAGGACTACTTGTTTTACAGTAGTTCTCACGCCCCTTTTCTTCCACCGTTGTTGCAGGGCCTTCAGTTTCTTAAAGTCTCCTGAGGTGGATCGTGGCAAGGGCGTCGCGAGCTAGAGCCCTTCCCGACTGGTGCTAAGTTAGCAGATTTCCCCTACTGCAGGTAGTAGTTTTGGATATTTGTGAGTTATGTACATACAGTGTTAACTCGCTGGAGCGAATAGTACTCTTTTGTATCGTGTTATGTTGTATGTATATAGTACTCATGTTCTTTTCCTATCCGGTTGTTCTTAGTCTTTTCAGCTCTATGCTACTGTTTGTAGCAGTGTATGTTATACAGGTACAGCTACGCTTCGTGTACAGGAAAAATTTCTTATACACGGCGAATTTGTCGGCGTACCCGGAGAATCTTTCAACCCGGGGCGTGACACATATGGCAGGTTTGGATGTGCTACCGGGAAGGCCTCTGCCGATCCCGGGACGTGACAGGTACACAAGTAGGAGAGCTATCTAGCGATCCCCATACTTCGGTCAAAAGCAGCAGGTAGAAATACATTAAGCTCTGCACTTTCGATCATTTAGAAATGTACAAAAACTCTAGTTTCTACAGAAAGTGATTTTGGACTACGTTTTCAAGCCAATTTTGTGCCACAACTGACCCATTTCACCAAAAAACCTCAGAAGCCTCTAAATAGTATCATATTTTATTTCACACTGCAACCTTGCTAATTTGCAAAGGTTTAGGACTCTATAATTAGGAGCTAGTTGATTATGTTCTGTTATCTTTCCACTCACCTCTTGATGTGTGGAGCGTGAAAGGTGTCACACCCCGGGACCGCCTATTTGGTCGATTCAGGCACGCGAACAGACGCCGGACGGACAGCACCTCCCCATGTCCGCCCAAGGCTCTAACCAACATATACAATCAAGAATTTCAACAAAGCGGAAAATAATTGTACAAGGCTTGCACGAGGGCAAGCAACAACTCAAGTAGTGAAAGTTCTAACTATTATACTAAACATACAACCATCACATCATATTTGATTACTTTAAACCAAATACAAATAAACCATTCCTTTACATTCATTCTTTTTCCCTTTCATTACATCACAATTTCCTTTACTCCAAAATAGAAGGTTTACATCTTTTTACATTTCTAGTTTAACATACAAAAGTTGAAAATAAACTATAGGGCATGCCTATAACTCCGAGGCCGCTATCTACGACGCTAATCCCTTGCCTCGATCCTCCGCCACCCTGCTCGCGCATGGATCTATAGGGATAGTGGTGTGAGAATTACAACGAAATTCCCAGTAGGTTCAGCCGCCGATCACGCTGATTCGCCCACTAGGTCTATTTCAGGCATATGTAATTCAAGAAAAAATAGATTGCAAACCAACTAATGCAAAACTATTACAATGCCTACAAAATAAATGTCAACCGATAGATAGATAATCGAATACATGATAAATTATGCATGCATGTTCTTGTTTTCATTCTCTTTGGCCTTTACCCAATCATCCCGGAGTTCAACTAGCTCATCCCAACTCACAATCCGCATATCCCGTCTACCGGGAGAGGCACAAGCCACTACTGTCCGAGGGATCTTCGCCGGACTCTATCTCCCGTGGTGTCTACACTCTGGAGTAAACCACTTGAGGGGGAGCTACCACCCTCAAGCCGGAACCAATGTGTAAGTACGATCCATTCCTCAATTTGAGGATGTTTAGCCAACCTATCTCAAGTCACAATGCCTCAATGCCGATGATAGGTCTTTACCTAATCAAGCATATCACTATATCTGAGTCCTAATGGTCCTGATGCCACAATGGATAAACCTTGTTTAGCCGTTTTTATTCTTGGTGCCAATCTGGCCTCACTAACGTCAATGTCAGTATTGTTTACTATTGTCAGTCTCTTTTTATACATTCTCATACACATAGGATTTTTCACAATCTTAGTTCACATGGTTCTATATCAATTCATATGTTCTCTAGTATACAATTGAACCCCAACCAATCATTTTCATTACACTACCCTACATGCATGAATGCTAATACATCAATATGCTCAATAATGGCAACACAGACATAGAAAGAGATCCGGTGTTTTCGGACAGCACCCCCCACCTTTCTGTGATACCAGGATGTCGTGCGCCTAATTTTGCGATTTTTAGACTTCTACGCCGCAAGCTGCGACGATCTGTACCTAAATGGCCCTTTTCGCCAATATCTCCACACCCACTCGTCAGATCGACAAACTGACCGCGCCAACACGTTCGTTAACCTACCAATTATGGTAAAAAGAAATCAAACCCAAGTTTTGACCTCAAAATTCAAAAATCCTAAGTTTAGCCCCTCAACAATGTCATCTTCCCCATTTCTAGTCCCTAACATGGATAACTATTGGGGAAATCCTTTACTCATCTCCTAAAAACATGCTAGAAGAAAATAAACCCAAAACCCTAGCTAAACTCATGGAAGCTCACCTTTGGTTCAAGCTCTTCCTTGTACACTTGCACTTTAGTAAGCAACACCCTTGTCTTGGTCTTCTTCTCCACCTAAATCCCTTCAAAAAGCCTCCTTGCCCCAAGCTCTAGAGAGAAAGGAGGAGAGAAAAAAGTTTTAGAGAGAGAGAAGGGGGGGAATGTTTTGTGTTGGGAGTTAGCCAATTTTTTTCTTCTTTCTGGCTAGTTACGCATGCGGGGACCGGTCTCTCTTTCAGGGATCAAACCCTTGGGGACCGGTCTTCCCCTCAGGGACTGGTTCCTGTAGGCCTGATTTCAAGGACTTAGCCAAATTTTCACATTTTTGGCTGAGCACGCACACGGGGACCGGTCTCTCCCTCAGGGACCGGTTCCCGTAGGTTCCAAATCCAGGACTTAACCGATTTTTCAACTTGCTCGGCTGCTACGCATATGGGAACCGGTCTCTCCTTCAAGGATCGGTCCCCGAGAGTCCAAAATCTGGGACTTAGCGAGATTTTGCAATTTCACTCTCTCGGGTCCCTTAACCTCATACACGGGTTCTAATGCACTTAGAATCCCTTTACACTCGCTCCACTCCGCGTTCCGCTCGTTTCGACGGAACTCGACACGATTTACGAAAAAGTGATATGTTACAAAAAAGGCCCAATTCTCATCCGGAAGCTCATGAGACGTCACACAGCTAATGCTCTCCACATTAACTAATATGTGCTGGACAAGACCAAACTGCCATAAAACTTGATCTATTATGTGTAAATCTATAATATAGAAATAGATCAACATAGTCCTAAATCACCAAACTTACCTCTACGTAAAATGGTGGTAATCCAGCTATAATGGCGTTAGTGCACTACCTTTATACAATCTGTAAATCAGCTGAAAATAAAATTAGCTAAATATAAGGCTTATTGCACGTATATGTTAATAAAATATTAAAGAAAATATACACGTATCTAAAACTCTCTTTACTGATCTAACACATCTATATAGAACTCTATGTTAGTCGCCCTCGCATCAAACTTCAAACAGCAATCCACCATTCATCTAAAATTAAAAATACATGTACTAGTAAATAATTTTGAAATATAATAATTATCTCATTAACTAAGACAAGTAGAGGGTGCATGGGACTATGTTAGTTAATTCGCGAATTATTCGTGAATTTTTGAAAAAATGAATTAAACGGCCGTATTCGTATGTTTTCGAAAAATTCGGGAAAAAAAGGTGATTTTTTGACTAAAAATACGTATTCGCGTTTTACACGACCAGCCGAATTATTCGGCCCAAAAAAACGGCTCCTGCCCGCACCATCCCGCGCGGCCCAGCGCGGCCCACGCATGCCCGCGCCTGCCCGCACTCCTGTCCTGCACGCATTTGTGGGCCAGCTGACCCAAAGCTGTAACATACAAAAAAAAAAAAAAGAAAAAAAAAGAAAAAAACAACCTTTCCAAACACCTCCCTAAGACCAAAAAAAAAGAAAAGAAAAATTCTTTCCGAAATTTTACTTAATTAGCTTAATTTTTTAGCTATTTATTTTTATATTTTTTAAAAAATATGAATATTTATGCTAATAGCATAAATCTTGAGAGAAAAAAAAATTAATTTAATAGTCGAATTTTTTATCCCGAATTTTTAATTGGTAAACGTATAATATCCGTATAAATCACGTATCTGAATAATTGATGAATCTGTTTTTTAGCCATATTTTTTAACGAATTTAAAAATTAAAAGACGAATTTTATCCGAATTATATCCGTACCGAATTTTTGCCGAATCCGAATTAACTAACTATGGCATGGGAGCCCTTGGATGAGTAGAATATAAGATGTATTCCAAGTCTAGGGATGTGCCGTCAGCATAGCTTATTTATTTTTGGCAGGCCATTCCAGGCGAGCAAATTTAATCCGGCTTGAGACCTCACCCATCCCGGCCTTTGCTCAGTTCAAACTTGGCTAGCTTGCCGATGGTGCAGTGGAATCTAATTTTCGAAGGCAATTCAGAGCTGGTAATTTTTTTAGATGATTTACACCAACTCAAAGATGGCACCGAAACAAGATCAATTTAACAAAGAAGAACAATTTTCAAGTTACAAAGCTAAAAGACTTAAGTCCAAAACAGAAGAAACAAACATATTTTACTCAAGTGTTAGTGCTTTCAGATGTTACAAAATAGTCTTCAGCTGTTCATACAACACCCAAATAACAAGGCCAATTACTGTATCCCTAACTAAACCCTTTATCGCACCACTGATCCAACCGTCGGAGCTCTCGCCTGATGCCCTGCCAACAAGATCACGAAATCGCAGGTCTCCCTGATCAGATATCAGTGCATGGACCACACCATTCATGTGCCCCTTTCCGATCACGCCGACGACTATCTTACCGTTGTTCACAGCTTTGCTCCTCTTTAGAGACCATGCGAGATACTGAAATGTGAACAATCAAAAATTAAAAAAGAAAAAAAAATAGAAACATCGAGTTGGTTGCAAAAAAGTGATATTGGAGAAAGTATTCATATAGTAGAAAAAGTATCTCTATTGCACCAGGAACTTCAAAACATCTAGCACCATAATATACATGGCTTTTACATTTTTATTCTTACAAAGACTTAATTACATTCTACAATATCAAACTTCAGGTTTTTTTTTTTGTTTACAACACCCTACTATTTTATTTTATTTTTCAAAGACTATTGGACTTTCTCTCAAAAAAGAGAATCGATTGAACTATCATTTTCTTATCAATCTCTTTTCTTTTTGTCCAAAGACTATTGAACTTTCTCTCAAAAAAACAAAAAGACTATTGAACTATCATTTTCTTATCAATCTCTATATTGTGCCTTAAGTTTTATTTTTATTTGTTACCTTATACTATTTATATTTCTCAACGACATCACTAAACTATCGTTTTTCTCACTGATCTCTACATTATTTTCAGTAAATCTATTATTTAGGCAGAAATAAACAACTCTATTATAAGTACAGGGCTTGTTCAGTTCACCTATTTTAGACTCTAGAATCAATTTCGATAGTTGTTTTTTGTTTAACAAGAATTGGGTTTCAATTCCTCTTCCACTTGGGAATGAGAGTGACTGAATCCATTTATAACTCAATCCGGCTTTTGAGTCCTGGATTGACCCATTCCGAAGTAAACCACTCAAAACCTCTCTTACAAACACCTTCCCTTCTCTCTTCATTGCTTTCCTCTCCCTGTAACCAAAACCATCTCTTAAAATTCAAAGGGTCCTAGTTGTTCATTCCAATTTCTATGCCAATAATGAACCAAATATTTTTGGATGATTCGTCATCCCATTAAAGATTCCAATACAATCCAATTTCATTTTTCATTCCAATTCCAGCCATAAACCAAACATGCCCTAAGTTTCTGAAGAAAATTCAGATTTTGCATGTAATATGCACAGTGGATATTCTAGCAAGAAAATTCAGATTTTCCGGTTCCAACATCATATCCCTGCATTTAAATATAGGTTAACAAATAAATTATAACAAGTTTGTCCATAATCGTAGATTTGGCTAGCAGAAGCTTTCAGTTGGATTAAAAAGGGATACCGTATCACGCTCATGTATAAGAGGCTCAAGAAGTGATGGATAAGATCTGCTCAGCTGCTCGTACAGCTTAAATGGGCTGCCCTCCATTTTCTCATCCTACATTAGGAAAAGATTATATAGCAAAATTAAGTACTTATTCACATGGGACATAATGTATGCTCCGGCTCCGGGATAGCATTACACATATATTGCATCTAATGAATGCTTTAACAAATATCATGTTTTTTCAGTAACAAGTGAAGTGATGTAGTACCCCTTTTCACATAATATTCATCCATACAAATGTATCATGGAGTATTATATAAAAAATCAGAAAAGTTACATGTGAGATCCACCTGAAGAAAAAGAAAGATCAACTAGACAAAATTTGATCTATAAGAATAAATTATTTTTCCACAAAAAAAATTGTTGAAGAACTAGTAGCTCCACACAATTTGAATCTACTAGCTGTCCCTGTAAAGAATGGAGAAGGTAATTCAGCCCAGCCATGGAAAGTTACAATAACAAATCCCTATTGTAACTTACTTCCAGTCCATCATAGCTAGCATTTCTTTTTTTACGTACAAGCAGAGGCAATAATATGAAACATGTAAGAACTAATGTATTATGAGGCAATCTTTGAGATATGCCATAGAAAGCAATGTATAGCAAGGCCAACAAACAAAACCATTCCGTAGCTCCCGAGGAAAAGTTTAAACATTTGATCTTTAAATGTGCTTTATAGATTGATAGTAAACTCCTCGCCAGTGTTTGAAAAGACGCGAGGCGCGGAGAGGCGCAAGACTCTCTTGGAGCCTAGGTGCGAGGCACACTGCGAGGCGCGCAGCTCAAGAAGGTAAGGCGCACATTTACTTAGCCTGGTTTAATTTGATGTTCTACATTAAAAACCCAAAAATAACCATCAAAAAGTAAAGAAAACACATGCATATAGTTTAATTTGATGTTCTTGCTGACGCTGCTGCTGCTTCTTGTTTTCCTGCTGCCGCTGCTGCCGGTTGTTTGTTTTGGCCACCTTTGGTTTGCTGTCGCTGCTTCCTGCTGCTAGCACAGCTGCTGCTGGATGCTCGACAGGGAGAGAATGTGGGAGAATAAGAGAATGAGAGGAGGGGGTGAGCGGCAGATTTTTTAGGAGTTTTTGGGTTTCTTTCAAGATTTTTTAAGTATCTTATCGAGTTTAAGATGCAAATTCAAAACCCAACAATCCGAAAACTTGAATTTTTTTGGATTTCTTTTAAGATTTTTTAAATATCTTATCGGGTTAAAGTATAAGATGCAAATTCAAAACCCGACAATTGAAAAACTTGAACAAAAAATCCCTGTAAATTTAAATATTGCGAGGCGCGCGTCTCAGGCCCAAGGTGCATGCCTCGGCAATAGTGCTGCAACTCGCTATTGCTGAGGCGCTGAGGTCGGCGCCTTGCGCCTAGGCACCGAGGGGCGTGCCTCTTTTCAAACTATGCTCCTCGCTATGCAATTTAGTTAGTTTATGAAGCTTCCCTATCTTATAAATCATATCAAGTATTTTCACTTTGTATATTGGGTAGTTTAACCAAACGAAAGCATTGGGACATGAAGAAAAATATATAGCTGGAGGGATCAAAACTTTTTAGTCATTTCCAGTTACCTGGCATACGAGCAGTTCATAAGAGTTCACAATCCCCAAAATCTGATTAGTCGATCGAACTTACACAGGGCGATCGCTACTCAGTTTGCATTCAGCCTGCTTTTACTTTTCTACTGGTAATAAATATGCCAATGACTTATGGGATTAAGCTAGGTAGCAAATTGGCTTCTGATATGGATGGCCTGATGTCATTATCATGCAAACTGATAGGGATGGCATGGTGTCATTATCATAGGAATATGCCTGAATTAATACCCTTACCCTTTCATAGGAAGGATGACGGAATACAAAGTCAGGGCTAGGCCAATCATCGATGAAGAAGGAAGCAATAGTGGCATCGGTTTTTACTGAAAAAAAAAGTTTTGGTTCAGAAAAGGAAAAGGGCTTGAGATTTTTATGCGGAGCTTGTTGACTGGAGCAAGGTAGAAAGGCTTTTTGACTTCTTTTTTTTTAAACATGGTCGTTGAATACACTTCCACAGCACTGCCTCTTTTCAAAGCTAGAGCCTTTGTTGTGCAACAAATCCGTTTGTTCCGCGACGTTCTCAATCGGAGAAACCTCACACCCGAGTTTCAATGGGGTACCAGTTTACAAATACGGGAAGGAAGGATGGGTGCTATGTTGTCCCACTCGCTTTGGGAAATGATGTGTGCTACACCGCTAGCTTTCTTCCATATGGCCATCGGAATATCAGGTTACCAAGCCTACCCCTAAGAGCGAAGTTGGAAGAATCTCTGTTGCCATATCCGATGATATGCTAGAGCAGCCAGAAGATTCCTACATGAAAAGATTTTATGCCAGTCCTACTCCTAGGCCTGAAGAAGGACAGGCCTTTTGACATACCTCTTTAATAGCATCATCGGCTTCCTCTCGTCTCAAGAATCTAAGCCACACCTAACCATAAGATCTTTTATACAATGGACCTTTTTAAGAGACGAGATTTCACCCAAGAAAGATAGAAAATCGTTCGGTAGACTAAAAGGACGAATTGCCTTATTTTAGAACTGAAAAGTGAGGGAATTTTGCTTCATTAAGGAAACATGGTTGCTAACTTCAACCACACAGAATTGAAAAAGGTCTCATTCGTGCTAGCTCAAGTAGACCTTGCACTCCAATCAGAAGAAGCATTTTTGGAAGCTAGACAAAATAGACTACTTGAAAAGATAAGAAGATGGGGATTTCGACGATCGGGAGCGAAGCTTAAATTACTTTCTTCTGTGCATGCTCATCTTTTTGCCTTTTTTGATCATCTCGTAAATATCAATTTGTAACCTTGTACCTTTTCATCAAAAAATGATATATTATTTCTTATGTGCTGCTCCATTTCAACTTTGTTTTTGTATTTGTCTATGCCAGGATTTGCCTATTTCTTTTTGCTCTGCCCCTTTTAAGAGGATTATCACACTGTGTCGAACACACACAGAGTTCAGTGCTTTGGTCTATATCTACGGATTGACAATGAAGGGGATGGGATCCCATGAAAATCCTAGCATTCATAAAGGCGACTCATTTATTCAATGAGAGTTGGTACGATTTTTCCCAATCAGGTTAATCATTTTGGCAATTCATGCTTATGTTATACTTAAGATCAATTAACGCTATCATATAACCAACCAAAACACTGGGTATGCCACTGCCGATCAGAAAGTGGTCCGGGTCTATGAGGCAACTCTGAGGAGTTAGGAGTGAGGATTTCGTATCAGAAATCTCTTAGATGAAACCTAATTGAAAGTCTACGATCTTGGTTTTCGTTGAAGATAAGGTTTCTTTCTAGTTTGAGAGTGGAGAAGACCTACAACAATTCAATCAAGAGCAATAGAGCAAGAAGTCGGAATTGTACGATCACACAATCAATGTCATTGGAGACAAGGTTAGGAACCCTTCTCAACCTAGATGAACATGCAGCCTGCACGAAAGGAGAAATCAGGGATAAACTATAACCCAAAATACCAGAGCACCGAGGACAGAGTCAAAAAAGAGAAGGATCAAGAAGAATAGTACTACTGATTAGGTCAATAAATGACAGTCAACTACTATAGCTCAGAGACCCACGACTACAGGTAATCGTCAAAAGAATAATTATGAAATGAGACCTCAAACTAGTATGTCCGCCTTGTCACCACGACGATAGATCATCCTTCGGTAAAATCTTGGGATAATTCTAAGGAATAGTTACTTCAAAATAAATCTTCCCAAAATACATAAATTTGATTACGATCTATTTTGCGAAAATATGAATCTTCCAAAAGATGAAAATTTGTCTTCTTTTATTTTCTTTAGTATTGTCTTTCTATGAGAATTAGAAAAATAAAAATAAAAATAGAAGGTGAGGTAAAACCTCACAAATAAAAATGAAGTTGGTTTGGGATCTTTTTCATTGTTTTGGGGCTTTCGGTCTCTGTCCCATTGAAACTGATAGGTTTGTTTGGATATTTCTTTCTTAACTGACGCTATTAGTGAATGGAGTGAGCATGGGGCACAATCGCTTAATAAAAGTCTTCACCTGCGAACAAAAGGACCAATAGGAGGATTTTGCACAAGAGAGTACTCTTTCTCTTGGTAGATAGGGCACTCTCTTTTCTTAGTGCAAGATCTCCTTTCTTCCCAGTGAGAGAAAGAGCGCCTAGGTGAAAAGCAGATACCACACACTCAAGCCAATGAAGAAGCACATAAGCAAGACATACTCTTCATGGCTTGGAGGTTCCCACATTTCGTGCCGAGGTCCCTCCACCATTTGAAAAAATCAAGGGCTAACTCATCTCCTTATTGTTTAGTGTCAAAGAGGTCAACCAAAGAGACTCTCATTTCGCAATATGGAACTTCTCTTTAAATTTTCTCTGCATGTCTCTCTAGTATGCTATAGAACCAAGCTCAACTTGGCGTACTCAACAGGAGCAAGAAGAACAATCCTCTATTTGAGATGCATATGTAGGGTGAGCTGGCTTCACTCTGCCGTGAAAAAAATAAACAAAAAGGGATCTTGGTCGGTCCTTTAGATCTTGGAAAGGAAAGGCTTATAAATCATATCAGAATTTTCCTTTGTATATTGGATACGTAACCGAGACGAAAGCATTTGAATGTGCGAGAAAAATATGTAGCTGGAGATGATTCTTGTTGGTGAAAAACTCAAAATTTTAAATTTGAATTTATTTTATTTGAATTTTAAATTTATTTATTTGATATTTATTATTATTTATTAATTATTATTTTTATTATTTTATTTATTTATTTCTTTTATTCTCTTTCTTGGCGCAAAAGAAATGCAACGGAATCCCTCCGTTCCATTTCTTGCGCCAAACGGAATCACGTTCGTTTCTTACGCCGGTTGCATTAAACATAACAAGCAAGATTGGAAAGGTTGTGGGCAAAGACCACCAATTGTAAAACCTAATATCAGAGGTGGAAGATGTTTTCTTTGTTTTTTTCTTTTTCTTCTTCTTGAGAGAGAGAGAGGGAGAGAAATCAAGAGAAACTATCCAACTTAGCTTCGCGGTTTGGCTTAGTCCTTCCTGACCTTTATGCGCCACGAAAGTGGAGTATAAAGTACGCCAAACCAAAGACACTAACCCAAATACCCATATGGACAACTGCTCTTACAACTCCCATAGTTTAAAATCAGCAAAATTCCAAAATTAATGTAGAGATATTCTCATCAATTTCAGAGATGGCTAAAAACATTTTAATCTACAGGCAAAAAATTATTAGTAAACCCAATACATAAAATACCTCCACATTACTTTCTGGCACTCCAACTGAAGGCGAAGTTATGCCAAGAAAAAGTGAAATTATCAATCTCAACTTCTCGTTCCACTTTAGAGATTTCCAAGCTCTTTCAAGCTGAAATGGGCAGTTGACATATCAAAAATCAGATCCATCACAATAAAAATTGAAATGTACAATAATATAGAATGATACACACAGTTATTTCAATTGGGCGATCTCCCAGGACAAGCTGAGCCCCAATCTCTTCAGAGACTTTCCGAGCTGCACGAAACTGCAAATAATATCCACAAAAAAATAATATCCACAAAAGATCAATGAGAAAGTCATAAGAAATAGTGTATGTTTAAGATGAATTATATCGAGAGCACAAACTATACAAAATAGAGAGTTCTTTTATAGACAAACTACCTCGTCCCCAAAAGATTGATTTGCACCCGAAGAAATTTTTGAAGAGAAAACAGCAAGGAGCAGACGTAAAGCAAGAGCACTTTGTCCACCTAACATCGCAACAAGCATCATTATGAGCATTTTCAAAGTATGTTACAGGTTGTTTGGTTCCTTAGAAAAGTATAGAAAAAAATTTCCAAGTAAAAAGTTTTCCATGAAAAAATCATTTTTTTTCAAATTTTTCCGTCCTTTTGATTCTAAGAAAATAAGTTTTCATGAAAAACTTTTTTTCTATATTTTATGGAAAACTAGTGTTTTCATTTTCCTAAAAAAATCCAGAAAATAAAAATGCTAGTTTTTTTATGAAATGTGATAAAAATATTCCAAAAATACTTGTTTTCCTTCAAACCAAATAGGCGAAAAATTGAAAAAGGAGTTTTTTATGAAAAATTGTTTTCTTGGAAAAAAAATTTCCACACTTTTCCGAGGAACCAAATAGCCCTTATCCACTGCAATCTTGTATCTCATTGCCAAGCTATTAAAACTTCTACACTAGAACTAGTTACCCAAATTTATGCTGCGATTGATAGCTCCAAAAAAGTTAGCCCCAGTTAACGAAAACATGTTTGATCCTAAAAGCGGGGCATCCTGCGCATCTGTGGATGCATACATAATTCCAGCTCTGAAAATGAACTCTGCAAACATACCAATTAGCTAAAATACATGTTTTGCTGTAAGAAGAAAGAGATGGATCCCTACAACTATCCAAAATCTTAATGCCATGACAGAAGAAGTAATTCATGTTCAAATATTACGCAAATCAAGTTCTCAGTAGCAAGCATGCTTGAAATTTAGGACCAAAGTTAGTCATTGTTGGTTCTAAAAGAAAATATACTAGTATCTATAAACTCTACGATCTTTTAGAATTCATCTAAAGACAGATGTACGTATGTGCTTCTAATTATTAATACCAAAGGCTAAGCTAATATTAAGACCAAAAATGTAGAGAATTGCACAACGGCAATAAATATGTTGTTTGGAAGTTGACATCTTATCAGAAATGGTCAGGAGTTTCCCAACCTGAAAAGTTCAAAATTGCTCGTAGCTCACAATTGGTACATGAAATTGATTTTCTTTTACTGCAATGAGAATAGCTGATACAACTACAAGACCAAGCAAAATCACAGGTTCAACACATTTAAAAAGTATCAATCCTGTCATTCCTTGTCAGTGGCGGAGTTGGAGGTGGGCCCTAGTCGGCACATGCCCACCCATGATTGGCTTTACTTCCATTTTTGTCTCTATAAAACTAGTATATGCACTATGTGCATAGATAAAAATTGTGCACCACTATCCTTTTCTCCCTTATAAAGTATAGAAATTTCAATCTAAAATAAATAAATTTTATTTTTTTATATATTTAGATATTTATAATCATAGTTTTTTTAATTATAATATTATTATTCAGTGAAACGTACTTATCTAGTTATTTGTTGTGCCCCGTCTATATTTCTTTTCTGGCTCAGCCACTGTCCCTTGTAATTGAGAGCAAACTAAAAGTTCCAAACCCAAATTAGTACCCAAGACAATAAACTTAACCTAATTCGATTTGTGAAACAACTATTCTTCTCTGAGACACTGACTGTTCCTAGAGCAAGTGGCAAAGGGCTTGGTGGTTGGTACCTGAGACCCAAGTTCGAATCCTAGTTGATTCACATTTCTAGCTAAGTTTATTTTTAAATGAAATAAACGAAGCGGGTAGCGTGCTATCTATCTCCCAAAAAAAACTATTCTTCTCTAAGACATTGTTTCGTTTGGGAATATCTTAGGAACACCTGGTTTATTCCCCAACTTATACCCAAAAAAATAACTCCGTTTGAGAATAATGGTTTATCCTCGCCACACAGGATAATTCGCGAATAAGCAAATTCGAGATGTTGTGACATATACGCATAGAACAGCATCATTCACTAGTTTATCCCCAACTTGTTGCGAGGCATTTTATGGATGAAGGTAAGAACGCTTCTTCTCTACAACGCCTTTCTGTTCTAACCCGGCTCTCTAGACTCGACTCATCTCCCTCTATTAATGCTGCTCTATCTTGCTTGCCTCCCCTCCATTAATCTCCTTTCTTCAACATGCTTTCTTTTTCTTCCCTAGAATAGATATAGAAGTCATATTTACAATGGCATTAGAAAGCATGATGTCACAGCCTTAGCGTTTTTGTTCGCAAAGCCCGTGCGGCGTACGCCTTCCTACTCGAAGATGGACAAACCTTACTCCTTATTGCTAGCTTGGACCTCCACCCCCTACGACTAAGTATGAAAAAAGGAGAGAAGAGAGAGAGGCAGAGGTTCCCAAAAAATTAAGTACTCCACTACTTAGAAAAATAGGATTACAGTACACAACTCCTCGTGCCTCTACCTTTTTTCCTGTCTACTTTAATCTTAGCCAACCCTCCTACTTATAAGCTCCTAAATACAATGAATCTAGCCTATACTAACTCACCACTAAACACACATTAAAGCATACATTAACTCACCTACTATCACATAGTAATGAGCCCTCATGAATGCCTAATGAATGCAAGGTGATCCCAAGGGTTGCCCATGACTCTTGGGTTTCTGCTGGCGGTTTCGGAGCCATTAAATCCAGCAGTTACTTGACCCCTTTGTCTCCCACAATAGCTACTGGTTTTGGGCCTCCTTTACAGCCTGCTCCGCTAGCGAAGTTAGGCTAGGGATTCAGATTGCACAGCAATTTCGCTAAGTGCCTGACAATGGGGTGGCTTACTCTTCACCATATTTTGACACTTGTCCAAAGTAAAGGACTAGGCATCAATGTGCATCCATTAAGCTTATCAATTCATACATGATGACACTTCTTAAGCCACATGTTATGAGTTATGACAGTTTAACCATACACATTAATACTTAACCCTTTATATTGGACAATTATTAAAATATGGCAAAAAATACAACACCTTATACTTACTAACGCTATTGTAAATATACTTGTCCTTATTCCTCTCCTTATGCTTAGGAAAGGCAAACTAATTGGGCTAAAACCCTGTTATTTTGCTAAAACCCTGCTATTTCTAGAATATTCAAAAAGTCAAGCAGTAAACTTTTTCCTGCCTAAAACCCTCTTCTTACTCAATGCTGTTCAAAAATTGTGCATATGAGGCAGAAACATTCTGAATGAAAAACCTTTATTTCATCTTAAAATCTAGGGGCAATTGCTTATATACCCCTGAAAAGTTTCCGATTTTCTGATTTACCCCTCTTAGAAGGCTAATATTGAAAATACCCCTCCTACGTTCCAACCTATTTCAAATATACCCTTAGAGTTAAAATCAGTTAAGTAACTCTGTTATCTCTGTAAAATTACTATTTTGCCCTTTTCAAATATACTCTTCTACCATCAATGTCTTTCTTATTTGCCCTTAAAGTCAAGGGCACAAAAGTATTTCAACTTTTGGTTTTTTCCAATATACCCCTCTACCGTCACCAACCTTTCTTATTTGCCCTTAAGTTAAGGGCAAAATTGGTATTTTAATTTTTTTAACTGTGGTAGATATTTAACTCACATTTAACCCAGACGGAGATAATCATGATATTTTCATAATAACGATTAACGATGAGGCATTTTAGAAAGAAAAAAAAAAAGTAGGGATAGATCGGATATTTTCAGACGCATGAGGGGTATATAGGCAATTATCCCTAAAATTCTAAGTTCTTCACCTTTAAGCTATTTAGACAGCAGTAATGTCTAGAAAAGCTGTACTTCACACTTGCCTGCTCCTGCAGAGCTCGACGACGACATTGTCCGGGCGCAGGGCCTGCACGACGCGCTCGACGTCGGCGGCCGACTGCCGGGACAGGTGGTGGGTGCCGACGAGCCAGATGGCGTCGGGCTCGACGAACTCGCGCCGCCAGCTCGGGACGGGGCCGAACCGGCGCTTCTCGACGAGCGCCAGCGCGCCGCCCTCCACCAGGTCCATCAGCTCCGGGTGCCCCACCGCCGCGGCGGAGCGCGTGTCATCCAGCACGGCCGACTTGTAGTCGAACCCTGGAGGCGGGGGCCGGATGGCGACCTTGCGACTGACGCTCCGCCGTCGCAATTGACGAGGAGGAGGTGACGAAGAGGAGGAGCTCAGCCATGGGAGCTGGGGGAGGTTGCTAGGGTTTGAAATTGATAGAGTGGTGCCAGGGAACGGGAAACGGAGGGCTTCCATCAGTTGGGTTGGAGCAATCACCACCGACCGAGGAGTAGGAATGTAGGCGGCAGAGGCATGAGATGAGAGGCTCCCGGTGCGTTCGGATAAGGCGACGTTCGCGGGTTTTCCAGTACAAGTCGTCCTCAATTTAACAAGTTCCTTCTTTTTTTTTCTTTTTTTTCTAGAATGTTACGCGCTTTATTTCACTAGAATTTGAATATAGAAACTTAAATATCAATCACCAAATTTTTTACCACTTGTGTTAGGAGGGGGAGAGTGGCGGCGAGGGAGGGCCGCATGTTAGGAGGGAGGGAGTGGCGGCGTGTGAAGCACTTGACAGCAACAAGGCAACCGGCACGATCCTACGGAGGACGGTCTTATTTACGGAATTATGTACTCCAAACTGTCGCTGAGATGGAAGCAAAAGTAGACATAAAATAGAGAAAGAAGAAGAGAAAGATGCAAGTTGCACTATTGTTACTTGTGTGTTGCATCATTTAGAAGCATGTTGCACTTTTACACTTTTCAATATAGTAACTTGTGCAGATTTTGAAAAAATTAAGTGGCTCTAGCAACATGAAAATCTACGTACAAAAAGAACGATGTACTATACATACTTCACATGTATTTCCAACAAAATGGCATTTTGATCGCATTTCTAAAATCTGGACCGAATATGTAAAATCCGTAAAAACGGCCAAGTTTTGCAAAATTACAAAGCCAGTGAATTTTTTATGCCCAAAAGCCAAAAATAAACCCAATTAAGTTCATATGAACAGAAGGGGGCCACTCCACATCCGTGCACCTTTCATCCGTCAATCCTACAAGCATCTAATTCATCTTATATAAATTTTCAATTATTCGTTGTTTAAGCCATTACATAATCAACTGAGTCATTCCTAATGAACAAGCCCAGAAATTTAAAAATATAAACATTAGTATTATCTGCAAATCTATATGTTCTCAGCTCCAATATATATTATAAAGAACTAATTCAGTGGTTTGACACTTCTCGAAAACACAGTTATCTCTTCCTTTCCCTTTTTTCTGCTTTTAGTTCGATAAGAATAGCTACAATGGTGTGGCTGATCCTATTTGTTTCCGCTCTTCGAATAGGAATCGCGTAGAGTAACAGTTCGGTTGAAGACGAGCTTTCCAGGTGTGGAGTCCGTATCAACGGCAAAGTAACCTGAGATAACAGAAAGGGGGAAATTTGGTAAGCTAAGTAGATCCCGGAAGCACGCGAATGAATGAAATGTAGAATAACCAGAATCCTCAGATCGATATTGCATGGAAAGTTTACTAAGAACCAAAAACTTGCAAAATGTTAAAAGTCTGTTCAGGATTTCGAGTTAATACAACAGCCATTCACAGTTGCCAAAATATTTAATTCTTAAGAGTCACCTATTATAAATAAAGACGAGCTTGGAAAATCAAATATTATTGAATTAATTGGGAAAAACGCTGTAAGAATCAAACTAATTCTCCCTAAGAAACGTAGTCCTCAGAAAGGGAGCATCAACCACCTATTGCTCTATATTCTTTGTGGCCAAAGAAAATAAATTGAAAAAGATTTATCTCAATAGAAACTCCAAGACAAAGTTGCCAGTTGCCACCAAGGTCAGCTTTAGAAGTTATTGTTAAAATTGAAACTCTTACTCAAGGTTTAAAATGGCGTGGCACAGGAGCGTGCCGCTCTTTCTCTGGCACGGTACAGCACGGGCACACTTCCGTGCCGACACGTGGTACGCATGCATGCCGATGGATACGCATGACCTTCTACTGGCACGCTTTGGCACGGACTTATTTAAAATTTTTTAATTTCGATAAGTTTTTATAATGTTATTTTAAAATATTTAGACAAATAATTATTAATATTTGCTATATATAGCTTACTATACTCATCAATTAACATACATGTAAGCATTTTGTATATATAGTACAACTATACCTGATGAAGAATAAAAATAAATTTTTTTTATTTCAAAAGTACAACTATACTTGCTGTAATATTTGAAAATTCTTTTGTTTTTATTTTTTTTAGAATTAAAAAAATTATAAAAGATAAAATGACAGAAAATTTTATTTTTTCTAAAAACGTTTCAAGATCTATATATTGATTCAATTAAGAAGCATATAATAACTAGAACAACCAGAATAATACCACAATTTTTCTTTTTTATTCTTAAAAAATATCTAATCAAAACTTGTTTTGGAAATCAATTTTTGTTGCCTTAATTCACTAAAAGCTTAGCGGTGCGACAAATTTTGACAAAATAATTTGCGAAGAAAAAATGGATGTCTGTGGTGGAAGCTATGGACTCGGGCCGATAGGCCTGAGCCCATAACCCACCATTGACATCCGAGAGAGGTGCAGAGGGCGAAGCCCCCCGCGGTATGGATTGAATTTGTCAACTAAAAATTTGCTTCTATATTGATAAATAAGAAGTTATATTATAAATTTTTAATTTAAGAAAAGAAAAAAGAAAAAGTCAAAAGAAAAAACCAAAAGGCAAGAAAAAAAAAAGGCATTAGCCGAAGAGCAAAAATAAAAAAAATAAAAAAAAAAGTCAACAAAAAGGCAACACAACGTCAAATAAGATAAAAGTGAAAAAAAAAAAGACAATATAGATGGCTGGGGGGAGGGGGCTCTGTATCTCAGAGAACAAAAAAAAAAAGAAAAACCCAAAACCAAAAAGCCAAAAAACCAAAAAAGAAAAAAGAGGGCAGCACGCCGGTACGTGTCGGCGGCACGCACCAGCGTGCCGCTTTGTCTCGAGCGGCACGCAACAGCATGCTGCGAGACTCGGGAGGGGGGGGTGAGATACCCCCCCTTATACCGTGCCCCCAACGGTACGGCACTCCCCGTGCCGTACAGCATGGGGCGGCATTTAATTCCTTGCTCTTACGAACAAATCTGAAAAAGCAGTGAAACTCTGGGGACTCAATTTGCTAGCCCTATCAACAACAACAATCATTGAGAAAGTGCAAGTTTCATTCGACTGCAATAAAAGAAAAAACAAACAACTGAAGAAAAGCAAGAGAGTACCAAGTCTTTCGAATTGAAATTTGTCGCCCAACACCGCACTAGCAAGCGCTGGCACAGCTAATGCTTCAGGTATCACCTCCTTCGATTGAGGGTTCAGATCAGATAGCCAATCCTCTAGCTCAGCTGGATTCTGATGAGCAATTATGACAATTTAGTACCAAACTATGCATAATTATTAGCAAAACAAAACAGATAGTCAAGTAATGGTAACACTAACCTCTGAAAGAAATAATTTCTCAAATAATCTGACTTCTACCCTGAGAGGATCAACACCAGGTGAAGGTTGAGCCACCCAATGAAGAACACCCTTCATAATTAAGAGTTGAAGCAGTTAGCAAAATAGTAGTATCTTCAATTTGGAGTATACCTTAACAACCAATCGTTGGTACAACAGAGTAGAACTAGTACCTTTGGTTTTGTCTTCTTCAACGGATCATACTCAGCCCGGATTTCAACTACAGTATCTGAGTTATCACCGTAAACAACATCTGTGCATTTTATGGGAAAAGCATATCTGCAAATTTAAAAAAGAGTAAACCCCACATTAAAAATTTGTAGATATTAAGTTCTAATAATTTGTTTCTGCAAGCTATGAACATCATTCTTTGAAATCACTTACCTAAGGAGAACAGATTTACCAGGGGCAAGCCCATAATAATCTTTCGAATCCTTCAGGCGGAAGTCCGTGCGTTCAATGTAGACAACATTTGTGAAAGGAACCTGGAGACAAAAAATCTTAAGACACTGATTGAGATAACCGTTAAAATTTGGAGCACAGCCATTTCTTATTTCTGTTACCAATCATGCATTCAGATAATTGTGTTGAGTTTCTATGATTACAGTACGATGCAGAGCATAACAGGGAAAAAAAATATCTGGAAATAGAAATATCTTAAGTTGCTTCAAAAACAAAGCAGAATAGCTTTCAACAAAAAGATTTAAGATTTTCAACTAACTGGGAATGTGGAGGGAAGTTTTCAACATCATCGTATTCTTAGCCATGTAAGAGTAGATCAAAACAGCAGTTAAGGGATATAGCTAAATAAGCTAAGTTAAGGGATATGCCTTATAGTAGGAAGAAGCATCATCTGAAGGAGCATCAGGCCACATTTTTGCATCAAGATCTATTATTGATCCACTTTCAAGATTTGTGATAACAACCTGAAAAGACAGATGAAATCAATTGAATACAGTAGATACAGACATCAAATTATACCACAAATGAAGTGTTATCTAAAACTCGGTATACCTTTAAAGGATTCAGCACAACCATTGTTCGACATGCCGTTTTGTTAAGCTCTTCTCTAATGTGATACTCCAGGCGATCAATGCGTATCAAGCTATTATCACTGCATGATAAGAAAAAAGAAGCAACTACAGTGAGCCAAAACAAGACCAAATAGCAAAATATCTAACTACTAACGTAGAACATTGGAACAATGATAATAAATAAAGACAATCATCTGAATTAGATACCCCAATCATTACAAACATAAAATAGCAAATTTCTACAACTCCAAACGAAACCACATGAGACATTTGTTTTACAAATAATAACTAGACGGGTGAGCGCTGTGGAATCATAAGCAAAGCTACAGTTAAGGTGGAATTTAGCCAAATTCATTAATGAGAATTTGACTATAGTTAAAAAAAAAACCTGTCCTCATAAAAATTCACATGTCAATTGCACTTAGGAAAAACAGCAGGAAGATATGACTTCAGAAAATGCAATACCAACCTTCTTGTTATACCAATTCCTCGAATAAAAGAATTAATTGCAGTCGAGGAGACTCCTCGACGTCTCAATCCAGCAAGTGTCAATAGACGGGGATCGTCCCACCCATCAACCCACTTCTCAGTCACTAAACGGTTCAACTGCAGTCCAACAAGGGTGTACAAATGATTAAAGATAGATCATGCAACTCATTGTATCTCAATACAGGACATGTAGGAAATATACCTTACGCTTAGACATTACAGTGTTTGATATATTAAGCCGTGAGTACTCCCAAACATAAGGTTGGTAAAGGCCCAGTGCAGCTAATAACCAGTAGTATGATGGTCGGCGTATCTCAAATTCGAGCGTGCATAGCTTCACAATGGAGAAACAAATATATAACAAGCCAAGCATACTAAAATCCAAGATGATTTTATTTGCATATCTATAAGATAGAAACAATACAAGCAATTACAAGAATAGTGATATCTAAAAAATAAACAAACAGAAGAAACCAATAGAAGTACAGCAGAATAATAATAAGGGATGCTATTGGACTCGAACAAATGTGAAGGAAACAAAATAAACAGATTCATTTCAACCCATGAGTCAAACCATATGATCACAAGATTGTTTTTGTAGTAGGAATCAAATAATACAGACTTTTAAGATTGAAAAGAAAGGATGATTGAGAACTTACAGAATGGGTAATATTTTCAAGGGAATCCACTATGCAATGAGCATAATCATAACTTGGATATATGCACCACTTGTCACCAGCATGCGGATGTGGAGTAAACTGTCGAATACGTTAAGGAACACATTATGCTTAACTTACATAACCTGTACATAACCTATATATCAGAAAGCTTACAACGTGACTCTTTACCTTTATACGATATGCTATCAAATCATACATATTTTTATTCTCGCTCTGCATATCTTGTTTCATCCTAAGCGTTGCCTTCCCTTCGTTGATCAACCCCCTTTTCATATCATCAAACAACTTCAATGACTCTGCAATCGGCCTATCCCTCCATGGACTATTCATCTGCTTCTCTCTGTATTCCTTTATTTCTTCTGGGGTCTAACAAAGATAAGAAAGGAAAAAAGTTTAAACCTACACTTAACGAACCAACAACACAGCAAGAACACTTGAGTACCAACAAGAATACCGCCGCAGAATGCTGAATAACTTGCATATCATGAATACACACCTGGTGATCAACATATGCCAGACCCTTTCTTATCAGCTCAACAGCCAGATTATATAGATCCTGGAAATAGTCGCTGGTATAGGTAACCTGTAAGGCTAAATCACTGTAATATAATTCTTTATAAGTATGAATTGCAAGCTGAATAAATGTATACCTTAAATGGCTTCCAACCCATCCATTCGACAATTTCCATGATGTGATCTATGTATTCTTGTTTCTCAGCTTCAGGGTTGGTATCATCAAACCTAACAGTGGAAAGTAGAACTTGAAGAATTTCAATTGAGAATAACTGGTATCAAAACAAGCAACAAAACCAAATGCGCCTTATGGTATCAGATAAAAAACTAAGGGAATCCCTATAACTTGAGAAAACGAACTATGGAGCCCGCTAGGCTAGATAAATAGAGCAAACCAAAAACTAGTGAATATGCACCCCAGGAGAACACGAACTCGATTATTTCAGATGAGGATCATTTTAAATAGAGGAGAAAATTATGCCAACCTTAGATAACAATTACCATCTCGCTCCTTTGCAAGACCAAAATCAATAAACATAGCCTGCATTAAACCCAGATGTAAGAATATTACTTTTCCCAAGTAAATATGGTGCTGAACAAAGCTATGTCAGTATAGGACCATCACTACCTTAGCATGGCCAATATGCAAATACCCATTAGGCTCAGGGGGGAAGCGAGTAAAAACTTTCCCTCCGGTTGCCTTAAGATGCCTCTCTAGTATCTCCTTAGTGTTGTGAGATCTCCAAATTAATCCATCACTGAAAAATATCTCTGTGTGGACCTAAGACATTGCAAAAGAAGAATCTTACGAAAGAAGGAAAAAATGATAATACATAATTATACCTGCCGACAAGGAACTGGCAAATAAAGAAATGAAATGGCTGAATGATTAATGAAGAATAGCAATATAGCACTGATTGCATCAAATAACAATTATACTCCTAAATGATTTATAAATTCACATTTTGCGGGTAAGAAAAGTTTAATATGGTTGTCCAATGCGACAAAAGATTATGTTCAGATTTCCGATTTGGCAAAAGATTATGTTCAGATTGCAAAGAATTATCTGTTGTCAACGATTATTTAACATGTTACAACATGACATTTTACATTTAAAATTGCAAAAGCATAACAGAGGAAGATCAATCATATTACTATTCTTCAAGTATATAAAGAGAATGTGAATGAGTACTTAACATGTTTCAACATGATATTTTACATTTAAAATAGCAAAATCACAACAGAGGGAGAAGGGTGGGAAGATTAATCATATTAGTATTCTTCAAGTATATAAAGAGAATATGATGTCTCATTCACCAGGACAAAGTGATTCTATTTAACGGCTAATCAAAAGTCAGTAGTCACAGGCAAGTAAGTAACACCTTCAAAGCATATTTATAGAAGAGAATACAGAATTCTGGAGGAAAAGATAAAAACATAAATCACTAGTGTACTAAGTCAAAATAGAAAACCAAAAGGCAAATTAACTGAGTGTAGCCCTTGTTAGAAGTACCTTGAAGTTTTCCTCTGGTTGTGGAAATATAGAATATGGATTCACTTCCTCTTCAGACGGTGGAGCAGAAGCAACAACAACATTCTTTTGATCCTAGAAATTGTAGGTTATGCAATAAAATGGTGAGAAGAACCAATAAACTAATTCATGACAAAAATATCTGCAGATAAGCAACCTCGACTTTTGCGGGCTTTTCCTTCTTCTTTTTTAATGGCTTTTTATCATCAGCTTCTGTCTTTTCGCCCAGTATCCCAAAAAGTTTCTCGTCAATTACTTCCTGCCAGAGAAGGAAAAAGTAAATATAAAACCCAAAAAATTATTTGAAAAACTTTTGCAAACTATTCCTTTCACAGTTTTTTTTTCCTTCTTGGCACCTTCACAATTTTTGCATCAGCCCATGGGTGCTGCTTTCTAACCTGTCCACACAAGTTGCCAACTGGAGGGAAAAAAAAAAGAAAGGGTGAGAAATAAGCATCAGCATTACAAAACTAGGCATAATACTAAAGAAGCTGACCATTTATATGGTAACGCTGCTCCAATATTGCATTCATATTCTCCTCTAGGACTGCAGTAACTGTTGATTGAATTTCTTCAACAGAAACATCGACACCTGCAAGCATAAAAAATTATCTGCCTACCGAACTTTGAACAACATAAACAAATCCAAAATTTCCAACCGTTCAAGGATTACAACAGAAAAGCATGGCGATTCCAATTTCAAATATTAATAAGTTTATGGATGTTTGGGTGCCACACATGGAAAATGCAAAAGGTGTGAGAATTTGTAACAAATAAGCATACCGACACCACAAGCTTCATCGAATTTCTCCACAGAAAAAGATTCTGGGCCTACATTAGAAAGAAATGAGAGAGCAGCATCTAACTGCGCTGAGTTCTTAATCTGCAAAACACATGTACAAAATTATATTAAAAGAATACAAAAGGTCAGCACTGAAGAGAAATCAGAGCGTCAGTTAAAATTTCTCTCCACAGCTGCAATTTCTGTTATATATATATATATATATAGTTCTACTAAAATCCACTATAATTAGCTGAAAACTTGAGGACTGCTTCAGAATTGCATATATTGAGCTTCGCAAACAAGGATTATTGGTTGTAAAGTAGCTGTGGAGATGTTACCTTTGAGGAGACTACATAATCAACTAAAAATGGGCGATGGACGAGTGCATTAGCCGGGTGCTTTGTTGCTACCTATAGCAAGAGAAAAAAAGGATAAAATATCAGAAACAACATAAGGAATACACTCCTCTGATAGTTTTTGCTCATGATAGCAATAGAGTGTACCGTGTAAAGAAGGTTACCAATTGCCTTGCTACACCCGTTAACACCAGCCTGTTTAAAATTAAACCCAAAAAAACCTTCTCAAAAGGGGGTAAATGATTGATAGTAAATTCCCAAAAAAATGAGAAGTTTTGGAATCGCAGACCAAATCAATTAGAAGAAGAGAAAGATAATGAAAGCGAAATTTCCCTCATAAAAGCCGCATCAATACAAGTATGGAACTCCGCTAAACGAGCAAGTTCCAAATTAAAGCAGTTCAGACCATGAAATAAGCAGAGTAGAAACTCTAAATCCACTTCAATCATCGAGAATCTCACACAATGAAAATCCCGAATTGGGAGGATCTAGGAAATCACTCGAGAAAGAAATGGAAGCGTAAGAAAACATTAGCGGGGATTGATCGGGAGAATACCTCTTTGATAACGGCGGTGAGGTTGGCGGTGACCTTGTTATTGACGAGGGCGTTCTCCGCCGTGCGCTTATCCAACCCTATGGAGAGGAACAGCTCCAGCTGTGGCGGCGGCGCCGCGTCGCCTCCCTCCACCACCATCTCCGCTGCTTCGCTCCGATCCGAAACCCTAGAACAGAGCGAGGGGAGAGAGAGAGAGAGAGAGAGAGAGAGAGCGAGGCTTCGTTCGTTTTGTTCTATGTCGTTTCTAGTCGGTTTGCGCCTGCTTTCAAAGCGCATAGACATAAAACCACCAGAATTGGGCCGAACACGGGCTACGCTTAAACCCTAAAGGTATCGTTTGGTTCGGGTATAAGCAAGAACTAGCTATTACAAGGATAGGTACAAGTATGGGGATAAGAAAAATAGCGTTTGGATGAAAATTAGGTTGTTCCCGAGGATAAGAAAAATATTAGATAGTTTTATATAGAAAATGAATGTGTTGATGGGGATAACCGAGAACTACTATTCTCGAGTAAAAAATTAGCGTTTGGGTATAAAAGGGGGGATAAGGGCCTATTCCTATTCCTATCCCTTAACCAAACAAAGCTAATGAGGATGCAGGGAGCAAAATGGTGGGACCCACATAGCGAGTAAAATGTGGAGGAGTCTCTTGGGTTTTGACCGTAGGATCGTAACGGGCAAATAAGTTTGGAACTTGGGCAAGCTTGTGAGAGGTTTTTACAAGGTTAGAAACATAGACCGACCGTCCCTATAGCAAGTGGCAAATGACTTGATGGTTGGTATTCGATATCCGAGTTTAAATCCTAATTGATTGACATTAATAGTTAAGTTTATTTCTTAACGAAATAAATGAAGTGGATAGCGTGCTATCTATTATCTCTTAAAAAAAAAAATGTTAGAATCATAGGTTTTGCGCGTGCGTTGTAACCGAGAGAGATTTTTTTAATAACTACGCATGTATATCACATCATCATCTCTGTGATGAGGTCTTTGTGGACCCCATCGTGTCCGTATATATGAAAGGAATATAAGTAGTGCATCGTGTACTCCAAAATGTACCCAGGTGTTTGCTAAGTTAGTATTTATATTTTTTGGATGACTTATATTCGAATGAAACTGTGGTATCTTATATAGCAATTTGGTCAAATCTTATTAACTTTTTTTTGTATTTCAATTAGCCCTTACTGTTGGAAAAAAAATCTAACTTTGTATATGATCATATTAACCAATATAATCTTACTGAAATGAAAAACGATAAAATAGTTATTTTAGAAGAAAACAACTGAAAATTTTCTATTAAACAACCACATACTTTATAATAATTTTAGGATACTATTAATAAGAACTAGGCTACTATGCTATCAATAGCACCAAGTCATTGGTGCTACCAAGTTTTTGACCATTAGATTGAGAGATGTGTGGTTAGGATGATGTGGGCCCCTAAGGGTTAAGTGAGTGGTTGGTTGAATAGTATGATCTAACGTGTGAAAATCATCAAAGGGATGAATCTAACGGCGGAAAACTTGATAGCACCAAATGCATGGTGCTATCGATAGTATCCCAGCCGGACTCCTATTAATAATATCTATATATTTTTATTCAATTTTTAAATATTTATAATTTATCTATAATCTTTTATAAAACTATCTATCTATAGATCTATCTATAATCTATAATCTATCTATAATAAAACTATATTAATCCGCTATGCTTAAGATGACGTAGCGCTTCCTCCTTATTTTAGGGCTTTTCTTTTTTCTTTTTTTCTCTTCTTAACCGAAACAACACTCGATTCTTCATTGAACCGACTCATCTTTTTTTAATTTTAACCGAACTAGTCTATTTGTTATGTATTTTGTTTGAATCAGATTTTTGTTTTCTCTTTTTCAATTATTCTTTTTTGAACCAAATCGAACCGGTGATCTACAGGATTCATCTGAATATGGTTCATCTTCAATGTGAACTGAACCAACAATTTCTTTTTTATATTATGTGTCGAACTCGGTTCTTCATTGAACCGACTCATCTTTTTTTTATATTTTTTTGAACTGAACTGGTCTATTTTGTTATGTATTTTGTTTGAATCTGATTTTTTTCTCTTCTTTCAATTATTTTTTTTAACCGAACTGAGCGAATGGTCAACAGGATTTATATGAACATGGTTCATCTTCAATGTGAACCGGTCTACTTTCTCTCCGTTTCACTTTCTATCTTTTATTAAACTGAACCGGCTGTGAATATTGTTCAATGTGAACCACTCACGGGGTAAAGTGGTAATAATGTGATAACCTATCTGGACGGCTCAGTTGTTTGAATCCGATTTTTTTTTTCTCTTCTTTCAATTTTTTTTTTTTTTAACCGAACCGAGCCGGTGGTCAACAGGATTTATATGAACATAGTTCATCTTCAATGTGAACCGGTCTACTTTCTCTCCATTTCACTTTCTATCTTTTATTATTAAACCGAACCGGCTGTGAATATTGTTCAATGTGAACCACTCACGGGTAAAGTGGTAATAATGGATAACCTATCTGGAGGACAAAAAATAGACGGCTCAGATTTATTTAAGATTCTTTTTTCTTTTTTTTTTAAATCGTTTAATTAAATTCCTTTTAATGTTCTAGACCTATTGGTGACCCCACCCTATGCGCCAAAAAGGAAATGGCATCTCTCGTAATTTCCTAAAAAGTTCAGGGACATAGCGTGTAGGGAATTTAGGTAAATAATAAAAAAAAAAGGAAAAAAAAGAAAATAGCAGGGTAAGAGGGCGAGCGAAGGAAGAAGCGGAGGAGAAAGCGTGATAACCGTCGGAGAGAGAGAGAGAAGGGTAAGAGAGGTCGCAACGGTCGACGCCTCATGGGTCACCGTT